>CAWUFW010007525.1:600000-999184 GCA_963921515.1 Calotriton arnoldi | reverse complement strand
TTGGCCCGGGGCTCGGCGGCCACCTAGGGAAACCTACCAAACCCACACATTTCTGAAAAGTAGACACCCGGGGGATTCCAGGGAGGTATGGCTTGCGTGGATCCCCCAACGTTTTCTTACCCAGAATCCCCTGCAAACCTGATATTTTGCTGAAAAAATCACTTTTTTCACACATTTTTGTGTGGTAAAGTTGTGGCATCACGGGGCTGACACAAATTTCCTACCACCCAGCGTTCCCCCAGGTCTCCCGATAAAAATGGTGCCTCACTCGGGTGGGAGGCCCAAGTACCCGCGACAGGCAAGGGCCCAAAACATTTTGTATCTGAAAGAGACACGTTAGTGATAGATTCCTTACCTTAGAATATCCCCAGGCGTCAGGCTGGATCCGGAAAGTTTTGCGTAGCAGTACCCTTGCGCGTCGGTAGGCGGCGTCGTGCGGCTCCGCGTCCGTCGTCGGCGTCGTGATCGCCGGGATGACGTCGCGGGCAGTACTTAGGCGCCGCCCCTGCGCGCTGACGTCAGTTCTTCTTTTTCCGCGCCAGCAAGCGCAGATCCGGGAAGAGCAGTGCCCTGGTCAATTTTTGACCATACTTTTTGGTGATTTTTCACAGTTTTTTCCATCTTTAAGGTGTCGTAGGGATGCCCGGCTTCAAGCGATGCGGCGCCTGTGCGCGGATGATGTCCGTCACCGACCCGCATTGGGAGTGTCTCTTCTGCCTCGGCCGAGGCCACGACACCGAGTCTTGTCCCGAATGCCAGGCCCTCAACCCGAAAGCTTTGCGAGAGCGGTCTCGAAAGCTCCTCGAGGCCCGGCATTCGGCTCCACGGAGGCCCCGGTCGCGTGAGAGGTCCAGGGGTCGCTCGCGGAGTGCACACCGGTCGTCGGCGTCGAAGTCTTCTTCGTCCGGTAAGTCTAAGCACAAGAAGTCCAAGAAGCATCGTCGCTCTCGGACTTCGCCCGCCGGTCTCGCGACTCGGCTGAGGCCCCTCCCGGCACCGTCCCCGCCCCCGCGGCCCCGGACTTGCCTGTGGAGTCGCCCCCGCCATACCCGCCCTTCCCGGGTTCGGGGGCGGATCCGGCCAAGGTACAGGAGTTCCTGTCGGCCATGGCCCGCCTCTTCGGGCCTTCAGGCCCCTCCGGTGCGCCTTCGGGCCCCGCGGGCCCTGATGGGGTTGCTCCGGCGCCGCCGGCGGCTCCGGCCCCGGCGCCGCCCGTGCCTCCAGCCTCGATCCCGGCTCCGGCTTCGGCCCCGGCCTCGATCCCGGCTCCACAACCCCCATCGACGCCGGTCGACCTCACAACACCTCCGCCGGCGCCGATGTCTCCGGTGCCGTTCTCGACGCCGCCCTGGGCTCCGGGCGGCGTCGTCCCCCAGTTCCTTCCGGCTCCGGACATGGACCCGGAGCGACGCCGCTCGACGCCGGCTCCGGCGCCGATGGGACCTTGGGTCCCAAATGTCCCTCCTCCTCCTTATTTTGAACCAGAGGAGGACCAGGAGGACTGGGAGGGGTCTGATGACCCTCTGACGCGCAACTGTCAGTATGATGAGGACTGGACAGAGAGTCTAGGGGAGGCCAGTGGTCTGGATACTTCCCCTGACACTGGCATGCTGTCTCCTCCCGTGGCTACGGAGGAGGGGGCCAATTTTGGTACGGTGTTGCGTAGGGCTGCTGGGGCCTTACGTCTCCAGCTCCCTACTTTGACGGTCAAGCCTAACATCTTGACAGAGGTGCTTCAGCCGGCAGCCTCCTCTGCGGAGACTGTGCTGCCGTTTAACGACGCCCTCACTGACGTTCTTTGGGCGCCTGGTCCAAGCCCAACACAGGGGCTCCTGTGGATCGGAACGTGTCACAACGCCATCGCCCCGCTCCGGGCGACCCCCTGTTTCTTTCTGTCCACCCCACTCCTGAGAGCTTGGTTGTCCAAGCCTCCGCTTCCCAAACCGCCTTCCCTACCGCTCCTCCGGATAGGGAATCCAAACGCCTGGATCAGTTTGGGAAGAAAGGTTTTTCTTCCTCCAGTGCTGGCTTGCGGTCCGTTAACACCGCTTGTCTTTTGGGCCGATATACCCACTCCCTGTGGGATTCGGTGGCGGATGTTTTGCCCCAGTGCCCTGAGGAGGTCCAGGCACTGCTTTCCCGCGCCATTGCGGAAGGAAGGGATGCGGCCAAATACACTATCCGTTGTGGCCTTGACACCGCCGACTCGCTGGGCAGGTCGATTGCAACGACGGTGGCGCTCCGACGCCACGCCTGGCTGAGAACCACTGGTTTTTCAGGGGATGTCCAGAATACTCTCATGGACATGCCCTTTGATGGAGTCGGTCTTTTTGGGTCCAAAGCAGACCATGCGTTGGAGCGCTTTAAGGACTCACGGGCTACTGCCAAGTCCCTGGGCCTTTCTGCTACACGCCCTCCGCTGCCTTCTGCTTTTCGCCCCTTTCGTGGCCACGGTAGGGGCGCCCCTTCACGTCAGCAGCCCAGCCACCGGCCCGCGCAGCAGGCGTCTTCGCGTGGCCGAGGACGTGGATTCCGCCGTGGCGGATCGGGCAACCAGCGTGCGGGTCAGGCCACCACCTCCAACCCGTCCGCGGCCTCCAAGCCCTCCTAGTCCCTCCTTTCAGGTGCACGGCACGCCAGTAGGGGGCAGGGTCCGCCATCACCTTCCCCACTGGCGCACCATCACCTCGGACAGGTGGGTCTTGGACATTGTCCGAAGGGGCTACTCCCTCCCCTTCGAGACCACCCCCCAGCCATGCCACCTCAATTCCACCGCATGTCAGGGGATCACTTGGTGCTTCTACAGAAGGAAGTCACGGCCCTCTTGACCAAGAGGGCCATCGAGCATGTTCCGACCCCAGAAGTAGGGCGTGGTTGCTACTCCCACTACTTTCTGGTGCCCAAAAGGACAAGGAGGACATGCGTCCTATCTTGGACCTCCGGAACGTCAATCGCTTCCTCCGGAAGGAGAAGTTCAAGATGCTCACCCTAGCTCAGGTCTTGACTGCCCTCGACCCTGGAGACTGGTTGGTAGCGTTGGACTTGCAGGACGCGTATTTCCACATCCCCGTCCTGCCGGCCCACCGGCGTTACCTTCGGTTCACGGTAGGCCCCGAGTATTTTCAGTTCACCGTGCTCCCTTTGGCCTTACCAGTGCCCCTCGGGTGTTCACGAAAGTGATGGCGGTGGTCGCAGCTCATCTGCGCCGGGCAGGGGTTTCAGTCTTCCCCTACCTCGACGACTGGCTGCTGAAGGCGGGCTCGCCCCAGGCAGTCGTCTCCCACCTCCAGACTACGGCCGAACTCCTGCACTCGCTGGGGTTCTCCATCAATGTGCCGAAGTCGCATCTAATTCCTTCTCCACAGCTCCTTTTCATCGGAGCAGTTCTGGACACGACGCAGTTTCGGGCCTATCCTCCCGAACGGCGAGTCCGGGATATTCAGGCTATGATTCCGATCTTTCGGCCTTTATCCTGGGTTTCGGTACGGATGACCCTGAGGCTGCTGGGCCTCATGGCCTCCTGCATCCTGCTGGTCAATCATGCCAGATGGCATATGCGGGCTCTGCAGTGGGACCTGAAGTTCCAGTGGGCGCAGCACCAGGGCAACCTGTCCGATCACGTCCAGATCTCGGAGGGGACTGCAAAACAGTTGCAGTGGTGGCTCTCGAACCGGCAATGGGTCATGGGCAGATCCCTCTCCCTTCCCCAGCCAGAGCATACAGTTGTGACGGACGCGTCCCTTCTGGGATGGGGCGGTCACATGGGAGAGGCGGAGATCAGAGGCCTCTGGTCTCCGGCGGAGTCCCGGCTCCATATCAACCTTCTGGAGCTCCGGGCGATCCGGCTTGCACTCAAGGCATTCCTTCCCTCTGTCAAAGGGAAGGTAGTGCAGGTGTTCACAGACAACACCACCGCCATGTGGTACTGCAACAAACAGGGCGGGGTGGGGTCTTGGACCCTTTGTCAGGAGGCTCTGCGCCTCTGGACATGGCTGGAACATCAGGGCATGTTCCTGATGGTTCAACACCTGGCAGGTTCTCTGAACGCCAGGGCGGACGAACTCCAGCCGCAGGTGCATGATGGATCACGAATGGCGTCTTCACTCGGAAGTGGCGCAAGGACTCTTTCTACAGTGGGGAGAGCCTTGGTTAGATCTATTCGCCACCGAAGAGAACGCGCAATGTCATCAGTTCTGCGCGTTGGAATTTCCAAGGCGGCACTCGCTCGGCGACGCTTTCGTCGCGAGTGGAGTTGCGGTCTGTTGTACGCCTTTCCGCCTATACCACTTCTACCCAGAGTGTTGAAGAAGATTCGGCACGACCGGGCCCAAGTCATTCTTGTGGCTCCGGACTGGGCTCGAAGAGTTTGGTATCCCGAGCTACTCAGTATGAGCATAGATCCCCCGATCCGTCTGCCTCTTCGGGAGGATCTTCTGTCGCAGCAGCAGGGGGCGGTCCTCCACCCGAACCTGTCCAGTCTACACCTGCTTGCGTGGAGATTGAGCGGCGGCAGTTGATTCCTTTCGACTTGCCTCCCGAAGTTTGTGATGTGATTCTGGCAGCCAGGCGTCCCTCCACTAAGGTGGTATACGCCTGCAGGTGGAACAAATTTGTGGCATGGTGCACAGCAAAGGCTGTGGATCCCCTTTCTGCCCCTCTTTCTGAGGTCCTTCTGTTCCTTCTCTCTCTGGCCCAACAGGGTTCTGCCCTGGGTACCATCAAGGGTTATCTTTGTGCTATCTCGGCCTTCCTCAGGCTCCCTGATCAGCCCTCCCTTTTCAAGTCCCCTGTTGTTAACAGGTTCTTAAAAGGCATTACTCACCTCTTCCCTCCTGTTCCGTTTGTAATGCCTCAGTGGGACTTGAACTTGGTTCTTACCTTTTAATGTGCGCTCCCTTTGAGCCTCTGCATAACTGTCCTCTTCGTCTTCTGACTCTGAAGACTGCCTTTCTGGTGGCCATCACCTCCGCTCGGCGGGTGAGTGAGCTCCAGGCTCTATCTTGCAAACCTCCCTTTCTGTCTGTTCATCCAGACAAGGTTGTTCTTCGGACGCGTCCGTCCTTCTTGCCAAAGGTGGTTACTGCTTTCCACATTGGGCAGACCATCACTTTGCCCACCTTCTTTCCGCCTCCGCATCCTTCCAGAGAGGAAGAGAGGCTCCACCGTCTGGACCCAAAACGTGCGCTCTCCTTCTATATCGACCGCACAAAACACTTCCGGGTGGATGACCAGCTCTTTGTTGGCTACGTGGGCGCCAAAAAGGTCGGGCGGTGCACAAGAGGACCGTCTCCCGCTGGGTTACCTTGTGCATCAAGACCTGCTATTCTTTGGCCAAGAAGGAGCCTCCTGTTGGGCTGCGTGCCCATTCCACCAGGGCAACGGCTGCTACCACGGCCTTGGGCCGCGGTGTTCCGCTGCCGGTTATCTGTCAGGCAGCTACGTGGGCCTCGCTGCACACGTTTACTAAGCATTACTGCCTTGACAGTCAGGTCCGGAGGGACGGCTTCTTTGGCCGTTCTGTCCTCCAGGACTTCCTTGTCTGATCTTTGTTCGCAGACCCACCACCGGGGTTGGTATTGCTGGGGTATCTATTCTAAGGTAAGGAATCTATCACTAACGTGTCTCTTTCAGATGCACAAGTTACTAACTTGTGTAACGATATATCTGTAAGAGACAGTAGTTAGTGATAGATTCCTTACCGCCCCACCCATCCTCCCCGTTCTGCGAACTGATTTCTAGGGTTAAGGACATCCCTTTCAGGGCCCTAGTATTTTTCAGACACCTGTGTCAGCTTCTTGCATGGCTCTGCGTTCCTGGCGCGGAAAGTCGTGTACAGAACTGACGTCAGCGCGCAGGGGCGGCGCCTAAGTACTGCCCGCGACGTCATCCCGGCGATCACGACGCCGACGACGGACGCGGAGCCGCACGACGCCGCCTACCGACGCGCAAGGGTACTGCTACGCAAAACTTTCCGGATCCAGCCTGACGCCTGGGGATATTCTAAGGTAAGGAATCTATCACTAACTACTGTCTCTTACAGATATATCGTTACACAAGTTAGTAACTTGTGCGATAGGCAATTTTGATGTCGCCTCAATACGTTGTGGGCCCTTGCCTGTCGCGGGTACTTGGGCCTCCCACCCGAGTGAGGCACCATTTTTATCGGGAGACCTGGGGGAACGCTGGGTGGTAGGAAATTTGTGTCAGCCCCGTGATGCCACAACTTTACCACACAAAAATGTGTGAAAAAAGGGATTTTTTCACCAAATGTCAGGTTTGCAGGGGATTCTGGGTAAGAAAACGTTGGGGGATCCACGCAAGCCATACCTCCCTGGAATCCCCCGGGTGTCTACTTTTCAGAAATGTGTGGGTTTGGTTGGTTTCCCTAGGTGGCCACCGAGCCCCGGGCTAAAATGTCATGGGACCCCCCCTTGCAAAACCAGGTCATTTTGTGATAGGCCATTTTGAGGTCGCCTCAATACGTTGTGGGCCCTTGCCTATCGCGGGTACTTGGGCCTCCCACCCGAGTGAGGCACCATTTTTATCGGGAGACCTGGGGGAACGCTGGGTGGTAGGAAATTTGTGTCAGCCCGTGATGCCACAACTTTAACACACAAAAATGTGTGAAAAAAGGGATTTTTTCACCAAATGTCAGGTTTGCAGGGGATTCTGGGTAAGAAAACGTTGGGGGATCCACGCAAGCCATACCTCCCTGGAATCCCCCGGGTGTCTACTTTTCAGAAATGTGTGGGTTTGGTAGGTTTCCCTAGGTGGCCGCCGAGCCCCAGGCCAAAACGTCATGGGACCCCCCTTGCAAAACCAGGTCATTTTGTGATAGGCCACTTTGAGATCGCCTCAATACGTTGTGGGCCCTTGCCTGTCGCGGGTACTTGGGCCTCCCACCCGAGTGAGGCACCATTTTTATCGGGAGACCTGGGGGAACGCTGGGTGGTAGGAAATTTGTGTCAGCCCCGTGATGCCACAACTTTAACACACAAAAATGTGTGAAAAAGGGATTTTTTCATCAAAATGTCAGGTTTGCAGGGGATTCTGGGTAAGAAAACGTTGGGGGATCCACGCAAGCCATACCTCCCTGGAATCCCCGGGTGTCTACTTTTCAGAAATGTGTGGGTTTGGTAGGTTTCCCTAGGTGGCCGCCGAGCCCCGGGCCAAAACGTCATGGGACCCCCCTTGCAAAACCAGGTCGTTTTGTGATAGGCCATTTTGAGGTCGCCTCAATACGTTGTGGGCCCTTGCCTGTCGCGGGTACTTGGGCCTCCCACCCGAGTGAGGCACCATTTTTATCGGGAGACCTGGGGGAACGCTGGGTGGTAGGAAATTTGTGTCAGCCCCGTGATGCCACAACTTTACCACACAAAAATGTGTGAAAAAAGGGATTTTTTCACCAAATGTCAGGTTTGCAGGGGATTCTGGGTAAGAAAACGTTGGGGGATCCACGCAAGCCATACCTCCCTGGAATCCCCCGGGTGTCTACTTTTCAGAAATGTGTGGGTTTGGTAAGTTTCCCTAGTTGGCCGCCGAGCCCCGGGCCAAAACATCATGGGACCCCCCTTGCAAAACCAGGTCGTTTTGTGATAGGCCATTTTGAGGTCGCCTCAATACGTTGTGGGCCCTTGCCTGTCGCGGGTACTTGGGCCTCCCACCCGAGTGAGGCACCATTTTTATCGGGAGACCAGGGGGAACGCTGGGTGGTAGGAAATTTGTGTCAGCCCCGTGATGCCACAACTTTACCACACAAAAATGTGTGAAAAAAGGGATTTTTTCAGCAAAATGTCAGGTTTGTAGGGGATTCTGGGTAAGAAAACGTTGGGGGATCCATGCAAGCCATACCTCCCTGGAATCCCCCTGGTGTCTACTTTTAAGAAATGTGTGGGTTTGGTAGGTTTCCCTAGGTGGCCACCGAGCCCCGGGCCAAAACGTCATGGGACCCCCCTTGCAAAACCAGGTCGTTTTGTGATAGGCCATTTTGAGGTCGCCTCAATACGTTGTGGGCCCTTGCCTGTCGCGGGTACTTGGGCCTCCCACCCGAGTGAGGCACCATTTTGTTGAGAAGACCTTGGGGAACGCGGGGTGGGTGGAATTTTGTGGATCCACGCAGATTCCAGAACTTTCCACCACAGAAAAGTGAGGAAAATGTGGTTTTTTTTGCCAGTATTGTAGGTTTGCAAGGGATTCTGGGTAACAGAACCTGGCGAGAGCCAGTCAAGTCACCCCATCCTGGATTCCCCTGGGTGTCTACTTTTCAAAAATGTATAGGTTTGCTAGGTTTCCCTAAGTGCCGGCAGAGCTAGGGTTCAAAAACTACAGCTAGGCACTTTGCAAAAAAAGGGTCATTTTTCACTGTGAAAATGTGGTGCGTCCACGTTGCGTTGTGCGCTGCTTCCTGTCGCGGGCACTAGGCCTACCCACACAAGTGAGGTACCATTTTTTTCGGAAGACCTTGGGGAACGCGGGGTGGGTGGAATTTTGTGGATCCACACAGATTCCAGAACTTTCCACCACAGAAAAGTGAGGAAAATGTGGTTTTTTTGCCAATTTTTTAGGTTTGCAAGGGATTCTGGGTAACAGAACCTGGTGAGAGCCAGTCAAGTCACCCCATCCTGGATTCCCCTGGGTGTCTACTTTTCAAAAATGTATAGGTTTTCTAGGTTTCCCTAAGTGCCGGCAGAGATAGGGTTCAAAAACTACAGCTAGGCACTTTGCAAAAAAAGGGTCATTTTCACTGTGAAAATGTGGTGCGTCCACGTTGCGTTTTGCGCTGCTTCCTGTCGCGGGCACTAGGCCTACCCACACAAGTGAGGTACCATTTTTTTCGGAAAACCTTGGGAAACGCAGGGTGGGTGGAATTTTGTGGATCCACGCAGATTCCAGAACTTTCCACCACAGAAAAGTGAGGAAAATGTGTTTTTTTTGCCTATTATTTAGGTTTGCAAGGGATTCTGGGTAACAGAACCTGGTGAGAGCCATTCAAGTCACCCCATCCTGGATTCCCCTGGGTGTCTACTTTTCAAAAATGTATAGGTTTGCTAGGTTTCCCTAAGTGCCGGCAGAGCTAGGGTTCAAAAACTACAGCTAGGCACTTTGCAAAAAAGGGTCATTTTTCACAGTGAAAATGTGGTGCGTCCACGTTGCGTTTTGCGCTGCTTCCTGTCACGGGCACTAGGCCTACCCACACAAGTGAGGTACCATTTTTTTCGGAAGACCTTGGGGAACGCGTGGTGGGTGGAATTTTGTGGATCCACGCAGATTCCAGAACTTTCCACCACAGAAAAGTGAGGAAAATGTGTTTTGTTTGCCAATTTTTTAGGTTTGCAAGGGATTTTGGGTAACAGAACCTGGTGAGAGCCAGTCAAGTCACCCCATCCTTGATTCCCCTGGGTGTCTACTTTTCAAAAATGTATAGGTTTGCTAGGTTTCCCTAAGTGCCGGCAGAGCTAGGGTTCAAAAACTACAGCGAGGCACTTTGCAAAAAAAGGGTCATTTTTCACTGTGAAAATGTGGTGCGTCCACGTTGCGCTTTGCGCTGCTTCCTGTCGCGGGCACTAGGCCTACCCACACAAGTGAGGTACCATTTTTTTCGGAAGACCTTGGGGAACGCGGGTGTGTGGAATTTTGTGGATCCACGCAGATTCCAGAACTTTCCACCACAGAAAAGTGAGGAAAATGTGTTTTTTTTGCCAATTTTTTAGGTTTGCAAGGGATTCTGGGTAACAGAACCTGGTGAGAGCCAGTCAAGTCACCCCATCCTGGATTCCCCTGGGTGTCTACTTTTCAAAAATGTATGGGTTTGCTAGGTTTCCCTCAGTGCCGGCAGAGCTAGGGTTCAAAAACTACAGCTAGGCACTTTGCAAAAAAAGGGTCATTTTTCACTGTGAAAATGTGGTGCGTCCACGTTGCGCTTTGCACTGCTTCCTGTCGCGGGCACTAGGCTGACCCACACAAGTGAGGTACCATTTTTTTCGGAAGACCTTGGGGAACACGGGGTGGGTGGAATTTTGTGGATCCACGCAGATTCCAGAACTTTCCACCACAGAAAAGTGAGGAAAATGTGTTTTTTTGCCAATTTTTTGGGTTTGCAAGGGATTCTGGGTAACAGAACCTGGTGAGAGCCAGTCAAGTCACCCCATCCTGGATTCCCCTGGGTATCTACTTTTCAAAAATGTATAGGTTTGCTAGGTTTCCCTAAGTGCCGGCAGAGCTAGGGTTCAAAAACTACAGCTAGGCACTTTGCAAAAAAAGGGTCATTTTTCACTGTGAAAATGTGGTGCGTCCACGTTGCGTTTTGCGCTGCTTCCTGTCGCGGGCACTAGGCCTACCCACACAAGTGAGGTACCATTTTTTTCGGAAGACCTTGGGGAACACGGGGTGGGTGAAATTTTGTGGATCCACGCAGATTCCAGAACTTTCCACCACAGAAAAGTGAGGAAAATGTGTTTTTTTTGCCAATTTTTTAGGTTTGCAAGGGATTCTGGGTAACAGAACCTGGTGGGAGCCATTCAAGTCACCCCATCCTGAATTCCCCTGGGTGTGTAGTTTTCAAAAATGTATAGGTTTGCTAGGTTTCCCTAAGTGCCCGCAGAGCTAGGGTTCAAAAACTACAGCTAGGCACTTTGCAAAAAAAGGGTAATTTTTCATTGTGAAAATGTGGTACGTCCACGTTGCATTTTGAGCCATTTCCTGTTGTGGGCACAAGGCCTACCCACACAAGTGAGGTAACATTTTTATCGGGAGACTTAGGGTAACACAGAATTGTAGAGCAACTGTTATTACCTATTGACTTTCGATGCATTTCTGCCTTCCAAATGAAAGACAATGTGTAAAAAATAAGTCATTTTGAAAAATGAACTATAATTCTCATGCTAGTATGGGTACTCCCAATTTCGGAAATGTGCAAATATCTACTGTTTCTAAAATCTACATTTTGTTCCCATTTCAGAAATACATAGGTGTCTTTCATAACAATTTTTCCATGTATACATTTTCCCAAAATAATTGCTATATACCCGGTACATAATAAAAACCATTGCAAGATGCTGCTCAGTTATTGGCTCTGGGTTCGTCGGGTTCTTGGTGAACCTACAAGTCCTATATATCCCCACAACCAGAAAGGTCCAGCGGATATAACGGTATATTGCCTTCAAATAGCTGTCATAATTAGAAGAAGTTACAGGTGAAAACGTTGACACAAATGGCTGTTTTTTCAACTAATTTTCAATTTTTCCTTTATTTAACTGTTAGTTTCTATAAGGAAAACTTTAAGGATCTACACAAATGACCCCTTGCTGAATTCAGAATGTTGTCTACTTTTCAGAAATGTATGGCTTTCCAGGATCCATTATTGGTTTCATACCCATTTCTACCATTAACTGGAAGGAGGTTGAAAGCACAAAAAATAGCAAAAATAGGCTATGTCCCAGAAAAATGCCAAAACTGTGTAAAAAAAGTTGGTTTTCTGACAAAAGTCTGCTTGTCCCTGAAAGCTGGGAAGATGGTGATTTCAGCACCACAACCCCTTTTTTGATGCCATTTGCAGGGAAAAAACAAGACGCTTTCATCTGTAGCCCTTTTTTCGCATTTTTCCCAAAAAAAACAAAATTTAGCTGTATTTTGGCTAATTTCTGGGTCCCCTCCAGGGGAATCCACAAACCCTGGGTACCTTTACAATCCCCATGATGTTAGAAAAAAAGGACGCAAATTTGGCATGGATACCTTATGTGGTCAAAAAGTTACAGGGGCCTAAGCGCGCACTACCCCAAATAGCCAAAAAAAGGCTTAGCACAGGGGGGGAAAAGGCCTAGCAGCGAAGGGGTTAAACAAACAGGCATTGAGCACAAACACACCAGTCTTTATCATCCTCAAGGTAATGGTCTTGTGGAAAGGGCAAATAGACTCATTGGTAACACCTTTAGATTATCCTTATCCAACAATTTGGACCCTTTGGTGGCAATTCAGGATATGTTGAATTCTTATCATGCAACACCTCACCCTACAACAGGGATTTCTCCTTTTCAGACATTAAAGGGACGTACTCCTTTCACATTATTAGAGCCGCATTGGGTTAAGAGAAACATTGCTTCTTATAATTGTGAAAGGTGTAAAGGAAAGGTCAATGAGGTGGTTAAACATAAGCAAATGTGTTCAAGATATAATTGAGTAGAGTTCAATTTTATGACTATCAAGTTGGTGACACTGTTAGAATCAAAATTCCCAGACTAGTTAGTAAACGTCATTTAAAATTTAGCAGATAGAAGTGTCCAAATCTGCTTTTTGTGTAGAAGGGGGAAATGATGGAACAAGTCCTCAGTTGCTCCTGTGGTTTCTGTATAGAAAGAGAATGAGGCAAAGAAAGATCATTTGAAAGTTGTTGATCTAGTTTTCCCGGTAAACAAGGAACATGTGGTAAAAAAAAAGATGATTTGAAATGTGTGGGACATGATAATTCACAAGCCAAGCTGTTGAAATCTAGAATTTCTATTGATTAAAAAGAGTTCAGAAAGAGTCATCGAGAACGAACCTCACCATTGTGGATGAAAGATTTTGTTAGCCTAGTTGCTCAATGAGACTCTATTTGAATGATATTTGTTGATTAGCAGAATATTATTATTTGTCATTTATCCTGTTATTATCTAATCTTGGAATACGGTTTGTTTTCTGGAGCATTCCTATGTATACATTTTTCACTTTTATTGTTTTATAAAAAAAGGGAGGTATTGTGGCGCGTGGCAGTCGGGTGGTTTCTCTTGCTTCGAGCTGCTCACGCGACTCTGTTCCCTGCTCGCGCTGTGTGCAGCTCGCTCCGTCATTGGAACGGTTCGGCGATCAGCTGACGGAGTTAGGCATCGGACGGCAGCGGGAGAGGAACATGCGTTATCCACTCATACAAGGGCTGCTTTTCCTGCTAATAAAACCAACATTTGAAGTTACTTGATTCCTGTGTATTGTGACACAGCAAGTGCTCAAAGATGGAGATGCTCAACTCTCAGGGCATAGGGTAGCAAACGTGGCCAGGGGGTCTGGTTGACTCTAGGGGATTGAGTAAAGAAGGGGAAGTCATCGAAATTCTATGCATCATTCTACATGAATGGATATGGGAAACTGTGCAAACGTGAGCTGCATTATCTGGGGAAAACCTCTTCTGATGTGTTCAGTGCTGTATATAGGCGATATATTGCGATAATCTAATGAATCTAATACTTTTTTCCCAAAATTATCTGGTCACAAAACCGTGTGAACAGGATAGTATTGTTTGACACAGGATCACTATTCCTTGATAGTGTAATTCACTTATAATATGTTTACGATCTTTTTGAGCTTCTGGTTTTATTTGACATTGCGTCTGAACCTGCGGTTCATCTCTCCAAGGAACTACTTGGGGTGTTACTGGTCCTCAAGTGACTGAGGCTTTAGGGAGGAAAATGCTCCCACTGTTACTTCCCCCCTCATTGAAGCCTCAGTTATAACTTGGGGGGTGGGGGGTTAGTGGGGTATATATTCCCTATACGTTTCACATCTAATTCCAATGCAAGTTTCCTTCTGGCTCTACTGCCATTGCTGACAAAGACTCAAACCCATATAAACTGCAAGGACTAATCCTTTGTGCCTTTTAAAAGCTTAACATTCCTCTGTGGGAGTAGGGGGTACCTCTCCTAATTCTGAGAATGATCACTTAACACATTTGGATGTCTCTGGTTAACTTCTGTTTGTCGACAACTGCATGGTCTCAGGTCTTTAAAAGAGACTCAAGAGTTCAAGCCATGTGAGCGTTTGCAGGGAAACACCTGGAAGATTTCCTTAGGCCCAAGGTACGTTTGCTTATGCCCCCCATAAACAAACAGTCCCATCCCAGAGAAAAGGAAAACAGGCAGATGTTTCTGTCTCTTCTTTGGAACTAGTTAGGCACTTCTATAACATATAAGTCTTATAAGTCAGACAACCATGTCAACCCTGGTTTCTTCCTATTTTTGCACAAAAAACTATCATTCAAGCTGTGATTGTTTCCAGGATAGATTACAGTAATGTGTTGTATCTAGGTGCATCTACAAATCGCTGAGGAGAATTCAGATTGTACAAAATGCAGCAGTACATCTGCTTTGCCATGTTCTGTTGCCATTCATCTTTGGCCTCTCCACTGGTTGCCCTAGAGGAGCGCATTCATTTTAAAGCACTATGCCTTATGTACAAGGCCCAGTATGGTAGTAATCCCCTCTCCCTCCCACCCTAGGGGGCTGGTCCTTTTTTCTTCCCATAGCATAATCTTTGCTCAGGGAATCAGTTTTTAGCTACCATACCTTATTGTAAATTTGCAGGGCTGCAGGTCTTTTGATGTTCTTGGCACTACCTTATGGAATTTCCTCCGTCTGCAAATTTAAGCTCGCATTTGTCTTCTGGAATTTCGTATATTGTTGGAAATGTGGCTCTTTTGAGGTTTCTACTGTTCCTTCCTGTACTTGTAGCTCTGGGAAACTCTATTAGGGTAGCCATGCGCTTTACAAATGCATTTATTGATAGATTGATTGAGGTACCCATATCTGCAGCAGTCCTTTGTAGTTGCCTAAACTCTTACCCTGATCTTTGAAAGGAGTAGACACACACAGTGATTGTTTTTTTTATAATGATTGGTTATTCATTATGTACAATCGGCACATAGACTTTGTATATGAAAATGTATTTTTTCTCAACCAATATAAAACAATATGAATATTAGAAAAACCCAATGCCTCTTATAGCACACATTCCTACTATCAATGAAAACTAGTCTAATCTCTACCAAACTTTTGTGTCTATATTATTGTCAGCTTCCTAATTATGGTATTGGCTTAATAAGTAGCACGTTCTCTCACTAAAATTTGCCAAGCAATGTATCATCCCCACATACCTCAAAGGTTGTCTCAGATTTGCAATTGGATATCAGCTCTTCTGCTTTCTGGCCAATCAGCCATTCTTTGTGTCTGCCCCTTTCACATTCTTAGCTCTCTTTATACCTTTCTCCCCAATGACTCTCTGTGAAGAGGGTAGCGGGAGTAAGTTGCTGTGCAACGTATAGTCTCTGCATCCCTCTGCGAACAATGCCCTGGTTGGAGATATATCTAAAAGGCAGTAGACCTTGCTATGTTGCTTACCACAAGTAATTTTTTAATCATCAGAATGGAAATTTTCCTCTTTGCTGCATTTCTGTTATTTTTGTTAGTGTGACTAAAGTGGGCTGTTTCTAGAATTATATAGTGATCGTGCACACTCTATTAGCTGCTATCACAGTTCAGAATATTAGTTTCCTAAGCCGTAAGCAGGGCCGGACTGGGAACAGAAACCGGCCCTGGCAAACTGCTCAGCCGGCCCCCCCTGGGGTGAGGAGGAGTGCAGCCGAGCAGTTTGCGAGGGCCGGTTACAGGGGGCCGATATTGCTGACCCCCTATAACAAAAACGGCCCCCCAGGGGCCCAAAACCGGCCCCCACCCTAGCGGCCTATTGGGGAAACGCCCGGTGCCCGCTATGGCCAGTCCGGCCCTGGCCGTAAGCCTTTCACATACATAAAGCAGAAATACTCAAAGTACGGCCGGGGATGCTTGCAGCCCACTTGACCTTTATATGTGGCCCATGGTGAATGGCAGCATTTGGCTGCTGTTAATTTGACGGAGCACTAACATTCAGAAAGCAGTTAAACAAGCATTTATTTACAGATTAACTAAAGTAAAGAAAAAGAAGCAAAGAAGGTGTCCTTTCCTGCTTATCTTTAGGAACAGATTCATTTTTAAAGGCACTGTGCAACACACATTTAAAAACGTGATACACTTTTTTGAATTTTGAAGAGAGTTTATTTCATTAACATGCAGAAGCATTTCACCTTGGTTCATCAGATTTTATCACAGCATTGAGAGCATTTATTAGAAGTGATAGTTTTCAAACATGCTCTTAGAAACATTCATGCCTCCCTCCGCCTTGCCAACAATACCATTAGTAAACCAAGAGGCAAGTCACTTGTCATGTGCACTCTCTGGGTGACCTTAATTGCTATTACACTTGAAACAATGTTACATTTCATTTTATTAAATCAAACACAAGAGAAGGTTTTGTACAGCTCACATCTGGAACTCATGTATTTCATGGTGCTCTCATATATCATAATGAAGAAACAGGAGGCAAAGTGAATTGAACCATTTGTCTAGGATCACACAATTTGGTCAAGTGGGGAAGCTGGGATTAATCCTAGGTTTTCTGGTTTCACATTATGCATTTCAGCCAATAGACGGGTATGTCTTTCCCTCTCAATTTTACATCAAAATTTAAGGCTTTGTCTTTAATTCTTGGTGCCTGAGGTTAGAGCATGGTGGCAGGTAGAATCCACATGAAGGCTGGGTTCCTTTTGGGCTCGAAGTTCCAAGAGAACCTTGACCTGAACCAGAGCCAGGCATCTGGCTCGAGCTTCACTCGAACCTTGTGAGGCACGCCCACCTCTGTCACATAACGGCAACTACGGGAACGAAGTCATAGGACTGATATGATTTGATCTTCAAAATAACTCCACGCCTTACAGTCTACACATTGTATTGTATTGTATTGTATTGCGCATTTATATAGCGCAAACTGTCACCCTACGGGTATCCAGGCGCTGTCACATAGCAGAGGAATTCATCAGTCTACAGTGCTTCTCAAACTTAAGGAGTGATATTATCATTCCTGGGCAAGAGCCATGTTTTCAGATTCTTTCTGAAACAAAGCAGGGTGTCAGCTTGTCTGATCTTCTGTGGGAGTTCGTTCCATAGACGGGAGGCCGTATTGCTAAAAGCCCTTCCTCCCATCCTGGATTTTTTAAATCTAGTGGTGGTGACCAGATTGGCGCCAGAGGATCGAAGGGATCTAGTCGGTTTGTACCATGTGAATCTATCCTGCATAGGAAGGGGACCCGAGCCATGTGCCGCTCTATACACTATGCATAGAGATTTAAAACTCACTCTGTCCTTAACTGGTAGCCAGTGTAGTTCTCTTAGAGCCAGCGTAGTAGAAGCCCTGCGTTGCCTTCCTAATGCCAGCTTAGCTGCCATGGACTGGACTCTCTGCAATCCCTGCAAGATATATTGCGGGGCTCCTAAATATAGGGAGTTGCAGTAGTCCAGTCTGCTCAGGAAGGCACTCCTTACTACCAAGGGTCTAGTTTCCTCTGTCAGTAAGGTGAGGATCTTCCGCAGTGCCTTTAGTAGGGCAAAGCAGACACTGGTTGTTTTATTGGCCTGTGATGCCATCTGAAGGTTGTCATCGATTAGGTCACCTAAGTTTCGGACCGTTTTAACTGAGGACAGGGATTTGTCTCCAGGGGAGAATTTATTCTCCATCGGTATCTGATGTGTCAGTTTGGCCATATTACAGTACACCACTTCTGTTTTTTCCTTATTGAATTGCAAAGAGTTTTCCTTGAGCCAGCTAGATGTTTGGCGCATGCATTCTTGGAAGATATCCATGGTCACTGCATCTTTCCCTTCTATGGAGAAAACTAGTTGAGTGTCGTCAGCGTAGTTAACCAGGTCGATCCCAAATGATTTTATTAGGGCGATCAGTGGGCGCAGATATATATTGAAGAGGATGGGACTAATTGCCGAACACATGTAGATGTTTTGCTTCCTCTACGCCCATCTTACACCATCCCTTAATGTTGCTTACTGGCATGAATGCAGCCCTTCATCATTCCTCAGACCATACTTTTTGGCCCCAGGGAAAATGTTTGCAAGTACCTGTGCTCTAAAGGATTAGTGCAGTTGTATTTATCATACAATTTGGCCTGATTACTATATAACATGCACATCAACATAAGTAGCCTATCACATAAGCTGCCTTGTCACAGCCCTTTGGATCTCACACTACCTTGTCAAATATTATATCATTCAACTCTTCCCTCTTGGCTTTTAACACATAATGTGAGGGCAAGGAGACTCCAATAGGAAGGAGTTATGTAGGACCCGTAAAATGTTGTTTTTTAGCTCTTTAGTAATCAATTTGCACGTCTCTAGTATGGAGCTCACCCTCATTAATATAAAAACATGCATTGGCATAGCCAATAGGTCTCGCCTTTGGGACCTTATATGTGTTTAGGCATGCTGCACATTATCCTGGGTGCTACAACATCCACTGGTCGCGTCACAGCACTGTGCTGTGCGCTGAGCCGTGCAACCACCTGTAGCTGTCAACTCTCCACGTACCAGCAGGAAGTACATAATCCACGCTCAATGAGAAGTGTGTGATTCATGGGGCCCCAGACCCTCTTGGACGGGTTTATCTAGGCTATGGGTGGAAGGGGGGCAGGGGAGTAGGGGGGGTTTGTGTTGTGACACTTCACACCCAATCAATCTTCAAACTGTCCATTTCCAGTTAAGGCAGCTGCATGCACTAGAATGCCCCCGTTTAAAGTGCTTTCCATATATGTTTGCTGTTTGAATTCTGTACTGATAAGGGGGAAATGCTGGCTATATGTGATTTTTCTCATTTTTGTTCCATTGGTGCATTGAAATACCGGCGGTGCTGGTAGACAATCAGCCAGGCGGCAACCTTATGGACTGGATAAGTTATTTACTCATGGATGTGGGAAATTTAAAAGCTTTGATATCTGAAAGAGACACGTTAGTGACAGATTCCTTACCTTAGAATATCCCCAGGCGTCAGGCTGGATCCGGAAAGTTTTTTGCGTAGCAGTACCCTTGCTCGTCGGTAAGCGGCGTCGTGCGGCTCCGCGTCCGTCGTCGGCGTCGTGATCGCCGGGATGACGTCGCGGGCAGTACTTAGGCGCCGCCCCTGCGCGCTGACGTCAGTTCTTCTTTTTCCGCGCCAGCAAGCGCAGATCCGGGAAGAGCAGTGCCCTGGTCATTTTTTGACCAAACTTTTTGGTGAATTTTTCACTGTTTTTCTCAATCGACTTCAAGGTGTCGTAGGGATGCCCGGGTTTAAACGTTGCGGCGCCTGTGCTCGGATGATGTCCGTCACAGACCCGCATTGGGAGTGTCTCTTCTGCCTCGGCCGAGGCCACGACACGGAGTCTTGTACCGACTGCCAGGCCCTCAACCCGAAAGCTTTGCGAGAGCGGTCTCGAAAGCTCCTCGAGCCCCGGCATTCGGCTCCGCGGAAGCCCCGGTCGCGTGAGAGGTCCAGGGGTCGATCGCGGAGTCCACACCGGTCGTCGGCATCGAAGTCTTCTTCGTCCGGTAAGTCAAAACACAAAAGTCCAAAAAGCATCGTCGCTCTAGGACTTCGCCTCGCCGGTCTCGCGACTCGGCTGAGGCCCCTCCCGGCACCGTCCCCGCCCCCGGACATGCCTGTGGAGTCGCCCCGCAATACCCGTCCTTCCCGGGTTCGGGGGGCGGATCCGGCCCAAGTGCAGGAATTCCTGTCGGCCATGGCCCGCCTCTTCGGGCCTCAAGGTCCCTCCGGTGCGCCTTCGGGCCCCGCGGGCCCTGATGGGGTTGCTCCGGCGTTGCCGACGGCTCCGGCCCCGGCGCGCGCCCGTGCCTCCAGCCTCGATCCCGGCTCCGGCTCCGGCCCCGGCCTCGATCCCGGCTCCACAACCCCCATCGACGCCGGTCGACCTCAACGACACCTCCGCCGGCGCCGATGTCTCCGGTGCCGTTCTCGACGCCGCCTGGGGCTCCGGGCGGCGTCGTCCCCCAGTTCCTTCCGGCTCCGGACATGGACCCGGACCGACGTCGCTCGACGCCGGTTCCGGCGCCCGATGAGACCTTGGGTCCCAAATGTCCCTCCTCCCCCTTATTTTGAACCTGAGGAGGACCAGGAGGACTGGGAGGGGTCTGATGACCCTCTGGCACAACAGTGTCAGTACGATGAGGACTGGACAGAGGGTCTAGGGGATGCCAGTGGTCTAGATACTTCCCCTGACACTGGCATGCTGTCTCCTCCCGTGGCTACGGAGGAGGGAGCCAATTTTGCAACGGTGTTGCGTAGGGCGGCTGGAGCCTTACATCTCCAACTCCCTACTGTGGCAGTCAAGACTAATCTCTTGACAGAGGTGCTTCAGCCGGCAGCCTCCTCTACGGAGACTGTGCTGCCGTTTAACGACGCCCTCACTGACGTTCTTTTGGGCGCCTGGTCCAAGCCCAACACAGGGGCTCCTGTGGATAGGAACGTGTCCCGACGCCATCGCCCAGCTCCGGGCGACCCCCTGCTTCTCTCTGTCCACCCCACCCCTGAGAGCTTGGTTGTCCAAGCCTCCGCTTCCCAAACCGCCTTCCCTACCGCCCCTCCGGATAGGGAATCCAAACGCCTGGATCAATTTGGGAAGAAGGGTTTTCTTCCTCCAGTGCTGGCTTGCGGTCCATCAACACCGCCTGCCTTTTGGGCCGATATACCCACTCCTTGTGGGATTCGGTGGCGAATGTTTTGCCCCAGTGTTCTGAGGAGGTCCAGACACTGCTTTCCCGCGCCATTGCGGAAGGAAGGATGCGGCCAAATACACGATAAGATGTGGCCTTGATACCGCCGACTCACTGGGCAGGTCTATTGCAACGACGGTGGCGCTACGACGCCACGCCTGGCTGAGAACCACTGGTTTTTCAGGGGATGTCCAGAATACTCTCATGGACATGCCCTTTGATGGAGTCGGTCTTTTTGGGTCCAAAGCAGACCATGCGTTGGAGCGCTTTAAGGACTCACGGGCTACTGCAAAGTCCCTGGGCCTTTCTGCTACACGCCCTCCGCTGACTTCTGCTTTTCGCCCCTATCGTGGCCACGGTAGGGGCGCCCCTTCACGTCAGCAGCCCAGCCACCGGCCCGCGCAGCAGGCGTCTTCGCGTGGCCGAGGACGTGGATTCCGCCGTGGCGGATCGGGCAACCAGCGTGTGGGTCAGGCCACCACCTCCAACCCGTCCGCGGCCTCCAAACCCTCCTAGTCCCTCCTTTCAGGTGCACAGCACGCCGGTAGGGGCAGGGTCCGCCATCACCTTCCCCACTGGCGTACCATCACCTCGGACAGGTGGGTCTTGGACATTGTCCGAAGGGGCTACTCCCTCCCCTTCGAGTCCACCCCCCAGCCATGCCACCTCAATTCCACCGCATGTCAGGGGATCACTTGGTACTTCTGCAGAAGGAAGTCACGGCCCTCTTGGCCAAGAGGGCCATCGAGCATGTTCCGATCCCAGAAGTAGGGCGTGGTTGCTACTCCCACTACTTCCTGGTGCCCAAAAAGGACAAGGAGGACATGCGTCCTATCTTGGACCTCCGGAACGTCAATCGCTTCCTCCGGAAGGAGAAGTTCAAGATGCTCACCCTAGCTCAGGTCTTGACTGCCCTCGACCCTGGAGACTGGTTGGTAGCGTTGGACTTGCAGGACGCATATTTCCACATCCCCGCCCTGCCGGCCCACCGGCGTTACCTTCGGTTCACGGTAGGCCCCGAGCATTTTCAGTTCACCGTGCTCCCTTTGGCCTTACCAGTGCCCCTCGGGTGTTCACGAAAGTGTTGGCGGTGGTCGCAGCTCATCTGCGCCGGGCAGGGGTTTCAGTCTTCCCCTACCTCGACGACTGGCTGCTGAAGGCGGCGCTCGTCCCAGGCAGTCGTCTCCCACCTCCAGACTACGGCCGAACTCCTGCACTCGCTGGGGTTCTCCATCAACGTGCCGAAGTCGCATCTGATTCCTTCTCCACAGCTCCTTTTCATCGGAGCAGTTCTGGACACGACGCAGTTTCGGGCCTATCCTCCCGAACGGCGAGTCCGGGATATTCAGGCTATGATTCCGATCTTTCAGCCTTTATCCTGGGTTTCGGTACGGATGACCCTGAGGCTGCTGGGCCTCATGGCCTCCTGCATCCTGCTGGTCAATCATGCCAGATGGCATATGCGGGCTCTGCAGTGGGACCTGAAGTTCCAGTGGGCGCAGCACCAGGGCAACCTGTCCGATCACGTCCAGATCTCGGAGGGGACTGCAAAACAGTTGCAGTGGTGGCTCTCGAACCGGCAATGGGTCATGGGCAGATCCCTCTCCCTTCCCCAGCCAGAGCACACAGTTGTGACGGACGCGTCCCTTCTGGGATGGGGCGGTCACATGGGAGAGGCGGAGATCAGAGGCCTCTGGTCTCCGGCGGAGTCCCGGCTCCATATCAACATTCTGGAGCTACGGGCGATCCGACTTGCACTCAAGGCATTCCTTCCCTCTGTCAAAGGGAAGGTAGTGCAGGTGTTCACAGACAACACCACCGCCATGTGGTACTGCAACAAACAGGGCGGGGTGGGGTCGTGGACCCTTTGTCAGGAGGCTCTGCGCCCTGGACATGGCTGGAACATCAGGGCATGTTCCTGATGGTTCAACACCTGGCAGGTTCCCTGAACGCCAGGGCGGACGAACCCAGCCGCAGGTGCATGATGGATCACGAATGTCGTCTTCACTCGGAAGTGGCGCAAGGACTCTTTCTACAGTGGGGAGAGCCTTGGTTAGATCTATTCGCCACCGAAGAGAACGCGCAATGTCATCAGTTCTGCGCGTTGGAATTTCCAAGGCGGCACTCGCTCGGCGACGCTTTTCGTCACGAGTGGAGTTGCGGTCTCATTGTACGCCTTTCCGCCTATACCACTTCTACCCAGAGTGTTGAAGAAGATTCGGCACGACCGGGCCCAAGTCATTCTTGTGGCTCCGGACTGGGCTCGAAGAGTTTGGTATCCCGAGCTACTCAATATGAGCGTAGATCCCCCGATCCGTCTGCCTCTTCAGGAGGATCTTCTGTCGCAGCAGCAGGGGACGGTCCTCCACCCGAACCTGTCCAGTCTACACCTGCTTGCGTGGAGATTGAGCGGCGGCAGTTGATTCCTTTCGACTTGCCTCCCGAAGTTTGTGATGTGATTCTGGCAGCCAGGCGTCCCTCCACTAAGGTGGTATACGCCTGCAGGTGGAACAAATTTGTGGCATGGTGCACAGCAAAGGCTGTGAATCCCCTTTCTGCCCCTCTTTCTGAGGTCCTTCTGTTCCTTCTCTCTCTGGCCCAACAGGGTTCTGCCCTGGGTACCATCAAGGGTTATCTTTGTGCTATCTCGGCCTTCCTCAGGCTCCTGATCAGCCCTCCTTTTCAAGTCCCCTGTTGTTAACAGGTTCTTAAAAGGCATTACACACCTCTTCCCTCCTGTTCCGCTTTGTAATGCCTCAGTGGGACTTGAACTTGGTTCTTCACCTTTTAATGTGCGCTCCCTTTGAGCCTCTGCATAACTGTCCTCTTCGTCTTCTGACTCTGAAGACAGCCTTTCTGGTGGCCATCACCTCCGCTCGGCGGGTGAGTGAGCTCCAGGCTCTATCTTGCAAACCTCCCTTTCTGTCTGTTCATCCAGACAAGGTTGTTCTTCGGACGCGTCCGTCCTTCTTGCCAAAGGTGGTTACTGCTTTCCACATTGGGCAGACCATCACTTTGCCCACCTTCTTTCCGCCTCCGCATCCTTCCAGAGAGGAAGAGAGGCTCCACCGTCTGGACCCAAAACGTGCGCTCTCCTTCTATATCGACCGCACAAAACACTTCCGGGTGGATGACCAGCTCTTTGTTGGCTACGTGGGCGCCAAAAAGGTTGGGCGGTGCACAAACGAACCATCTCCCGCTGGGTTACCTTGTGCATCAAGACCTGCTATTCTTTGGCTAAGAAGGAGCCTCCTGTTGGGCTGCGTGCCCATTCCACCAGGGCAACGGCTGCTACCACGGCCTTGGGCCGCGGTGTTCCGCTGCCGGTTATCTGTCAGGCAGCTACGTGGGCCTCGCTGCACACGTTTACAAAGCATTACTGCCTTGACAGTCAGGTCCGGAGGGACGGCTTCTTTGGCCGTTCTGTCCTCCAGGACTTCCTTGTCTGATATTTGTTCGCAGACCCACCACCGGGGTTGGTATTGCTGGGGTATCTATTCTAAGGTAAGGAATCTGTCACTAACGTGTCTCTTTCAGATGCACAAGTTACTAACTTGTGTAACAATATATCTGTAAGAGACAGTAGTTAGTGACAGATTCCTACCGCCCCACCCATCCTCTCCCGCTTCTGCGAACTGATTTCTAGGGTTAAGGACATCCCTTTCAGGGCCCTAGTATTTTTCAGACACCTATGTCAGCTTCTTGCATGGCTCTGCGCTTCCTGGCGCGGAAAGTCGTGTACAGAACTGACGTCAGCGCGCAGGGCGGCGCCTAAGTACTGCCCGCGACGTCATCCCGGCGAACACAACGCCGACGACGGACGCGGAGCCGCACGACGCCGCCTACCGACGCGCAAGGGTACTGCTACGCAAAAAACTTTCCGGATCCAGCCTGACGCCTGGGGATATTCTAAGGTAAGGAATCTGTCACTAACTACTGTCTCTTACAGATATATCGTTACACAAGTTAGTAACTTGTGCTTTAAGTGCACTAGATGCAGCGATAGCTGCTACGCGTAACATTCTCTGTTGTGTTATTTAACATAGTTGCTGAGTGCTCTTTTTTGATAATCAAGTTTATTTGCATTTGAGAAACGAAATTCACAAAATGACAGCATACAATTGCATAGTAAATCAGAGATCATTTCTAACAGACCACAGTCAAGATTGAAGTACTCGGGCAAGCCATCCCGTTTGAAAGGCAGTATGTCAATGTATGAGAAAATCAGAGCAAATAATTCAAAACCGTAAATTCAGCCATTTGCCCCATACCTTGTGGAACTTCCCAGGACATCCCCGGGCCTCAAAGAGAGGTTCTTCCTGGGCCGCGCACCAGTCCACCCCCGTCGCCATTTTCGCAGGTTTGGCCTGAGCCCAGGCCGCTGCGATGTCTCGCTTGGCTACCGCCACCGCCGTGCCCAGAAAGTGTTTGTCGGCTCTAGAGCCGTCTAGACCATCAAATACCCCCAAAAGAAGGCTTATGGGATCATGGGGAACATGCCAACCCAGAGTCTGTGTAAGCTCGGATTCCACACCCGACCAAACCGAGGCAAGACCAGGGCACAACCGGACCATGTGGAAAAAATCAGCCGGGGCTTGGCCGCATCGTGTACAGTCTGGGGAGGGGCGCAGTCCCGCCCTATATAGGCGCACAGGGGTAAGGTAGGCCATGTGGAGATAGTAGAGTTGAATGAGACGGAGTTTAGAGGAAGTCGTAAGGGTTTTGGGAGCCATAAGGGTGTCGCGCCAGTCCGCTTCTTCTAGGGGACCCAACCAACCCTCCCAGCGGGTTCTCAGCGAGTCCAGGGTAGTGGGGCCATTATTCACTAGGGAGCGGTATATCCGCGACACTCCACCCCTGCCCAAGTTTCCCATCATTACCTGGGCCTCCATCGGGCTAAATTCAGGAATCGTCATACCTGGTGGAATGTGTGCGGCAAGGGCGTGGCGGAGCTGCAGATATCTATAAAATTGGGAGGTATGAAGAGAATGACGTTGTTGTAGGTCGGGGAAGACCATGACGTGATCTCCCACCCAGACGTCTCCAAGGAGCGAGATCGCGACGTGATCCCATTGCCGAAAGCCTGCAAGGGTTGAGACCTCCCGCAGCCACGTGCCATGCCACAGAGGTGTGTGTTGAGTGAGTCGCTTGTCCCAGCGCATATATCGCAGGGCAGAGCGCCAGGCTACTAGGACCGCCCTGGTGACAGGTGGGATCGTCTGCAGGATGGGGGCCCCATACAGGTAGGTTTGGAGTTGCAGGAAGTCCATGGTCCGAAGCTCAGTCCAATAGGCCGGGTCAGCCCACCCCCGTGAACCAGTCATGGATGACAAGAAGTCTGGTAGCTAGGTAGTAGAGATGAAGATTTGTCATTCCCATGCCTCCGTCAAAGGGCGGGATCCGGCAGCGGGCCAGGGCCATGCGCGGCCTCCCACCCCCCCCCCACAGGAACTTAGTAATTACACCGTCAAATTCTCGGAACCAACTACCCGGGAGATGACAGGTGGTATTCTGAATAATGTATAGGAAGCGGGGAGGATCATCATTTTAAAGAGTGCCCCTCTTCCGAGGGGGTTAAGTGGGAGGGTTTGCCAGCGCTTAAGGTCGGCTTTGGCTTTCGTGACCAGGGGTGCAATGTTAAGTGCCCATTCAAACTCCGGGAGTAGAGTCACGCAGATCCCTAGGTATTTAAACGATTGTCTCCTGATAGGGATATTAGACTGCCAATCGAAGCAAGCCCTTGAGAGGTGGAGAGGGATCAGGGTGGACTTCGCCGGGTTGAGCCGCAGGCCCGAGATGTTCTCGAAGGCCCGGAGTACATCCAAGCAGCGGGGGCCGGAGCTCTCCGGATCAGCCAAGAAAAGCAGGACATCGTCTGCATATAGGGCGATCTTATCCACCTGGTGGGGATCCCAGGACCACCCCCGGATTTGGGAGTCATTATGTATGAGGCAGGCCAGGGGCTCCATTGCCAAAGCAAACAAGAGTGGTGGGAGGGGGCACCCCTGACACGTGCCTCTTCGGATTGGAAATGCCTCCGAGAAGGCCCCATTGGTCAGGACCCGAGCTTTGGGGTTGGAATACAGGACACGGATGAGGCGTCGAAAATGGGGGCCAAAACCCATCATCATGAGGACATCCTCTAGGTAGCTCCAGTCCACTGTATCAAAGGCCTTTTCAAAATCTATAAGTAGGAGGGCCAAGTATGGTGTGAGGTTGTGGCGATGGGCGAGGTGGAGGCGCCGTATGCAGTGCCGAGAGCCTCGTGTCTGCATGAAGCCACATTGGTCCGGGTGAACCAATTTGTGTAACAGGGGGCGGAGACGCTGGGCCAGGGCTGTGGCAAAGATTTTGATTTCAGTGTTGATTAAAGAGATCGGACGGTAGTCCGCACAGGAGGGAGAAGGTGGCTGTGTCTTCGGGATGACCACTATAGTTGCCATGTCAGTTTTGGGGGGTGGGGGAGGAGCCCTCATCGGCCATGTGCTGGAAGAGGTCCACCAAATGGGGCACCAGTAAGTCTTTATAGGCCGCATAATATTCCTGCGGGAAGCCATCTGATCCTGGTGTCTTCCCGGAGTTCAACAGGGAGATAGCCCCGTGTATCTCCTCTGGGGTGAGGGGGAGATCGAGGTCCGTCGATTCTGCCTGGGCAAGGCAGGGTAGCCGGACAGCCTCCTGTCCCAACAGTCCGACCAGAGAGGCCCCAGGGGGGTGGGCTGAATACAGCTGGGCATAATAGCCCACAAAGGCATGGGCAATAGCCCGTGAGGTACAATGGCGGGTTCCAACTGCGTCTCTGATTTCGGGGATAATTCTGTTGGCCTTGGGGTAGGAGACTAAGTTGTGGAGCAACTTTCCATTCTTGTCACCCCACCCATAAACACGGGCCACAGAGGAGCGCCACAGCATCCTAGCCGAGTCAAGGGAGATCTGACAGATCTCATCCCAGATCGCTGCAAGCTGTCTGGCGGGTTGAGCTTCGGCCGTGTTTGCGAGAGTCAGCTCCAGCCTCGTGGCCTGCGCCTCAAGCTGGGTCAGGCAAGCGTTCTGCGCTGCACGTTTTGTGTGGACGAGACCTCTGGCTACGCCACGTAAAGTAGCTTTACCGGCCTCCCAGAGTGTGCCCGGGGAGGGGACCGATCCCTTGTTAGTGAGGAAATAATGCCAAAGCTCCACCGCAAGCGCGTCTTTAATGTCCGCGTCCTGCAAAAACCACGCGTTCAGTCGCCAGACCGTCCGTGTCCCCTCAGTGGTGCCCCCCAGGCGCAACGAAATGGCTGAGTTGTCAGAGACTCCACGGGGGGAGAATAGAAATGTTAGAGACCTGTTGGCAATCGGTGGCGGGCAGGAGGAGTAAATCGATACGAGAGTGTGTATGGTGGGCCGCCGAAGTGTGGGTATATTGTTTCCCTCGGGGATTCCAAATCCTCCAGGTGTCACACAGACCAAGGGCAGCCGACCAGTCCGACAGCCTCTTGGAGTGAGAGAGGCGCGACGAGGACAGTTCTCCGGTAGTGTCAAGTGACGGTTGCATAACTGCATTAAAGTCACCCCCAATTACTGTCTGACCCAGGGGCAAAGCGGAGATTACAGCTGTAAGGTGGTGGAGAGTAGAGGGGAGTGTGGCGGGCGGGATGTATGTTGAGATTAAGTTCAAGATGTGACCCTCTAGCCTACCGGATACGGATACATAGCGGCCTTGTGCATCGGTCGTCACCTGTGTAGGGGTGAAGGGAAGGCCCCTCCGAATTAGTATAGCTACTCCCCGGGAGCCCTTCGCGAAACCGGAGTGCCACACCCTGACAAACCCGTATCTTGCTAAAAATGGGCAGTGGGTCCCCAGGAGGTGAGTCTCCTGGAGGAGGAGCACATCGGAAGCATGGCGTTGGGTGTATCTGAGGACCGCTGCGCGTTTGATGCGATCCAGCAAGCCATTCACGTTCCACGACAGGACGTGAAGAGGTCTACCCAGGTAGGTCGCTCCCCCACCACACAGCTCCGCCTGTGTTGGCCGCCCGCTGCTGCTGCTGGTAAGATCGCCGTTCCGCTTGTGGCCTCGGTGCCCGCATTTCTTGCTTGTCTCCCCTTTTCCTTCTGTACCCTCGCTGCCCCATTTGCATTGTGCCCGTATTTGTGTCTGCTTTTCTCTCCCCATTTTTCCTTCTGTACCCCTCGCTGCCCCATTTGCATTGTGCCCGTATTTGTGTCTGCTTTTCTCTCCCCATTTTCCCTTCTGTACCCCTCGCTGCCCCATTTGCATTGTGCCCGTATTTGTGTCTGCTTTTCTCTCCCCATCTTCCCTTCTGTGCCCCTCGCTGCCCCATTTGCATTGTGCCCGTATTTGTGTCTGCTTTTCTCTCCCCATCTTCCCTTCTGTGCCCCTCGCTGCCCCATTTGCATTGTGCCCGTATTTGTGTCTGCTTTTCTCTCCCCATCTTCCCTTCTGTGCCCCTCGCTGCCCCATTTGCATTGTGCCCGTATTTGTGTCTGCTTTTCTCTCCCCATTTTCCCTTCTGTACCCCTCGCTGCCCCATTTGCATTGTGCCCGTATTTGTGTCTGCTTTTCTCTCCCCATTTTCCCTTCTGTACCCCTCGCTGCCCCATTTGCATTGTGCCCGTATTTGTGTCTGCTTTTCTCTCCCCATTTTCCCTTCTGTGCCCCTCGCTGCCCCATTGGCATTGTGCCCGTATTTGTGTCTGCTTTTCTCTCCCCATTTTCCCTTCTGTACCCCTCGCTGCCCCATTTGCATTGTGCCCGTATTTGTGTCCGTTTTCTCTCCCCTTTTTCCTTTTGTGCCCCCGCTGCCTCTCGCCATTCCCGCCGCTGCGTCCCTGCGGCCCCGCCCCCTGTCTGCCCATTCGCTGACCCTGCCTCCCGCCTCCCAGCTGCTCCTCCCTCCCACCTCCCCATAAATGGCGGCCGCTGCGCGGTGAGGAGAGCGACCCTTGACCTTGCCAGGTAGGTCGCTCCCCCACCACACAGCTCCGCCTGTGTTGGCCGCCCGCTGCTGCTGCTGGTAAGATCGCCGTTCCGCTTGTGGCCTCGGTGCCCGCATTTCTTGCTTGTCTCCCCTTTTCCTTCTGTACCCCTCGCTGCCCCATTTGCATTGTGCCCGTATTTGTGTCTGCTTTTCTCTCCCCATTTTTCCTTCTGTACCCCTCGCTGCCCCATTTGCATTGTGCCCGTATTTGTGTCTGCTTTTCTCTCCCCATTTTCCCTTCTGTACCCCTCGCTGCCCCATTTGCATTGTGCCCGTATTTGTGTCTGCTTTTCTCTCCCCATTTTCCCTTCTGTGCCCTCGCTGCCCCATTTGCATTGTGCCCGTATTTGTGTCTGCTTTTCTCTCCCCATCTTCCCTTCTGTGCCCCTCGCTGCCCCATTTGCATTGTGCCCGTATTTGTGTCTGCTTTTCTCTCCCCATTTTCCCTTCTGTGCCCCTCGCTGCCCCATTTGCATTGTGCCCGTATTTGTGTCTGCTTTTCTCTCCCCATTTTCCCTTCTGTACCCCTCGCTGCCCCATTTGCATTGTGCCCGTATTTGTGTCTGCTTTTCTCTCCCCATTTTCCCTTCTGTGCCCCTCGCTGCCCCATTTGCATTGTGCCCGTATTTGTGTCTGCTTTTCTCTCCCCATTTTCCCTTCTGTACCCCTCGCTGCCCCATTTGCATTGTGCCCGTATTTGTGTCCGTTTTCTCTCCCCTTTTTTCCTTTTGTGCCCCCGCTGCCTCTCGCCATTCCCGCCGCTGCGTCCCTGCGGCCCCGCCCCCTGTCTGCCCATTCGCTGACCCTGCCTCCCGCCTCCCAGCTGCTCCTCCCTCCCACCGCCCCATAAATGGCGGCCGCTGCGCGTGAGGAGAGCGACCCTTGACCTTGCCAGGTAGGTCGCTCCCCCACCACACAGCTCCGCCTGTGTTGGCCGCCCGCTGCTGCTGCTGGTAAGATCGCCGTTCCGCTTGTGGCCTCGGTGCCCGCATTTCTTGCTTGTCTCCCCTTTTCCTTCTGTACCCCTCGCTGCCCCATTTGCATTGTGCCCGTATTTGTGTCTGCTTTTCTCTCCCCATTTTCCCTTCTGTACCCCTCGCTGCCCCATTTGCATTGTGCCCGTATTTGTGTCTGCTTTTCTCTCCCCATTTTCCCTTCTGTACCCCTCGCTGCCCCATTTGCATTGTGCCCGTATTTGTGTCTGCTTTTCTCTCCCCATTTTCCCTTCTGTGCCCCTCGCTGCCCCATTTGCATTGTGCCCGTATTTGTGTCTGCTTTTCTCTCCCCATCTTCCCTTCTGTGCCCCTCGCTGCCCCATTTGCATTGTGCCCGTATTTGTGTCTGCTTTTCTCTCCCCATTTTCCCTTCTGTGCCCCTCGCTGCCCCATTTGCATTGTGCCCGTATTTGTGTCTGCTTTTCTCTCCCCATTTTCCCTTCTGTACCCCTCGCTGCCCCATTTGCATTGTGCCCGTATTTGTGTCTGCTTTTCTCTCCCCATTTTCCCTTCTGTGCCCCTCGCTGCCCCATTTGCATTGTGCCCGTATTTGTGTCTGCTTTTCTCTCCCCATTTTCCCTTCTGTACCCCTCGCTGCCCCATTTGCATTGTGCCCGTATTTGTGTCCGTTTTCTCTCCCCTTTTTCCTTTTGTGCCCCCGCTGCCTCTCGCCATTCCCGCCGCTGCGTCCCTGCGGCCCCGCCCCCTGTCTGCCCATTCGCTGACCCTGCCTCCCGCCTCCCAGCTGCTCCTCCCTCCCACCTCCCCATAAATGGCGGCCGCTGTGCGCTGCGCTGGCGCGCCAAGGCGCGCCTAAGGCAAGCCCGTCTGCGCCCGTCCGTGCCTGGACCGCGCCCAGCGCCAAACCCCTGGCCCCCGCAGCAGCCAACCCACCCACCGGACTTACGACACCGCCACCCTCAACGCACTCAACACCGGCCGTATCCCCGGCTGCCACCGTGCCACCCCAGGTCGCACCCACGGACCCTTCGGCTGCCAATCCTGCAAGTTCTCCTGCCTCCGGACCTGCACCGCACCCGCCAAGCCGAGCACCAGCAGCAACCACCTGAAGTGCATCCTGCTCAACACCCGCTCCGTCCACAGACACGCCGTGGAACTTTGGAACCTGCTCGACTCCACATCACCAGACGTCGCTTTCCTCACGGAAACATGGATGAACGCCTCCTCAGCGCCCGACATCGCCATCGCCATCCCGGACGGATACAAGATCACCCGAAGGGACCGCGCCAACCAGACCGGAGGAGGCATCGCCATCGTCCACAAGAACACCATCCGCATCACGACCAACTCCGACGACACCTTCACAGCCGGCGAACACCTGCACTTCCAGATACACACCGACCCCAAGACCACCCTCAGAGGCACCCTCATCTACAGACCCCCAGGACCACGCACACAATTCAGCGAAGACATCGCCGACCTCATCAGCCCGCACGCCCTCCCCTCGGCTGACTACATCCTCCTTGGGGACCTCAACTTCCACCTAGAGAACAACAACGATCGCAACACCACCACCCTGCTGGACAACCTCGCCAACCTCGGACTCAAGCAACTGGTGACCACCCCCACACACCACGCCGGCCACACGCTTGACCCCGTCTTCTCCTCCAGCAAGGACATCTCCTTCAGCCACACCACCGGACTCCACTGGACAGACCACAGCTGCGTCCACTTCAGCTTCAGCAGGATCACCACGCACCACCACCCGCAACAGTTTCCGCGCAGAAGCTGGAACAAGATCACCACCGACCAACTCACCACATCCCTGAGCCAGAACCCTCCCGCCAGCTCAACGAACCCCAACCAAGCCGCCAGCAACCTCACAAGATGGATCACCAACTGCGCAGACGACCTCGCCCCATTGAAGACCCCCCAGTCAGACCCGGCAACAAGAAAGCATCCTGGTTCACCGACGAACTCAAGAAATCCAAGAAGAACTGCCGGGCCCTCGAGAAAGCATGGCGCAGAGACCCGACTGCAGACAACATGACCACCCTCAAGCACGCCACCCGAAAACACCACCAGCTGATCCACACCACCAAGAAAACCGCATTCAAGGAACGACTGGACAACAACGCCCACAACAGCAAGGAACTCTTCATCATCGTCAAAGAACTCTCGAACCCCAGCGCCGGAAACAACGACATCACTCCCTCGCAAGACCTCTGCAACTCGCTCGCCTCGTTCTTCCACAGCAAGATCGCAGACATACACAACAGTTTCAGCACACAGCCGACGTACCCTACGACCGTTCCAACGTCCCCCACCTCCACCCTCCGAGCCTGGACCCCGATCAACACCGAAGACACTATCCGCACGATGAACTCCATCCACTCCGGATCACCAACCGACCCCTGCCCTCACCACGTCTTCAACAAGGCCGACGCCGTCATCGCACCCCACCTCCGGGACATCATCAACACCTCCCTCGACACCGCCACCTTCCCAGAGAGCTGGAAGCACGCCGAACTCAGCGCCCTACTGAAGAAACCGTCAGCGGATCCCACCGACCTCAAAAACTACCGCCCCATCTCGCTCCTTCCTTTTCCTGCCAAAGTCATCGAGAAGACCGTCAACAGACAACTGGCCGCCTTCCTCGAGACGAATGGATCCCTCGACCACTCGCAGTCCGGCTTCCGGGCCAACCACAGCACCGAGACCGCCCTCATCGCAGCCACCGACGACATCCGAGCCCTGCTCGACAACGGGGAAACAGCGGCCCTCATCCTCCTGGACCTCTCCGCAGCGTTCGACACAGTCTGCCACCGCACCCTAGTGCAACGCCTGAACAACGTCGGAATCCAAGAGAAGGCACTGGAGTGGATCATCTCCTTCCTCGCCGGAAGAACCCAGAGAGTCCGCCTCCCCCCGTTCAGTTCCGAGGCCACCGAAGTCATCTGCGGCGTACCACAAGGATCATCACTCAGCCCCACCCTCTTCAACGTCTACATGAGCCCCCTCGCAGCCATCGCACGCCAACACAACCTCAACATCATCTCCTACGCCGACGACACCCAGCTGATCCTCTCCCTCACCAACGACCCCACAACCGCCAGAACCAACCTACATGAAGGGATGAAGGGATGAAGGACGTAGCCGAGTGGATGAGGAACAGCCGCCTGAAACTGAACTCAGATAAGACGGAAGTCCTCATCCTAGGATCATCACCCTCCGCCTGGGACGACTCCTGGTGGCCCCCTGCCCTGGGCAACGCACCCAAACCAACGGACCACGCACGCAACCTGGGCTTCATCCTGGACTCCTCCCTCTCAATGACCCGACAAGTCAACGCCGTCTCCTCGTCTTGCTTCAACATCCTACGCATGCTGCGCAAGATCTTCCGGTGGATCCCCACCGAAACCAGGAAGACGGTCACCCAGGCCCTCGTCACCAGCCGACTGGACTACGGCAACTCCCTCTACGCCGGAACCACAGCCAAACTTCAAAAAGACTCCAACGCATCCAGAACGCCTCAGCTCGACTCATCCTGGACATCCCCCGACACAGCCACATCGCCGGACACCTGAGAGACCTGCACTGGCTCCCCGTCAGCAAGAGAATCACGTTCCGACTCCTCACCCACGCACACAAAGCTCTCCACAACCAAGGCCCCAGATACCTCAACGACCGTCTGACCTTCTACACTCCCACCCGCCAGCTACGATCGACCAACCACGCCCTCGCCGCCGTCCCCCACATCCGAAGAGCCACAACGGGAGGAAGATCCTTCTCCTACCTGGCTGCCAAGACGTGGAACTCCCTACCCATCCACCTCCGCCTTACCCAAGACCACCTCTCCTTCAGGAAGCAACTCAAGACCTGGCTGTTCGAACAGTAGCGGACCCCCCCCCCTAGCGCCTTGAGACCCTCCGGGTGAGTAGCGCGCTATACAAATGCTTGATTGATTGATTGATTGACCGGGAGGGCCAAAGGGGCCTGGGTCCCAGGGGGGGCGATGCATCTCGGCCAGGCTAGAAGGGTGTGGCATGCGCAAGGTAGTATGTTGTCTGTCAATGGTGATTATGTGTGCAACTGGCAGGCTGTCATTAAAAGCAAAAAACAAAGGCTCAAACGAAGATAGAGCAAAAACAAATCGAAGGACAACGGCCCTCCCCCCACCTCCCACCACCACCCCCACCCTATACTTCCTAAACCGAAGCATCTGTCGCCCTGAAAAAAAGGTGGTTAACGATAACAATAACAAATAGCTAAGCTAAAACGTTTAGCCGGGCAGTTCGTGGCAATGATGGACCCCTCCATATTGACGGATGTCCTAGTATCATCAGCTGCTGATTAACATAAAATATCGCAAAAGTTCTGCCATAGTTCCATCCTCGTGGACATCTACTGCTCAAATTCCTGTGTCCTCACCGGATCCCTGGAGTGCGGGGCTTCTAGAGAGGTCGGAGTCTGACAAGACGGGGCGCAGTGCCCCAGATGGGTCCGGACCATGGCTCAGGTCGCTCAACGAACTGGCTCGGCTTTGGTTGTTAGGTGCTGGAGGAGCCTCGGAAGAGATCAACAACTGGGATCCGAGTCCCGGCAATCGCGCCGTCTCCCCTCGCCGATCCCCCCTCCTGCGGGACTGGGTGTGTCTCCGCTGTGGCTTGGGAGGAGATGAACGTGTCGGTGGGGGATCAGACAAAGTGGGAGGGGAAGCAGAACGGATCCGCAGAGGCCGCTCCTCAGTGAGCCAAGTCCAGGCAGCCTGCGGGGTGTCAATGAAAACTGTCTTGCCCTGAACGACAACTCTGAGTCGAGCCGGGAAGAGGAGGCCGTATCTCAATCCCAGATTGCAGAGTTTTTGCTTGACTTCTGCATACAAGCGACGCTGGGCCTGCACCTCTCTCGTATAGTCTAGAGCATGATGGTGCTGTTTTGGTATTTCAGGGGACCCTGGGCCCGAGCCTCTCTAAGGATAGCATCTCTATCCCGAAAGTTGAGAATCCTGAGGATGATGGGGCGAGGTGGGGCCCCGGGAGGAGGCCTAGGCGCCAAGGAGCGATGAGCGCGCTCGACTGCAAACCACACAGAGAGAGCGTCTTTGGGTATCCATGACTTCACCCAAGTCTCCACAAAGGTGTCTGCCCGTCCCTGCTCGACTCCTTCGGGAAAACCTATTAGGCGTAAGTTGTTTCGCCGCAAGCGGTTTTCTGCATCTTCTGCTCGACGGTGCAGTTCCAAGGTTTGATTCTGCAGGCGGGCCACTTGGGTTTTCAACTGTCCCAATTCGTCCCCGGTCGTAGAGAGACGCGCCTCCGCCTCCGAAATCCTCGCCGTGGCGTTGCGAAGATCCTGGCGGATAAGGGCCATGTCCACCCGGATCTCGCCGATCTTCCCCTCCACCGAGGCGTGGGAGGTGCCGATAGCCTGCAGGATGGTCGCAAGGTCTCCTCCGGCAAGGGAGGGACTGCCAGAAGCCCCTTCCGTTGGGTTCCGCTTGGCAGTGGTGTACTGGTCCATTTTAGTTTGAGTCTGTGGAGCGGGTGTCTTCGGGCGCGGTCTCTACCCATCTCGGCCGTGAATGTGGGATCCTGACCGTCCAGCCGGCTGAGGGATAGAGGTTCACGGGGCAGACGGCCCCAGCGGGAGAGGCCCAGCGCCCAAACCGTCAATACTCGGGCCCGGACACCGAATCCACCCCCGCGCAGGCCCACCGACCCCGAGGTACAGGCCAAAAGCAGGTCCGGACACCCGTCCCTCGCCACCTGACGTGGCGGCCAATCCAATAAAAACAAAGTGTCACTCAGTTCGGAGAGGGCGCCTCCAGACCACAGCTCAGGTCAACACACCCGGGTCAGAAGCACAGGATCAGGCGATCGGGGCCAGCCGGGCCCAGTCAGGACCCCCCAGGAGCACTGCCGGGGTGATGAGTCGGCGGAGGGGGCCCAGCACCAGCCACCACACGCCGCTCGATGGATGCGGCCGATATTATCCCCTCCGGTCACGATGGTGGGGGCGCTGTTGGGGTTGGAGGCACAGAGTCGGCCGTGTAGGCCTTATTGGCGGAGGCCCAGTGTGACCTCGGGGGTGCTGCAGGGCCGGGATCGAGGGTAAGGAGCGATGGAGGTGGCCCACCACCAGGACCCCGCGCCGCTCGACAAATGCAGCCAATTCCACCTGCCAATGAGTGCCTTTCTGCACCCGGGGAGCCCCAGAGCCAGGGCCAAGGACAAGGAGCCGTGGAGGGGGCCCACACCCAGGACCCCGCGCCGCTCGATAGATGCGGCCGGTTCCACCTCCCAAAACGTAGGCCACCGCACCCGTGCGTCACCCCACTCCGGACCGCAGAGTCAAGTCCCAAGAGTCCCGGGAGGCCCCCGGAAGCAGACAGCAGGGGGGCAAGCGCCCCGACCGCCGGTTCAGGTCAATGTGCAACCCAAGGCGGCGAGGGGGCAGGAGGCATCCGGTGCGTGGTGTATCAATACAGCAGTCCCAGGTGGGCCAGGGCGGGCCCGGCCTCAATGGGAGGTCGGCTCAGAGGCAAGTGGTGGGGCAGGATGTTGAACCTCAGGCCAAACCAGGGGGGAGGGGGGCCCAGGCCAGGAAACCCCCCCCCCATGCACCCCCGCCAAGGATGGAGCACACTCACTCACTCACCCACCTCCACTCAGCGGGGAGCCATCACCGGACATGAGGCATGGGACCGGCCAACGTTGTACAGGCTGCCTCCACAACGCAGTTCAAGGAGGAGCAGACCCAGGATTATGGCAGCGAGGACGGAGATCAGGGACCCAGAGTCCACGATCGCTCTGGCAGCTGGGATGGGGCCCCACACACCCAGGCCTCAGGAGCGTCGGAGGGCGACTCGGAGAGATCCCGCTCACCGGGTCCCATGCGCGGCCGACTCCGATCCCGCCTCCAGGAAGTGCCGGGCAGCGCTCACTCTGCAAGACTGCAGGCGGAGGGCCGGACAGGACTCAAGCCCGGACCCGGAGTGGGAGGAGGGAATGGCAGAACCCGGGCCCCCGCCGCTCGATATTGCGGCCGATCCTCCAGACCCCGAGAGCGCAGCTCCCAACAGTCGCCCGCAGCCCCGCGGGTCGGGCCGATGAAGGCGGAGGGGGGCCGCTCCCTCGCTCAGAGCGCCAAGTGCCACAGCCCTAGCCCCGACCAGGGCAGACACCGCTCAGATCGATAGGGCACAGCTCCCAAGGGCCTCCAACACCAAGCCGGGGGGATCAGACCGGGAGGATGAGGTCAAAGCGGCGAGGCTCAGGAAACGGGCGCCGCCATCTTGGGAGCCAGCAGGCCGGAGTCCAAGGCGGAGTAATCCCAACGCCGGCAGCCCCGTGAGCTGGTCCGCCACGCAGGGTACTCCCCACCGTACTAGGCACAGTAGGGAACCGGCGAGGGTCTGTAGGGGCACTGATGGTGGCGGATTTCAACGCGGATGACGGAGGGGTCCGGAGCACTCTTAAAGTGCGACCGCCATCTTGACGCGTCGGCCACGCCCCCCCAGTTGCCGAGTGTTCTTACGACAAGGTTGTCCTACAGCCTATCCTGTTTTTTTTTTATTTAAACATAAAACAGTATATTACATTCTGGAACTTGAGTGTGCTCTTTTAACATTTAAAATATGCGTTCCAAAACTGGCCATGCAAAGCGTTCTGAGCTAACAGGCAGGACTGGATGAAGGTATCATACTTGGCACTGGGTCATCTGACAGTTTATGGTAAATATTTTTTTTTATGTGATTTTACGGGTATAGATAAGAAAAGCTCTTTAATGTCTGCTGGTTTTTTGGGCGCTGCGTCATGCTAATAACAGCATTCTTTTATAACTTACAATTCATTCGCCCGGCGCTTGCTGTCCTGATTGGACACTGTGCAGCACTCTGCTTGTCACCACTCAGTGGATTGGTCGACGCTACTGTTAGTGGAGTTGTTTCACCCTGCCGTTTGATGAACTAATGCAGGTTAGTTTGCCCACATTTTCGTACTGTAGGTTACTATATAGCTGCGTCCTGAATGGCTGGCCTGACCCCAATGCTTCTGTTAGCTGTCAGGTAGTTTCTTTCTGTCTTTCAATTGGTTGTGCAATATGGTGCTACTACCACAAAAGAAATCTGTTTTTGGTGTATTTATGCTTATTTACTCTGAGGATTAGTGGGGGCTGGTGGAGATGTGGCTTAACGGCCAGTTACTGACTTTTGAACTGAAGAACAAGCCTCTAGTTCAAAAGCCTATGATTCTGGGAAAACACGTACTCTTCTTGTGCCTTAAAAAACAAGAGGCTCTGGAGGCGCTGGAAAGATTAACAGCCCCTGTGTCTTCCCTGTAACAAATACCAGAGCTAGGCGAAAAGAAAGTGAAATAACTGCTGCACCGTACTGCTGCCTCTCTTCTCCATAGACTTAGCAGATTCTCTAATCCCCGGCCCGAAGCATCTGCACAAGGCAGGCGGGAGTGCGCGAGAGCCAGCGGGACAGGAGGATGGAGGGACAATGCTGCTGTGGGGAGCAGCAGTGCTCCGTAGCAATGGGGCAAAGGGAGTGAGGGACAGGCGCATGAGGTGACAAACGTGATGCAATCGCAGGCCGGGTGGCTCTCAACAGTGGAACGTGTTCGGAGTTTTTTTTTAAAAACCACCAGAAAACAACTTTAGTTGTCTCTAAACTTGAACTATAAAAAAGTGAGCGTTGAGGAGAGAGCGAAAAGAAAAAGCAGTGCTCCCGAAACTAAACATATGGACTACAGTGAAAGGATCCATGTAGCAGGGGCAGTCTCCAGGGTGGGAACAAAAGAGCCAAAAAGCAGGAAAAATACAAACATTCACCAATGAAACCAAACTATTTTCGAAAGGCTGACGAAATAACCAATGAAAATCACTGGGCGTATTCAAAGCACACAGAGTGATTACAGCATGTCTGGAAGACAGTGAGTGCGCGCTGCCTAGGCTCAACCTAAAAATGTAATGTTACAAGTTAGGAGCAAAGACATACCAGATTCTGTAAGCTTTCTTATTGTTGTCCCCCACTGTTGGAACAAGGATCTAATTAGGACAAAAGGCTTTGAGCTTCACATGATTTTAAAAGGGCATCTCACACCTAAATTATTTGCCTAGGATTTTCTGGTGCCACTTTGCACATTTTCGTTCGGGATAGTGTTTCCAATCGCTTTTAAGATTTTTACCTCTTAAAGTCTTGCCTACAGACAGATATTAGATTTTTGTTGTTGAAGACCTATTGTGGGCAATATTAATACTTACTGTTGACTTTGCATGACAAAGGATGATTAATTCCTTATATATGCCCAGCAGCTCCAATGGAATGACAGTACATTTTGAAAAAATAAATATTGTGATCTTCGGCAGAAAAAGGGAAAAACAAGTACCTGGTACCTGAACAACAGCTGTCTGATTAAATCAAATAAATACAAATATTTGGGATATTGGCTGGATGACAAGGGAGGCCACTTATTTACACTCATTAAAGCCAAAATCTGCCTCACCATAATTTTCTTTTCAAGCTATTCACACCGCACAAAACAGCCCACCCTTGAACCTCTGCTGAAGAAAGTAAAGGCCAAACACATCCCCAAATTGGGGTATGGCACTGAAGCCTGTCCAGGGAAGTTGAGTGCCTTTCCGAACAACACTCAGAGCACCATTTTTAGGTCATTGTTCAAGCTTCCCCATCACACTTCTCCAGCCCATATCAGGCTAGAGTTTATGCTGAGCGACCAACTCCTGGTAACAACTGCCAGTTTCTTGAAACATATGCACTCAGCCTGCACCGCAAAAAAAGGCTCACTAAAGATTCAAATCTGGCTGGAAGTGCTATCCGTAAATTTTCTGGTGTCACTTAGTGTTTGGAAGATCATTCTGTTTGAAGCCTTGAAACTCAAAGGTGCAGTACCCCTCTGTAACTTAAACCTGCCTCACTAGCAATTCAAAACCGCTCTCAACACAGGCATCTTTTGTCTCTGACCATCAAATCCTCATGAAAAGAAATCGAGGACCTTTTCATCAGGAGCTATGCCAATAGAGGGGTACAAAAATACATCAACGACTCATTTTCATTCTATTACAAGGTAACGTTTTTCCTCCTTCGCATGGGATGTTTCTCCTCATTAAATTTTTTGCCATCATGGGCATGTCGCCCTATCAGCAACACATGCCGTCTCTGTGGCTCATCTCACCTTCTCTGTATATGTCCCGTGTTAACTCATGTACACAGAAGGTTCCTCCACCACTGCTTTATCAAATAAGGGACACGGACAATACAGGGTGCTGCTGATTTCTTGCTGAATGATTCCCACCCGCAAGTAATAGCCAACTTACTAAAAGTTTTGGACAGAGTGGACAAAACATTAAGGAATTTAGCCACACGCTCAAACCCCTTTAGGGTCTTAAAGTTACGACTCTGGCGTACGTCCAAAGCCAGGACATTAGTTAGCACATGACACTTTATGATTTCACACTTTAGAATTATTCTTGAGGTCACAACTAGATTCTTCCTTTTAGAATGTATGCACAGCAGTGAATAAGTTATTGTGTTTAGCTCAAGAACCCTTAAATTAACCACTGCACTTCAACCACTGGTAGCGAACTGCTTGTCTCCTCATCTTATGTTCAATCTTTGTGGGATTTCAACTATCTCGCTTTTATAGAAATTTACTGTCTAGATTCTGATGCCAGAAAACCCTTTTTAGTACATTTGTTTGTGATCCTGTATTTTCAAAAATTGCGCAGGGCACTTAATGACTCTGCATTTTAGTATAACTTTTGGACTTTGATTAAATCTTTGTTTTTTAAATGAATTAACCAGTAATGAAACATTACTATGCTCAGCTTCTGTCGCTTTAAACTAGTAACAATTGTCCTATAACCACCTTTAGTTGACCAATCGCTACAGCTATTGGAATCTGTTATATGCTTATTTAGTGAGGTTTGGTTTGATTTTAGGATTTGAGGCGTACCCACAATAGAATGTCTTGACACCTGATTGATGTTTTCTTATAACAGTCCGTTACGTATCACAGATGCTCTAACCTTCAAAGAATTGACCGCGATGTACATAGCGATACTGCTTTTTATGCATTTTATTTTATTTTTATGTTGTCTCCACTTTAATGGACTTGATTGTCTAAATAAAGTATTTTAAATATATTACTGTGAACTTTGGATCAGTCCATTACTTGCCATTCATTGTCTTTCTTATCAAGCTCATTTGCTTGCTTCTTTATCATCCTTTTGATTGGAAGAACTTGTATCCCTATCCTGCTTACATTAATGGAACTACATTTTCCTTTTTTTTAGCACACCATGGAAACACTTGTGTTTTTTTGCTCTGTCTGCCATGTGCTGATTCCCCGCTCAAATCCCCACCCCTCTCTTCGTGTTGATCCCCAGCTTGTTCATTGCTTCCCTGTCTTGCCATATTATGCTCGTTGGTTGTCTCTTTTTAAATACATTCACCCACCATCCTGCTCCTTCGTTAGTCCCCCAACTGCTCTAACATGGCTCCACCGGTACATGTCTTGCTTTCTATTTTTTCTTCCCATTTTTTTTTATAGTGTATGACAGCTGCAATTATCTGCCAAGCCACTTCTTTCTGAAAAAAAGGCTGCAAAATGTCCAAAATGGGCGTTTTGCCATTTTTTAACAGTAAATAAAAACAAAATGGCAATCGTGTCATTAGACATGCATGTGTATTACGTATGCTTGATGATGCATGGGCACATATACTTCATTGCACCTTTTTTTTCCTTAAGCTGGTACACTTCAGCAAACAATCAGTTTTCTTCTTTGAGCCGATGCTGCAGAACAGCATTAGAAGAAAGCACGAGCAAAGTCAAAAGCCCAAGAAATACCACTGAAAAGCAAGACCTATTTTGTGACCTATGTAGTAATATTTCCAGGTCAGTCTCGTGGAGAATCCCCTGGGATATCTTCTCTGGATCTAGTGGGATCAAATGTGAAGATAGTATTTGACATTGAGATATCAGCAAGAATGTGATAAAGATCATCCGCTAAAAATGTACTAACTAGTGTGAAGGGTGTAGAAGCACAGGACACACAGCTTGGAATCTGGAAGGCTCAAAGGGCCTGATCCAGATTTTTATGATAATGAACAATGATGCACTGGGAGACCATCAGGGCATTAATCTAATAAAAATACAAAACACAGGCGTCAGAGAAGAGGGGCCAGGCTGCAATTCCTCGGCGTGAAGACCTCTTCACAAAGATCGGCCTGCTGTTGTAACAGGGCTTCTAAAGATGTAATGCAAGGTCGCTGTGTTCTTTAGAAGTGTGTACGATACGTTTCCCCATAGGCTACTGCGATCACATGGTAGCAGTGCAGATCTCTTAATGAGGATCTGCTGACCTTAAAGTCATCATCCATCATTGACTGTCTAGAAATGTATTTTGGGATTATTTTAATTTATGGCAGCCAATGAAGGAAGCGAATGTTTGAGAGGTGGCTAGGATGGCCAGGAGAGAGGTTTTTCAGGACATTTTATGTACAGGTACAGACACCTTTCCCAGGCCTTTTGGATCACCATGCAACAAATTAAAAGAAACGAATGTTGTTGAAAGCTCTTCCTGTTCTGTTTGAATCTGAGCTTTAGCTTTCTTAAAGCATGTCATTGTGAATGACACAGCATTGGCCACACCGTTTGGGGGTGACACTGAGCAGCCCAATTGTACAACATCTTTGCTTCACTCCTAAGTATTGAACATAGTTCAGTGCGCTGAACATTAAACAACAATCAACAAAGGCAGACCTTTAACGTTTATAAGTCACAGAATGAATGTATTAAAAAACTCAGATATCATAATCTCATCTACAAAAGCGCAAACATACCCATGCTTAATTACCTTGTTACAAGTTGCAGAAAGAGACTTGACTTATCATTGGCTATTTCTAATATAAAACATACAATAGTGACTTCAACACAATACCAGAGTAGCACCTGTGCCACATAAATGCCGGGTTTGCCCTCGGCGCCAGTTGGACCCTCCAAGTCCGTCTTGCCTCTGGCTCCAATCCCACTCCCTCTTCATTCACTGCAAACTACGCCGGCTCCAGGCAATTCCATGCTGATATCACCTCCATCGATGCCGGAGGAGAAGGTCTTAATAGTTCTCTTTGACGCCGAATGGATGCCGGTCGGACCTCGACTGATGTTGCACCCAATACCACCTGAAGCTCCACATCCTCCACCTGAATTTCCACCTCCACAAGGGAGACAGCACACATTGCATTCCCTTTTTGGTGCATATTCTGACAACGACTATGACCCGGGTGATGAGTTGCCTCAACCCTACCAGGATTATAATTGGTACAATAACTAACAGGAGGCTTTTGGTTTCAATACCTCCGTGGAAGCTGGCCTACTCTCACCCCCTGGACTGGCCACAGAGGAATCAGCTTCCTATGCTATGGTAATGCGTAGAGTGGCTGAAATACTTAACCTCCAGCTCTCTACCCTGGTTGTTAAGACCAATATTTTCACAAAAGTCCTCTAACCAGTGCAGACATCTTCTGAGCCCCTTCTTCCTTTTAATGAGGCACTGACAGATATCCTATTGGGTACTAGGGGCAAACCTTGTGTAAGCCCACTCAGTGAGTCAACAAATTGTCAGGCACCATCTCCCTGCTCCAGGCGACCATGCTTTTATCTCGCAACACGCTTTCCCCAAACGTCTAGTGGTGCAAGCCTCCACTAGCAAGTCTATCCCCAATACCTTCTCTAATGCTTCCCCCAGCAGGGAATCTAAGCAGATGTAAACATTTGGGAAACAAGTGTTGCCCTCTACCAGTCCGGCATTCCGATCAGTTTGCGCCGGCTGCTCGTTGGGATGCTATTCCCAGGCCCTTTGGAACTCAGTGGCACAAGTCCTCCCTGGTGTACCCAAAGATCTCCGGCCTGCCCTGTCGCTCAGGCGATTCAAGACGGTTGTGATGCGGCTAAGTCCACGATTCATTGTGGTTTGGCACCACCAATTCCATCGGGTGGGCCATCAGCAACAGTGTTGCCATTCCCCCACATGGGTGGTTGCGATCGACTGGGTTCTCTGACGGACATGCCCTTCAACAGGACTCTCCTGTTTGGGTTTAAGGCTGACTCTCCTCTAGAGCATTTTAATGAGAGCAGGGCTACCTCAAGTTCTGTGGGCCTATCTGATCCAATTTGCCAACCACCCAAGTTCAACCACTCCTTTCAAGGCTTTGGTAGAAGTTCCCCGTACTGCTAGCGTGTTCAGCCTCCACAAGGATCTCAGCAGTTTCGCAGCCGAGGCCGTAGTGCCCCCAGCCAAGGTCATTGGTCTGCTCAGTCTACCCCTCCTACTGCAGCCCTACCTGCCAAACCTATTTAACGCGCCCTTAGAGGAGCACAGCCGCCTGGTGGGAGTCGCAATCCACTAATTCTTCCTAGGTTGGTAGGCATTAACATTGGACATGTGGGTCCGATGGATCGTTCACAGAGGGTAGGCCTTACCCTTCCTCTCTTCCCCGCCCCACCTTCCATCATTCCCCTTCAACGACTAATGGAGAGCCATCTCTCCATTTTGTAGCAGTAAGTGCATGCCCTTTTTGCCAAAGGGGCTGGTGAAAGGGTTCCAGCACCAAACGTAGGATGTGGTTGTTATTCCTGCACATTTCTAGTAACCAAGAAAGATGAAAGCCTGTGGCCTATTTTAGACCTCTGAACGCCTTCCTTCGAAAGTTTAAATTCAAAATGCTCTCCCTCGCCCAGGTCTTATCTGCCCTCAACCCGAGAGACTGGATGGTGGTATTCGACCTGCACGATTCCTATTTCCATATACCTGTCCTGCCCGCCCACCAGCGCTACCTGCAGTTTGTATTGGGACAGGAGCACTTTCAGTTTGCGATGCTTTCCTTTTGTCTCATCAGTGCATCCCCGGTGTTCACAAAAGTTATGGCAGTGGTAGCAACATACCTTTGGTGGACAGGAGTGCCAGTCTTCCCTACCTCGATGACTTGCTGTTGAAGGCGGGCTCTCACCAGGCCGTCGTCAACCACCTCTTGGCTTTGCTCCTATCTTCCTTGGGGTTCACTATCAATCTGCTGTTGCAGCAACAAGGCAGGATTTTGCACCCAGGTCTTTGCTCTCTCCACCTTTGTGCTTTGAGATTGAGTGGTGACAGCTGAACACCTTCGACCTTTGTCCAGCGATGGTTGATATCATCTTGGCAACCAAGCATCGCTCGACGAAAACTCGATATGCCTGTCTTTGGGACAAACTTGTGGTTTGGTGCAGCACATGCCAGATCCCCTCCAAGACACGTTATCTGATGTTCTTTTGTTTGTTTTGTCTCACGCCCAGCAAGGCTTTGCTCTGGGCACAGTTAACCTTTATCTTTCGTCCCTTTCGCCCTTCTTGCGGCTGGCAGATCAGTCCTCGTTGTTTAAGTCACCAGTTGTGATGAGATTTTTGAAAGGGCTACAACAAATGTTTCCCCCTTCTCCCTTGAGACCTTAATCTGGTCATCACTTATTTAATGAGCACTCATTTGAGCTGCTTCACAGCTGTCCCTTGCATTTCCTTACCATTTAGATGCTGTTCCATGATGCTATCGCCTCGGCACGGCATGTGAGTGAGCTTCAGGCTCTTTGTGTCAATTCACCGTACACTACCTTTTTCCTAGACATACTGGTTCTGAGGACCTGAGCATACTTTCTACCAAACGTTATGGTGCCATTCCCTGTCGGTCAGACTGTCACACTGCTGATGTTCTGTGCTGCATCTCACCCCTGTAAGGAAGAGGAGATCCCATAAGAGCACTCAGCTCGATTCACAGAAGCAAATAGGTACTGCTTTGGTATCTATGCTGAAGGTGAGGAATCTGCAGCTAAAAGTCTCTATCAGAAGAACAAGTTACTTAGCTTCGGTAATACTCTTTCTGGTAGAGAAACTAGCTACAGATTCCTCACTGAACCTCCCATCCTCCCAGTTGTGTGATTGGATTCTATCCATTAATAAGAACCCAAGTCTATAAATCTGCACACTGGTCACAACGGGGGCTCTGCATCTGAGGACGAAGACAGCCTCAAAAGCAACTGACGTCTGTGTACAGCGGTTGCATCTATATAGGCTCCGCACGTTATTTCCAGACTGGAACGGCGTCAGTGCAGAGCTTCAAGTTACCATCTGATCGTGTTTCGAGGTACTGCTGGAAGGTTTCTGGATCTAATCTGACGCCTGGGGAATATTCAAACATGGAGAAATCTGTGGTTAGATAAAGACTCTACCAGAAAGAGCATTACCAAAGGTAAGTAACTTGTTCTCCCCATCTCCAATTGCTGTAGTCAGCACAAGGTGTGCGTAGAAGAAAAATAAACAGTGATCCCTAGCTACATGGAGAAAACTCCCTGCTTTGTCAGGGTTATTGATTTTTTTGTTTTGCACAAAGAAATTCCTGCATTATGGGTTTGATTCTGAAAAACAAAAAATAATATTGACTGGCCGCCACTCACGTTTTGCTAAAAGTGCTTCAGTCAAAACAATTCCTGCTGAGATTATTGGAGCTCTAAATATGGCTAGTGGTCTTTCACTGTGAGGGTGTGGTAATGAGCTCTAATGACCTGGGGGCTGACATGCTACCCTCCGTACTCTTAGTGAACTCCTTGGGGTATAATAATTATGACTATATATCACAGTGAGGGGCAGAATTGAGTTTTTTGACATCAAGCAGATACTTTACAATAGCATAAAAAAAGGTAGCAGATAAAGCAGGAGTGAAGCAACAAGTCTATTCCTAACTAAGTAGGTTAGAAAAAGCTGAAGACCTGGAGTTGTTCAAATAGGCAGTTAGAGAAATGGAGAAATGTTATGGCAAGAAAATAAATACAATTTTGGAGTTAATATATATTTTGTTTGAGGAACCAGGAGAAGGGCAACTGATAGATGAATATGTAGCTATGTTGAAGTCTATGGCTGCAACATGCAATTTTTAAAATATTTTTTATGATCAAGTGTTGCGGGATTACATCTTGATGAGAACGAAAGTGTTACAAATATTCAGGAGAGATTGTAGGCTGGCATGGGTATTACTTAGGGCAATATTTACATTGTAAGAACATTGGGCCTGATTCACAGAACTAACTTACGTCAAAAACGTAAAGTTAGTACTTTTGGTATTCACAGAATACACTTACTCATTTTGGTATTCACAGAATGAACTTACTCATTTCGGTATTCACAGAAGTTAGTAGTCCTAACTTTAGGACTCCTAAATGCCTTCTGTGAATACCGAAAGTCTTAAAGTTAGGATTTTTCTCAGTTTAGGAGTAGTAAAGTTAGAACTTTACTACTCCTAAACTGAGAAAAATCCTAACTTAAGACTTTCGGTATTCACAGAAGGCATTTAGGAGTCCTAAAGTTAGGACTACTAACTTCTGTGAATACCGAAATGAGTAAGTTCATTCTGTGAATACCAAAATGAGTAAGTGTATTCTGTGAATACCAAAAGTACTAACTTTACGTTTTTGACGTAAGATAGTTCTGTGAATCAGGCCCATTGTGTTCAGGCCAGCGACGTTAAACCGTTGGAAAATGTAAATGTTGTAACTAACAAAGTGAGGCTACTAAAACGAAAAATAGTTTGGATAATATGTACAAAGAGAAGGGAACAAAAATAATTAGTATGACATTGACAATGCCAGTCATCTTGCTAACGCAAAGTGCTGCCCAGCCATTGACAGAATTTTCAATAAGTGTTCAAGAAGGGGGATTTTTCAATATTACAAAGAATGTGGTTATGTAGCAATGGGAATAAACAGCACATTTTTTTTAGTGTAGGTGGAAGTGAGAGCAGGTGCTCTCTGCATCATCAAAATAGATGCATAAGATGCAGTGTAATGGTAGATTAATTGAAATTTAAAGCAAAAGTTTAGATACCAAACTAAGGGGTAGTGGGAAACTCCATTCTACCAACATAAACCCTGGTGGTTACATTTGACACAGAATAAATGTGGTGGTATATTTTTGAGTGGAGATGAACTTTAGAGGTGGAAGAACTAGAGGGAAAGTCTTTGTGGCTGAATAAGATGAAACCTCATATTAGGTTGGCCATGTCAAGAAGAAATGGGGATCAAGATGGACCCCCAAAGCAGATCTTCCTGTATGTACTAGAGATAATGAGAGCTGGAGGCAGCGAGAGAGCAGAGTGTAAAGATGGTAGTGGATGGGCATAATCAAACGTAAAAAGAAGTTTAAGAATGTGGTTAGTGAGACCTTAGCTAAATGTGAAATACCTGAATTTCAAACACAATAAATATTTTACAAGGCGGTGCAATCACTCAATCAGGCATAACAGGAGGAATGTCCTGTTAAGTGCAAATAAACTTAAGAAATAATGAATGACCTATGTAACAAGGCGTGATATTGCCGATTGAGTCATTGTCCTGGCTGTACCCAGTGGTAATTTCTTTGAAAAGTTTAATCAACGTAAGTTTATGTAAAAGTAGGCACACTTTAAACAATTCCATCTAGGTGTGCAGTCATTTAATGCCAAGTTTACTAAAGATGCGCACATCACTTGATGGGCAATTGTATTTTCAGCATAAGGTTTAGCCAGCACTTATCAAATTACACTGCGTGGTCATCCTAAACACCTGACTGCATTTGTTATACATGAGAGCTCCTATCAGTACAGAGTATTGCCATTTGGGTTGGCAAGAAATGCCTTAGTGTTCCAACGATTAATGAAAGAAATTTTCTAGAGGGAATGTCTCGATATATTGCTTTCTTAGGTGGGATATTACTTGTTCGTGAACTTGATCTGAGCTTAATATTTCAGTTGTTGGATGCAAAGGTTTCAACATTAAGACACAAATTCAGATTCAGTTGCACCAAGATTAAGTATTTTGACCACGAGGGGCGCGGCCTAGCGGTCCAACATGGTGGACGCGCTGTAAATGAACTCCTGCAGCCCCGTACTAATCCGCTGACTTATCCTGCCCCATCGGTTCTTGAATCAACGCCTCTGACCCCTCTGGGTATTACCCTTACTCCGCCGATTCCCACAAGTTGTTCCTGAGTCACTCCCTGGGCTGGCGAAGCGATCCAGAGCGGAGGCGTGGCTGAGGCCTGGCGATCCCCGGCCTCGATTGGGAGGCGGCACCAGACCAGGTGACATCCGACTGCGGTGGAGACCTGATTTGGGGTGGAAGCTGCGAGGCCGCTCTGTGACATCTGAGAGATGAGGCACCAGAGGCCGGGACATAGTGAACGCCGTGAGGGGCGCGTCCGGGACTAGGCGGCTGGGTCGGGCCGCGGCGCTCCTACCTTTGATCAGGGCAGCGCAGCGAGGGGAGGCCCGGTCGGAATCTGCCTTCGGGGCCCCTCTGCCGATTAATGGTGCCCGCAGCTTCCCCTGAGCTGCGTGAGATCTCTAGTGTGACGCGATCTCTGCCACAGGAAACACTGCCCTCCACCTGTTCTTCGGCGGCCATATCGGGCCGCATGACGCACCATACGCCAGGGCAGATTGCCGGGACAGCCTCCTGACTGCAGCGCCCATGAACTGACATCTGCTTCTGAGTGGGCCCCCAACTAGCGAGACTGGTGTTGAGGGGCTGGTGGTGAGCTGCCCTAGTATTGGAGGAGAGTCTTGCGAACAACCCTCCCTCCATTGCAGCCTACTGGGGAAGATGTGAAAATAAGAGAGTGTCCCTCACTTAATCCCTATCGGGGAGCAAGCTGCTGACACAGACACATTCAACTCACTAGATCTGTGGCTGGTCCGCGGGGGAGTCAGACTGTTAGCTTGGGCACTATCACTACGCTCCACTGTCATCCTCCACTAACTGTTCCTGAAGTGGCCTAGGGTTTGAGACTCGCTCTTCCAAGCAGTACTGGTGGTTATTCATTTTTGGCCTCCTACCCATTGATACACATAGCCTACAGGTGATTTGAGGTGGTAGCGAATGTGCCCCCCAATATTCTAGGCAGTTGTGCCACCATATTGATTTGGCCTAACTACATCGGTCTATACTAAATATATGCATAGGGATTCCTCCCGCACCAAATATCTTTATCATAACTAAAGACAAACTCCCTAGTGCGACGTCACGGCAAAATACCATCGATAAATACACGGGCGCCGTATCCTCTGTGCCTAGCTCGGGAGACCCCACGCCATCCATGCGTGACAATGCTGCTATACTTGCAGCCATAACGCAGTCCAGAGACATGCTAGAGGCCAAGATCAGGGCGGTTGGCTCAGACGTCATGCTACTCAGGCAGGATCTTCGCAACACAGTACAGCGAATAACCGAGGCGGAAACCAGAATATTGGCGGCGGAAGATACAGTGACTACCCTTCGAAAGAAAGTATTGACTCTGGAGACAATTACAAAGGGTCTAGCAACAAGTGCTGAAGATGCAGAGGGGCGCGCAAGCAGAAATAACCTCCGCTTTGTGGGGTTCCCTGAGGGCCACGAAAGCAATGACATGGAGGGATTCCTTGTTAAATGGCTGATGGACTGGCTTCCATCTGGTGTACTATCCCCCCTGTTTCATCATCGAACGTGCGCATCCAGCTCTGCTGCAGAAACCGCTGCCCGCCACCCGCCCTAAGCGATACAAAAGGGGATGATGGACGGAACGTTTGAGCCAATCAAACACTCACCCCCAGTCAACTGATCTGGGTTTAATCCATCATCATTCTTTAGCTCACTCCACCACCCCAGTTCAGAAATGGCCATATGCAAATCAGTCTGACCCTGTGCCTCATGGGAACAGTCCAGCCCGAACTGCCAAGCCATGTCTTCCCTGGACCGGAAACAAGCATCCTAGGACCGGTTTCTGGCATTCCAGCCGTCATCAGCCAGGCTTGCTTGAATCCAGTGGCAAAGTGAGCAAGGGACCCACGTCTGGGCATACCCCCGCCAACTTAGGGCGAACAAAGCGATACAAAAGGGGATGATGGACGGAACGTTTGAGCCAATCAAACACTCACCCCCAGTCAACTGATCTGGGTTTAATCCATCATCATTCTTTAGCTCACTCCACCACCCCAGTTCAGAAATGGCCATATGCAAATCAGTCTGACCCTGTGCCTCATGGGAACAGTCCAGCCCGAACTGCCAAGCCATGTCTTCCCTGGACCGGAAACAAGCATCCTAGGACCGGTTTCTGGCATTCCAGCCGTCATCAGCCAGGCTTGCTTGAATCCAGTGGCAAAGTGAGCAAGGGACCCACGTCTGGGCATACCCCCGCCAACTTAGGGCGAACAAGCGATACAAAAGGGGATGATGGACGGAACGTTTGAGCCAATCAAACACTCACCCCCAGTCAACTGATCTGGGTTTAATCCATCATCATTCTTTAGCTCACTCCACCACCCCAGTTCAGAAATGGCCATATGCAAATCAGTCTGACCCTGTGCCTCATGGGAACAGTCCAGCCCGAACTGCCAAGCCATGTCTTCCCTGGACCGGAAACAAGCATCCTAGGACCGGTTTCTGGCATTCCAGCCGTCATCAGCCAGGCCCTAGGCCTATCATTGCCAGGTTTTTAACTTATAAAGACAGGGATGTCATCCTGCAGCAAGTCAGGCTTAAAGAGACCCTCAACTATACTTCACACCACATCATGATATTTCTGGACTATACGAGGCTAGTCCAACAGCGCCGGCAATCCTTTACCGAGGCCAAAGCCCGACTGAGAGCCTTGAAAATCCAGTACTCCCTGCTGTTCCCAGCCAGGCTGCGGGTCTCCTACAAATCACGGACACACTTCTTCGAATTCACCTGGACAGATGAAGTCACCAAGCTTAAACGTCACACTCCACCCAGAATGGATTCGGACTCATCGTCTGGGGGTCCAAGCTGCAAGACCTCCCAGTCTAATGGAAAACAACATCGCAGATCACGGTCCGAGAGACGCTCCAAGACTCGCAGCAAATCCTGCATCCGATCCACAGAGGACACTGTATGAAAAGATAATATCGTAGCTAATTCCTGTCATGAACACTTTGTTCATAATGCTGACAGCACTGTATCTTGGGCTATTGTTTTTTAGTGCTTCCCTTGACTCTGGAGATACATAAGGAAAGCCCTTTAGGGATCCATTGGCAGAAGGTAGTTTCTGACCCCCGTTGGAGTTGGGACACCTATCATGCCGCAACAGATGCTTCAACTTTTATGAGGTATTGGGGTGGGAGGGAGGGGGGTTGGGGTTTGGGAAAGTTTTCGTTTTTTGCTGTTTGTTTCATATATCCACAATACTTGGGTACTGTCTCAATTAGGTATCAGGATCATGATTTGTCTCTCACCCACATGCTTCACCGTCTACCGCATCCCTCGATATATGTCCATGCTATACGAAAGGCGCCTTCGCATTGTTAGCTGGAATGTCTGTGGCCTCTTAGATAAGGTCAAAAGGGGGGCTATCTTACGCCAAGCTAAACGATATGAAGCCAATATCTTGCTTTTGCAGGAAACACATTTATTAGGCAATAATACACCGTGCCTGACACGATTTGGGTATGTACAGACCTTCACTAGAGGCTCTCCGGGGGTGGCTGTGATGATCCACCGCAGGGTCCCTTACCTCCATGATAAAACATGGTCCAATCCCCAAGGCAGATACATCATAATCACAGGCATACTATATGGCGAGACGCTAGCTCTGGGCAGCATATATGCCCCTCCGCCATTAGCATGGAACCTAGCAGAACGTCTGATGAGACTGTGGGTACAAATTCCCTCGGGACTGGCATTAGTTGGGGGTGACTGGAATGATGTTCTATGCCCCCATGCAGATAGATGGCACAGCGTGGGAAGACCAGTAGCAACAAGTGAGTCGAAACTGCAGTCCCTGGTCCAGGGGATGGACTGGGTGGACACCTGGCGGCGACTACACCCAACTGACCTAGGATACACATACTTTTAGCATTTTTCCCACAACAGAGGGACAGTGGAGTCACCCGCGACCTTATGGGAGGCCATGAAGCCAACACTCCGGGGGGTAGATATCGCATAGTGCACAGCACAACGTAGGCAGCGCCGCGAGAAGCTGACACAGATGGAAGCCCAGCTCATTGATATGAAGCTCAAGAGCAGGACGGGCGATGGCAACACTGCACATAGACAACTGCTCCATACACAGCAGATATATGCCAGTGAGCTGATGGATGAGGCTAGAGTGGCTTGGTTAGCTACCCATAGCAGGATTTACCAGTGGGGGGACAAGTCCAGTGCACTACTGCATCGCCTCAGTCAGAGGGCGCTTTGCCCTCTTACCATTCCGAGCATCCGTAGCCCTACCGGAGAGATACTTACCCATCCACTACAAATTGCAGCAAGCTTTGCAGGTTATTATAAGGATCTATATGCCCCTAGAGAGACTATTTCACAGCACCTTGTCCATAAATTTATAGATGACATGCCTCCACGTGCCCTGACAGATTCAGTCAGAGAAGAGTTGGATACTCCGATAACAGAGGAGGAACTCCAGAGGGCACTCTCCGAGATACGCCCGGGCAGAGCGTCAGGCCCTAATGGCTTCCCGTGCGAATTCCACAAAAAATATCAATCCTTATTGACGATCCCTTATCTAGCAGCACTTAGTGCCGCTCTGGACGAGCAGAGCCTTCCAGGGGACTGGCGTCATGCAGAAATAGTGGTGTTTTTCAAACTGGACCGACCTCCCGAACATCATGCCTCATACCGTCCTATATCACTCCTTAACGTAGAGGCCAAGCTTCTCGCTAAGGTCATAGCCAATCGCATAGTACCCTATATTGCAGATCTAGTTCACCCCGACCAGGCAGGCTTCATGCCTGGCCGTGCCACACGACACTATTCGCCGTGCACATAATGCCATTGCGTCAGTGCACCACCTCGAAGAGCCGTCCGCACTCCTACTGGCCGACATGGGCAGGGCGTTCGACTCTCTTAGCTGGACCTACCTTTTTGCGCTCCAGAGTCAATTACATTTTTGCCCCCGCCTCAAGTACATCCAACTTCTATATACCGATATTACCGCCTCCCGCCGCATCGCGGACTCTATGTCACCATCCTTCCCTATAGGGCGGGGTACCCACCAGGGTTGTCCCCTTTCTCCATATCTCTTCGCTCTGGCCATGGAGCCCCTCGTGGCCTGGGTACGGATAGATGCACAGGTTTGTGGCTTTGAGTGGTCCAGGGAGGTCTCTGACCGCATAGCACTCTGTTCTTTCTTACGCGACTGGACCGGTCGGGACCTAGAGTGCGTAGGATCATGCAGATCTTTGGTGAAACATCTGGGCTTTATATGAATCCCCGGAAATCTCACATGTGGCCTTTGCGGGATGGGTGTCACCTAGGCGAATGGGCTAGCGAGGTGACAATGGTGCGCGACAGGTTTAAATATTTGGGAGTTTTCCTGGTGGCGTCCCAGCCTGTGTCCTGGGAAAGAAATCTGGCCCGCTGTGGGTACAGATTAAGGAGCAGACCTGCTCTTGGTCACACTTACCGCTTTCCCTATTTGGCAGATCTGCAATCTCCAAGATTGTTTCCCTACCCCGTCTATTATACCAACTCCAAAACCACACGTACCTGATACCCACTATCTGGTTTCAGCAAATAAATGCAACCCTTCAACACTTTCTCTGGGGTGGAGGCTCAGCCCGAGTGGCACTGAAAACATGTTTCCAGTCTATGTATTGTGGAGGCCTGGTGACGCCCGATGTGCAGGCATATTATGTGGCCTCACATCATCTTATCCTGAATGACTGGTGGTATGGAGATAGATGCGATCCCGCGTATGCAGTTGAACGCTGGCTGATGGGTGATCTGTCATTACACACGATTCTCTATGCAGACCCGACCCTGAAAGTACTACCGCAAGCTACTGCCACGATATTCAAGATCTGGAAACGAACGCTGCATCAAATGGGGTGGTGGGGCACACTAACAAAAGAGGCCCCCCTATGGCACAATGGTCTTCTTCCCCAACTGACAGGGTTGACTGGCTTTTCTGGCTGGGAGGCTATAGGTATATCTACGGTCGGCGATGTTCTCCAAGGTCAGATCCTGAAGTCCTTCCAGGCACTACAACAAGAATGTGAGATGCCCGGATCGCAATTCTATAAATATCTCCAGTTTCGCCATGCCTTCTCTCCATACCTCACACATCAGGAAGCCGTACCAGACTATAGCCCTATTGAGGCTAAAGTGTTTATGGGGGAACTCGGAGAGCATAAGATCACCAAGATATATCGCACACTCGTGACAAATAGCCCCACTACACTTAGTAACAGGCGCAAGGCTTGGCAAGTAGATTTGGGTCCCTTGGATGATGAGGATTGGGCTGAAGCACTGGAGTCCCCACGCAACACGACTACCACTTATACAATTCAAATACCTTCACAGGGCCTACTACACTAGATATCGGCTCTGGGCTAATTGCATCGCCGCTCTGCCTGCGATGCCAGGCTACATATGGTACCCTTATACACACCGTATGGCAGTGCACAACGCTCTCTAGGTTCTGGCGCGGTTTCATTACATGTCTGTCGGAGGTCTTGGGGTGGGACATCCCCCATTCACAGCGGTTGGCCCTGCTCCACATCACCGATGGTATCGGGGGCAACATATATAAACGTCACTTACTTCTCTTGGGCCTTACATTAGCAAAATGGGACATAGCTAAAGCATGGAAGGATACCTCCCTGCCACTAGTTGGGGTGTGGAAGAAGGGCCTTGATTTTTGTATGGGGTTGGAATTACCTATATTTAAAGCAAGAGGATGCCCCCAGAAACACCCCAAGATTGGGAACAGATGGGCCGAGTATCGAGGACTATATTTGGAGCCAATTTCAACTGTTTCAATAGTTTAGCAATTGATATGATGGGCACAATGTGGGATAAACATGGTTGTAAATACATCGCATTCCGATCAGGGCAACTAAACTTGGCATGTACTGTATTATGTGTTTGATATATGACACTCCAGTTCACCGTTAGAACAATATGTTTAATTGTATTAGATCCTCAATTGTTTTATTGGAATCAAAAAAGTCAACATCACTATTGCTATTATGTATACTGTATTATTGCGGAACCTGGCTACGCCAGGCTTGTACTGGCTGTTGACAAAATTTGTTGTGGAAAAAAAAGTATTTTGACCACCATACATCAGGAAATGGAATAATACCAAAAAGGAACCATATGTGGCCATTTTTCCAGGCTTGAGATCTTTTCACAGCAGAACACTTTAGGCCAGATGTACGTAGGTGAGGCTTTGCAATTACCAAATAGCTAATTTTTGCGATTCGCTATTTGGTAATCGCAAACACCCATGTACTAACGTGTGTTTAACACATTTAGCGATTCCCTGTGGGTCGCAAATAGACCTACCTCATTAATCTTCATGAAGTAGGTCTCGGTTTGCGACCCATTGGGATCCCAAAAATCACAGGGATGGTGGCCTGCTGAGGTCAGCAGACCACCATGTCTGGTATTGCTTTTAAATGAAGCACTTTTTTTCTAAATGTAGCCGTTTTCCTTAAAGGAAGACAGGATGCGTTTCAAAAAGAAACATGAAAAGTTTTCTTTTCATTTTTTTAAAAGTAGGCCGTTGGCCCTGGGACCACTGCCTGCTCTTAAAAAATATTAAATATTTGTGAATGGGTTACCACCTACTTGAAGTAGGCCCTTGAGATCCTTTGATTGGGATACTCCCTGTTTTTCTGTAAGACTTCCCTCTTATTTTTCGCTCCTTCACACCCTCCTGCCAGTCAGACATATAGACGAGAGTGTCTTACAGAAAACACGGAAATTGGTGTCAGTCAAGATACTTCTTAGTGCCCAAGAATGAAGGCTGTTGGAGCCAGATCAGTATCTTCACTTCCTGAGGAAACTCACGCTGAAGCAAAAGTTCAATATGTTCACCTTGGCAATGATCATGCCAGGCCTCGAAGGGGAAGACTGGGTTGTGTCCATTAGTCTTCTGGGTGTTTATTTCCACCTCATTATAAGACATTGCCAGGGAAAGTTACTGCATTTCCAAATATAGGGAGAGCATCAATTTACACTTCTTCCCTTCTGTCTTTCATAAGGATGCAGGGTCTGCACAGTTTTTGGATACTCTTAGCACCATATCTTAGGACGCAGATGGTCCCTGTGTGCCTCTATCTCGACAACTGATGTATGAAGGACTATGGTAATGCCATTCTCTCGGGAACCCCTAAAGTCCACCTAGCCCCTATCAAATCCGTACTTAACCTAGCTGCCAGACTTATTACTGACTGTAAACGGTTTGATCACATCTCCCCTGTCCTCAAAGACCTCAAATGGCTTCCTATTGAAGGTAGATCCACTTACAAGATTGCTTGCATCACGCACAAAGCCCTCCATCAAAGCACCCCATCTTACCTCTCCGATAAACTTCACAAAGCAGGCTGTACTAGAACAATGAGGAGCACTAACGCCCTCGTCCTAGTCCCCCCTTATTAAAAAGAAATCAACACAGTCACGCTCTTTCTCTGGAAATGCGCCATCCGTCTGGAATGCCCTCCCTAAAGATCTACGTTGCAACCCCTCCTACCTCAGCTTCAAAAAGACCTCAAGCTGCACCTTCTCAACAAATACTGGGGTACTTAATACCCTGTCCCCGGACACTAATTCCTACCCCTGGCCCGACTGTATAGATCCCCTCTACTTATTGTAACACCCCCTTCCCCCCTCCCCTCAATTCTTTCATTTACGACCACCTCCCACCCCCTTTTTTTTACTTTTTGGGTAATACCCATCTACTCAGAAATGCTTTCCCCTTACCCCTCACCCTCCACAATCGCCCTTCACTTTCACGCCCCCCCTCTTCTTCTCACCAACTAACTTAGCTTTCTATCAATCCTACTATCTTCGATCAGTTGTTTGACCTATGCTTCTCTAGTTAATTATCCCATTTAAAATGAATACTGTTGCAAATTTTCAAACTGCCTTGTTTATTACCTCAATGTACAAAAGTTATATTGCAATGCTGCATTACCAAACCTTGTAAAGCGCTCTGATACTCTTGGGTCCAGCCAGCGCTATATAAAACCTTTAAATAAATAAATAAATAAAAATAAATGAAGGCAAAACATCAGTTTAAAGCAGAGCAATGTCTGCACAAGGTTTGTACTCTGTTGCACAGTCGAAGGTTCTCTCAGAGATTCTTCAAATCATCTATCTCAACATCTGGCGTTTATCAGGACTCTGGTGACATGGTGCAAGGATACATATTTCTCTCTGTGAACAAAGTGCACAATATCTTCCGGGTGGTACAACCTTTTTGTCGTTTGGCTACTTTCAGAGTGGTCATGTCTTTTAACTTGGTCCTCAGGTCAGCCAGAGGAATGGGGTCAATGTGAGCCTTGCTCTCAAGGGAACCATGCTTGGGGCGAGCTGTCATATGTTGTGTTAGTCTCTCCTCTTCTCAGCAGAGACCTGGGGTGGTAAACTTTGGAAACTTCAGAAACAATCTTTGCAGACGAGGGCTTTAAGGCCAGCTTGGAATCTTCTGGTGACAGATGCCTTCCTTCTGGGGTGTGAACCTCATCTATAATATGAATTGGTTAAAGCAAGAGAGGCAGTTAAGGGTCAAAATATTGTGTATACCTTGACTGCAGACCCAAGGTCTCTGCTACCACATACTGTGAAATTCATGGACTACCCCCAGTACACACACAGATTGTTCAGGTCAGGCAAGCAAAGTTGGGCAGATGCAGGTTGGGACAGCTTTCCCACCCATGCAAGGATTTTCGTCCAAGCGCCGTGACTTCCTGCAGATTACTCACTGTTCTCCCACAACAACTCTTAGGAAACGTATTCTTGATTGGAGTCTTTTATAGTTCTGAGAATGTTTTTCTAATACTCTGCTCCTCTCTTGACTCCGTGGCACTGTTAATTAAAACAGAATTGATAACTTTTGCATAGGAGGGAAATAAACATGTCTGGAATGAGTCTGGTATCTGCCAATATTTCTAAATGAACAATCACTGGAAAGACATAGCATCCATCAGAAGAATTATTGCGGAGGTAAGTAATGGCCTTTAACTTCAGACATATACAGATGGTAGTGGTTCTACAAAGCTTATAGGATATGTCTTGGGGCAGTTGACAACCGCAAAGGTAAGGGTAGCCATCATGTCTAGGTGATTGTTGTCTTTTTGCATTGTTGGGTTTCCACGTTTGCACACAATCTGGTTGTGTAATATGGTCAAGACAGTGAAACGTTTATAAGGTTTCGTGCTGTTGAGCAAGATGTGGACTTCAGTGCTCAGTACGAGGCGTTACTGGAGCTTAGCTTTGTAGATAGGATGTCCCGTTGATTGTCGCTTCATTGGTAAGGCTAACAAGCTGTTGTGTCCTTTCCCTGTGAACATTCGACTGTTCTATTTTTCAGGTGCTGATATTTGTTGGTGAGACCGAAACAGGATTCCTAAAGGAAAGCTTGCCCTTTCTCGCCTCGTTGGAGAGAAAAGATGGAAAAGCGACCGCTTACATCTGTGAGAGGTTCTCCTGCTCTCTGCCTGTTACAGATTCCAAGGATTTGCCGAAACTGCTTCAGTCTTGAGAAACATCTGTCCAATTCTGTCAGTTTGAAAGCAGCACCGCTTGAATGAACCTCTGCAGTGTCTGAGGGGGTCCTCTTCAGCTCAGTCCTTCTGTCTTTCTGGTGTTTTTTCTGTATATCCCTCAGTTTTCTCTTCATGCTAAGCTATACACCAGTCCCCCACACACACCCATTGTTGTGCCCATTCCTCAGCCTGCACACCCCTCAAGTTATTGCTGCACTGTTCAGTCCACGTACAACTTCAAAGATTCATCTGCTACTGCCTCACCCAATGCACCCATCACTTTGTTCATACACACCGCCACACTGTATACACACACCTCCGTTCTAACTATACATCCACTGCTCAATCCACACCCCCAAGCTATACGCACCAGTATGCACACCCGCAAAAATTATACAGCCTCCTCCTAAGTTTAACTTTCATTTTTCACTACCGCAACCACAAGCACAACCCTCAGCTTTCCCCTCCTCCCAGTCCTTCTTTTGGCACTCCCATAAACTACAGTCCCTCCATTCTTGGCCTCCCAAACTCAACACGTATTCATTAGTCTCCATACCCAAACTATTCACCCATACTGCAGTCTGCAGAGACTCCTAAAATATATATGCCTTTCAGTCCGTACATCGGCCAAAATGTACTCTCAAATCTCAGTCACCCTGTTGTCCATACTATTTATCCAACCTTCAGTCGTCATCACCCCCTTTTGATACACCTATCTCTTAGTGTCTTCACCTGCACTATATCCAAAAATCTCACTTCATGTCTCCTAAATTATACCACATCCTTCTCTGTCTGCACACTACTTCAAGCAATGGGCACACCCTGTACTCAGTTCCCCAGATCATGCTGCTAGCCCTCAGTCCAAAAACACTACAAGCTATACCATATGTGCCCCAGCCGACATCCTCCTAAACTCCATACCCATCCATCAGTGTGCTCTGCAAACTTTACACCCACACTTCAGTGCCTGGAGTCTGGACCCATCCTAAATATACAACAAATCCTCATTTCGAAACAATATTCATAGACTCATCAGGCAGTGCTGGCAACCACCACCAAACTATTTACAACCAACCTTCTCAGACATACGCGCACTCACTTCTTTTCTGTACTCACTTCTTTTCTGTACTCACTTCTTTTCTGTACTCACTTCTTTTCTGTACTCTCACTTCTTTTCTGTACTCTCACTTCTTTTCTGTACTCTCAATGATTTGTTCACATTCACCTCTCAATCAACACGGCTCCCAGCAGGAAATGGATAGCTGTACACACCCACTGTTCTATTTACACAGAAATAACCCTCCCCTGGAAAGGCTACACTCTCCTGCCCATCAGTTGACCCAGCACATCCTGTTCCTAGAAGAAATATACATACACCCACACTTGAGTCTGCTCCAGATACTTCCTGCTCCCTCAATCCCAAAAACCGTTATGCACAGAGACCACTCAGTAATTTGGCACCTAGTCAGTAACATTAGTTGGTCAACACTACGATATGTCTCCAATTCGGGGACTACACGCATGAGTGCGTTTTTTTGTGCAGTGGAGGCGATAGTTTGCATTATGTGTTGGAGGACTGAAGATGAGAGCGTGGGAGACGTCATTGTATGGGTGCAGTGGCGTAGTGGAAAACATGATTGGTGAATTCATGTAGGGGAATAAGTTGAGATTGCAGAGGAGGTTTACATGCTTGGGAGAGTACCCACTATAGCTTGCAGCAGTCTTGGAAGCTGTGTTTGAAGACTGCGATGCAGATAGGGTGAGGTTGATAGGAGTGTGGTTCCATTTATGGGTGGAGGGTCTGATTGCATTGCTGAAAGTTGTGATTAAAAAGTGGGTTTCCGCAGTAGAGGTTGGGAGCTGTGATTGCATTAAAGATTTTTAGAGAGGAGGGTTTCCATTTATGGTCAGGAGCTTGTGTGCAGGAATTGTTATTGCAAGTGGTACTGTGTTTCTGGAGTAATTTATATATAGAGTGGTTGCTGGAGGACTGATGTTGGGAGAAGGGTTCCCACTGAAGAGTGGAAACACGTTTGTTGTTGCGAATGACAGGTGTTTAGACAAAATATCAGAGAAAAAACGTTGTGTGGACAAAATATTGTCAAGAATATCGACGACAAAAATATCGTGCAAGTAAGTTTCTATAGGTAAGCAAAGTTTTACTATATAGAACTGCACATATATGTACCTTGATGATATATGTATATCTTCAAGATACGTAGATGTGGAGTTAAGAATAGTACACCTATACTTACCTTCTCGATATTTTGATCCTGTATACTTCTGACACAATACTCTGTCCGCACCATATTTTTGTTTCCGATATTCTGTCAGTGATCCTAATGACAACTAATGTGAAGGGAATATTGGTGGTTGTGTATGAGCAGCTGGTGCAGCATTAGTGATGTCAGCTGGATGTGTAAGAAAAATTATAGCCAGGGGCTGCATTCCAGAGTAGAGTGGAAACTGTTAGTGGTTAGTGATGAGGGTCGCAGCGGGCATTTTAATGTGTAATGGCCATATTAGTCACCCATTCATAACAGAATGCCTTAACTTGTGGATCTCAGAATTGTCATTTTAGCTGAAGGGAACATCTCGGTCAATTCTCCGGCCATGTAACAAGGATGTTACTTGTGAGCAAAACTTGCCTGTAAATCCTTCCAGAAGCCAGAGAAAGAGTTTTGTCGTCCATGATCTCTGTCAGCTGATGGTTAGTTAGCCTTCTGTTTAAGCAGAAAATGGAGTTTGTCTTGGTACTTGCTAATCAAGCGCCATCTCTGATCTCTGCTGTTTGTGGCCCGTATGTGGAGATCTGTACAAATCGCCGAATTGCTTAACAGCTTCAAACACAGGTCTGTGCAATCAGCTCAACTCGACAACTCATCTAAGGCCCGAGTATAACAAATGTATCGTCAAAAAGTAACTCTTTGGCTGAGGCGCGAGTCCACAAAACCTGTGCTTCCTAATGGATGTTTCATTCGTTTAAGCCTTACACAGGACTTTGCAGGCTCAGGGCCACTGTAAGAAGCCTGGGGCAGTATTGGGGCGGCATGTCTTTGCATTTCACACTCGGGGGCATCGGCGCTGTAGACATTTTCACCTACATCCTCACTACTTCATAGGCTTAGCTTGAGTTCATTGTTTGCCACTTTGCGATCCCATTCACGTTTTGTTTTTATCTCGTTCCTTTTATTTATGTTTCTCATTTCTGCACGCTCTCTTAAAATCCGAGATATAAATTGATATGAACATTTACTTGCATATGGCAAAAATCGGCTGATGGTTGTGATTCTACAAAAATGGAGACAGTATTGATTCTAAAAACAAATAAACTCGCTTATTTTTGCAGTTTAAATGTACACGATGAAATTTCTGGAATGTTGATGTACTTGTGACTGGACATGCATGCTGTTTATGCTGGCTGAAGAAGTAAAACGGGTCCAATCTGGAGACATAATGCCGATGGGTTTCCAGGCCTGGCTACCGAATCTTTATAAGCTTGCCCTGCCGCCCAAACAAGTAAAAGATTGATGCTGTTGTTTTTAAGCCTATCTTATTACTGTATGCCACTGTACAGTTTTGGGAATCCGCAAAAGAGTCAATAGGCTCCATTTCAGTTGCTTTAGAAGCCTCTAGTGCTCTAATTTATATCTCTAGCTTTACTATAGCCAAATCTGCTGGGGCCTCCAGTCCAGTCCAGTCTGCCCTCCACCGCTGTCCTCTTTACTTTGGTGCCATCCGCTGTATGGTGGAGGCTTTTACGAGATGCTATCAATTCCTTCTATTGCTTTGAGAGATCTGAAAGATCACTCAACCCCACTTCCATGATGCTTAAGTGCTACTCCAGGATTATGGGCAAAAAGTAATCAGCAATTGGAGTAGAAGCTCCATCTCTCCTCGAAGCAACAGCCTCGCCGCGTGGTGGACCATTCTACTTCCGCTTTCTCATTATAGTTGACCTCAGAAGAACGCAGTAGGATCTGTAGTATGCATTTCAACAATCAGTAAATCGCTGAAAAGTGCCTCCTCTGAGCCTTCAGCACAGCTCCTCTCTCTGGCTGTGGGTATTGAATTGGGGCGAACTCGATTTTGGACTCCATCATAGAATGACGGTTCGATGGATTCAGCCACTCACATAGACACACTTCATCCATGAACCACTGACCTGGGTTCGGAACAGTGTCCGATAAGGCACAGGAACCCAGTGCTGCCAGCAGACATCTCAACCATCTTTCGTAAGTGCCTTAATAGTCTCATTGCTGCTGGAGCCTCCATGGTAGCTGATGCATGGTGCCATCTGTCGCCTTTGATTCACTGGTGCTACAAGAGAGGTCCAGTTTCATGGCATTAACTCAGGTTTCTAAAGCAGTACTGGTTTCAAATCAGAAAAACATCCACGAAACCCCCAGGGCAGGAAATTTGCCAACAAAGATGCTTATTATATAGAGCATTATAAAGAGCATGGAGAAGCACGTCCATCTCCACTGAGTTTATTGTCAAATGTACATAAATAATGGTGTCCTACCTTTCACCTGTTCACAGTTACTTTTCTGTGTGACTGTACATGGTGGTGCGAATGAGTGTGTGGTTCTGTGTGTGTATGGAGTATGCAGTTCTTGGGTTGAGTAGATATGGAAAATATGGACCCTTTCACTGCTTGTCATATGGCGTGTTTCCCCGTCTCCTTGTAAGGTATTCCCCTTTGGAATAGATCCTTAGACTAACATTCACCTGGATAATGACTTGGGTAACCATGCAATTGCCTAGACCCCATCCGGCAAAGGATGATAGAGAACTTTCTCTTTTTAAACAGTTCAAAAACTGAAACTTTGTTGACGGGTGGCCGAATAGTCTTCATTCCAGCAGGCCTCTGGCATGGGACTGCCTCTATTAATCATGAAAGGCATGAACTTTGGAGATAATGTTGGACAACTATCTCATATATGTCTTCTAATCTACACCATGGTGAAAGTTGAAGATTTTATAATAGCTGTGCCTCGGAAAGTTCTCCCTTTCTGTAAAATCAAGCACAGAATTGTGCTTAGAAAGCCCTTTTAGTGGCGCATTTGGATGACTCTGTTGCAGGGATTCTGCACATACACAGAATTATGCGCAGAATTATGAGACCTCGGTGTATAGGGGCTAAGCCTTCCCACCACCTTAGTGCCCACGAGCCCAGGACTGACTAGCTATAGTGTCTCACTCGCTCTCCTACACACTCACAGAGAAGCAAATGATTAGACACCCCAGAACATAACACTCTTGACTCTCTCAGGAATCACGGTAACGAGACACACCCTTTTGCTCGCACTCGTTTTTGTCCACAATAAAGTCTGACAGACACAAAATAGTTTAGGATATTTATTTTAACTAACATGCTCTATAATGCAGTATACGTGCCACAACAAGCAGAAAAATTCATAATACAAATATTGTCAACATAGCAACTAGGCCATATATCATGGAGGGAAATGTCATGATGAAAAGACAATAGAGAAAAGACAGTTCAGCCTAACCTCCCTTCCCTTGCTAGGAATAGGTATTATTATATCACAGAAGTTCTCTGGGCTTTGTCAGCAGGCCCCATACCTTAGTGCCTAGATGGTAGATCTTCATCATAGGACCCGCATTGCTCTTCTCCCTGGAAAGGTCCCTCTCCAAGTGTGTGTTCCCCATGCGTGCATCCCTGTAATATCAAAATGCCAGTCTCCCACCAGCTGCATTGGTATGTTGTGTCTAAGTGCTAGGGCCTGACCAGAACAGAACAACAAGGGCCTTTGTTTATCGACCTTGCTCACAATGTTCAGACTAAACTCCAGGAACTGGCAGAGAACGAACACAGCGAACAGTTCCCACGTGTAAGGCACGGACAGAGTCGTTGCAAAATAAAAGCAGCTAGTAACGTGTGCACAGGTGAAACATGGCTGAAAGGCTCATGCTAACTTAGTGATGTCGATAATGTCCTCACCGGCCACGTGACAAATGCAATATTGTCTATACCATGTTACCCAATAAACTTTTGAAAGGCGGTGGAGAATGCATTTGGCCAAAACGTTCCTTGAGAGCATATCTCATGGCGTTCAAAGGAAAAAAACACATGTTGCCATTTCCCTAGAGGTTCAGGGAGCCAGTCCCTGAAAATAGCCTGAGAACAGAGTTCAAGCACCTCTGCGCTTCAGGAAACCTCAGAAGGCTTCCCTTCCACCAGAGTATGCTTTGATGATGATAGCGACTGAAATAGAGAGGGCGTGGCATTAGAAAACACTTGGTTGCATGCTAATTTTTCTCAAGCAACTTCTTGAAATACTTCTGTAAGTCTAGTGCCCAGAAATGACAGGAGGATGACAATGTAGTGCTATCAAAAACTGAACAATAAATAGATACTCATACAGCTGGGAAGTTTGCGTTAAACCTGCAGCCTTGGATGAATTAAAATCCAAGATTACACTGGAACAATTAATTCGGTATCTTCTTGCAAGAAATATTTGCCCATTTGCTGTAACAACTGACTGTCTGGTAAAGTGTAGAGTTGTTATTTATTTTATTCTAGTGGTTTTGTAGTGTTAATCCGGGTCTAATGGGCATCTGACTGTTTACACATGACAGTGCAGGAGCTTCTTAGAACATGTTATTGTCTAGTGCCTAATAATAGACTTTTGTGTTTCCAGGTCTCTCTTGTAACTGTTCTGTTTACCTGCAACTTCTAATCGCCACCATGCATTATATCCTAGAAAGGCTTGCAGCATCCTTGGATAGAGTCCATGACATGTTATGATAATTTTTTTATGTAGCATACATTTATGCACCTACTGCCGAGTTTGCACCAGCAAAAGCAGCCTGTATAACTGTATCCTCAGTCCACAAAGCAGTCAATAATACAAGAAAAATCTAGCAACAGTGACCACCCTCATACAGCAGGTGCATAAACATTTAACAGTCATGCTCGTGAACAAAACACGGAATTAAAAATACAGGCACCTCAAACCTATGAGAGCTGACTATCCAGACACCACAAAAGTAAATGTGTTGTGCATTGAGCTGCTCCAAATTTGACATCTGGTTGCCCAAACATTTGGTTTTTCACCATTATGACACTGAAACCTATCAGAATTCAACAGTAAGCACTTTAAGCCTATCAGAACCCCTTTCAGAGGGCCACAAGGCAAGCAGGGGCTACTGGGACCAACCGTGGGGTTTGAGGCCTTTTGCTTCTGATGTCCTGAGCAACTTGGCCAAGTACCCCTTCAGCACGTGACTCTTAGTAGTAGCGTTGGTTGAGCAGTCCAGGGCTTGGGGGGAAGGGGGGTTATTGCAGGTGGTGAACAAAGACTCACAATACGTTCAATAGCAGCAATAAGTGATTGTTCAATCAAGTATTTGCTTTTATGTAAAAAGGAGAATTTATAAACAAACACTAAGTAAAATACAGCATACACAAATAATGCACACAGGCCCCTGAGATCAGTACTCTAGTGTTCGCTTGGCAGGTCCTTTAATCCCGCTTTCCTCTCTCTATAGGTGGTGGTTATTCCCCATTCGGCCTTGCAGCCAGTCTTAAACGCTCCTGCAGGGCTTGCCCTACCAGAGTCCCATGGATCATTTCACACTCTGGCGTTGCAGGGTCTGCAGCGGCTGCTGGCAGTGAGTAGCACCGTCGGCTTTGCTGGGGCAGCGGCTGGTCACTCATGGAGCTTCCTCCGGTGATAGTAAGTTTCTCTGATCCTTCTGACAGGTAGTGTGGCAATCGCTTGGGTTCCGATGCTTAATTTGGGGCTTGAGCACAGGTAACCATGGTGTCCCTTCTTCTCGACATTGACAAAACCATGTAGCGACTCTTGCTCTTTAAGGCAGCCCCCACTGGCATACGGGATATCCGACTTTACTCCGCACAAGGGTGACGACCTGATCTGCACAGCAGTAATGCAATCTTCAGGGCATGCCCCTCTTTCAAACGGGGTAGCAGACTTTACTTCGCACTCGGGCGATGGCCCGATCTGCATGGCAGGAATGCAGTCTCCATGGGGCCCCCTACACCATACGGGGTCACCGACTTTACCCCGCACACAAGTGATGGCTCAGTCGGCATGGCAGTAATAAAACCTTCATGGCAGCCCCCTCTGGCATACTGGTTGCTGACTTTACTCTGCACATGGGCAATAGCTCGATCAGCACAGCAGTAATGCAATATTCATGGTAGCACCCTCTAGAATATGGGGGTTGCAGACTTTATCCTGCACATGGACAACAGCCTGATTGGTGCAGCAATGTCTAGCTCAACCACTGCTCCTTCAGGCATACGGGGTCACCGACTTGAATCTGCTCACGGACAATGTCACGATCGGTCCAACAGCCACTTCCTCGCGACAGAGATCTGGACTTCGATACCACCAAGTGCTCTCCTTTCCTCACAGGGCACATTTGTCTTGGCAAGCAGGCATGCACTGGTGCTACAGGCTCCAGGGCAGGTGATCATGGATTTCCCTGTGTGATGTCTTCTCACCCAGCTGGGAGACTGGCAGACTGGCAGACTGGCAGACCTTAGTTCCCAGACCTGGTCACAGGCAAAAGTATTGCAGAGCTTCTTCTCCTCCTCACACAGCCCGACTGACAGTTGACAATTTTGGGGGCCTCGAGCTCCCCTTCTTAAACCCCATTTCCAGACACAAAATGTGATTTAGTGTCTGAATCTTTGAAGTTTGTGGTTAGGGTCTGCTTGCTTTTGAAGTGCCCACTCCTGTGCCCTACCTTTCCTCCAGAAAGCAGTCTGTCACAGCAGGGGCAACTCCAAATCTGATAGCCCCACAACACAGGCCATGGGAGTGACTAGAGGTTCACACCTGAAAGTCAGCCACAGTGATATGTGCATCATATTGTAGCACTCACAGGCACAAATACACCCAGCACATGCATAGAACCACACATGTGCTGCACAGCGCTGCATACTAACTTGATGTAGGCCAAGGGTGAGTTAAGCATGCAGCAGCGGAACCTGACATGAGTGGGTCTGTAGGCCTCACTCCACTGACAACGGTAAAAAGGCCCCTTCTCTCCTACTGATCACTACATGGTGTGTTACCACCACCGTGCTCGGCGATTCTTAACTCTTGGAAAAGGCAGTAGCCTTTCACCATCATGAGGGTAGCGCTTTGGGCACCCCTGCTAGTCCAGCAAGACAGCAATCTGTGAGACAAACGTATGTCATGGTGCACGCGCATGTTCCTTTTTTGGCTATGACAACAAGAATCAGCACCTGGAATCCTGATATCTTTGCAGCTGGGACACTCAGAGCAGGGGCACACATCCATCACCATGTGATGGACTTTTCCATCCCAACAAAGGGGCCGATTCCGATCTCGGTCGGAGGCGCACCTAACACCATTCGGTCGGGAAAAAAGCCATGCGAATGCCTGTTTCCCGACCGATCCGCACATTGATCCGAACGAACAAGTACGATGCGCACAACAGCACAGATTCCGACCCAGTCGTACTCACCCAATCCAGGTCCTGTTCCCCGACCGAGCCGGATCCGTAAACGCAGATTCGAGTCGCCCGGAAGCCAAAAAGCAGCCCCGTCCGGCCGGACAAGTACGATGCGCTTCCCGTACGCGCCGAACCCGTCGCTACGCACGGCACGTCAAAGCATCCGGGAGAGGCGCACATAAGCTCCGATTCGCGCCACAACACGATCCACGGCTACGAGACGAACACGCAAGCGACGAGGACGAGGCGAAGCAACGACAAAGACGAACGAGACGAACCAACCATGAATCCCATCGTTCCGATCCTACCAATATTCTACATCTACTACCGGAACAGGCACGGACGCGTACGGCGCAGAAGGTAAGTCAGACACCAACCACAAAATCAAACTACACGTACCAGACATATCACACACACACAGAGGGATGCACTAATTACTTACACCAGAAACAGCAGCACCATAGGGGCGGGATGCCCATCACCAATGCCACATATACACATATGGGCCCGGATGCCTGTCACCACTACCACCTCGATCCAGGGGGGGCTGGATGCCTGTCACTACTACCACCCTTACCCAGGGGGTGCCAGGTGCCTACCACTACTACCACCTCTACCCAGGGGGTGCCAGGTGCCTACCACCACTACCACCCTAACCCAGGGGGTGCCAGATGCCTACCAATACTACCACCTCTACCCATGGGGGGCTGGATGCCTACCACTACTACCACCTCTACCCATGGGGGGCTGGATGCCTACCACTACTACCACCTCTACCCATGGGGGCTGGATGCCTACCACTACTACCACCTCTACCCAGGGGGTGCCAGATGCCTACCACTACTACCACCACTACCCATGGGGGGCTGGATGCCTACCAATACTACCACCTCTACCCATGGGGGGCTGGATGCCTACCACTACTACCACCACTACCCATGGGGGGCTGGATGCCTACCACTACTACCACCTCTACCCATGGGGGGCTGGATGCCTACCACTACTACCACCTCTACCCAGGGGGTGCCAGATGCCTACCACTACTACCACCACTACCCATGGGGGGCTGGATGCCTACCACTACTACCACCTCTACCCATGGGGGGCTGGATGCCTACCACTACTACCACCTCTACCCAGGGGGTGTCAGGTGCCTACCACTACTACCACCTCTACCCAGGGGGTGCCAGATGCCTACCACTACTACCACCTCTACCCAGGGGGTGCCAGATGCCTACCACTACTACCACCTCTACATAGGGGGTGCCAGGTGCCTACCACTACTACCACCTCTACCCATGGGTGGCTGGATGCCTACCACTACTACCACCTCTACCCAGGGGGTGCCAGGTGCCTACCACTACTACCACCTCTACTCATGGGGGGCTGGATGCCTACCACCAACACCCCCACTCACAGGATGGCAAATACATGCCACAAGAAGCACACACCAGCAGAAAGAATGCAACACAAAGACATCCCCCCAACACCATGACAAGCGTGTGTAGACTGTGTCAAATGCCTACAACACTGAACAGGACTGTGAACATACAATGTGACCTCCTATCACAAGTGCCACACATAAATGTGTGTGGCACCCACAATGCAAGCAGGCCATGACCATTGTGGCAATGGGGTCCAAACCCCCATCATCACAGTGCCCAAAATGTAAGTGTGGGGTCCATAGCTGGAGCACATTTTGAACATTGTGGCAATGGGGTCCAAACCCCCATCATCACAGTGCCCAAAATGTAAGTGTGGGGTCCATAGCTAAAGCACATATTGAACATTGTGGCAATGGGGTCCAAACCCCCATCATCACAGTGCCCAAAATGTAAGTGTGGGGTCCATAGCTGGAGCACATTTTGAACATTGTGGCAATGGGGTCCAAACCCCCATCATCACAGTGCCCAAACTGTAAGTGTGAGGTCCATAGCTGAAGCACATTTTGAACATTGTGGCAATGGGGTCCAAACCCCCATCATCACAGTGACCAAAATGCAAGTGTTGACAAAGAAAAAGCTGCAACTGCCAAACTGCATGGATGATTCCTGGTCACAGAACAACAAACACATCAGTGGCAAAGTAGTGCTTGTGTCCCATAGCAACATAGGATGGGGGAGGCAAACAGTGCAGTGCAAATAAGACATACCTTTGGTCATGTGCAGACAAACATCACCCATGGGGGCTGACACTGTCAACATTCATCAATGACACAATGACAGAAGTGACCATCAGAATGCAGACCCACATATTTGCACCAATGGGCACACAAATTCAGATACCCAGTGGAGACTGTAGATGTGAGGTGAACAGATACCATACCATGGCAGCAATGGGACACACACACAATGATCAGTGTGCTGACTGATGACCTAGGAGTCCCAGGGACAGCAGGGCAAACACACCAAACAACATACAGCCAATGGCACACCTAAGATATGCTAATGCAGTGGTGCCGATGCACATACACAAACAGGCAGACCCACACGGCACATCAAACACAACAGGTGAGGGGGGGGTACCAGTGTCCCCAGGCAACCACACAACACATGAGGAGGCCTGAATACCAATTACACAGATGTGCATACAGTGCCACACAAAGGTAACTCATGGATCCAAATCCCCTATGTGGGCAATGAGGCATTGTCAGATGAGAGGGAGCACAAATCACACATGTCACACAAGCATGTAGGAACAGCAACTGACACAGCAAGACACAGAGACACCACAGCACTACCCCCAGGGCCCCCACAATGTGGTGACCCTGGGCTGCATTACAATCCCACTGTGATGACAAAGCTAGATGTCGTTCACACTGTGAACCACAGTCATGTGTACTGAGCAACAAACTACCATCACACCTACACAAGCACAAATCAATCAGCACGGCCTGTCAGCCAAGGCCAACATGGAGGCAGGGGTCTAGCCGGGCAACAACTCTCATCTGCACACACTCAACACCACACACCTCGACCTCCAACAATGTGCAGCAGTGAAGCTCACATGCACTGGTGACATTGCACATGCACCCATGACAATCCCAGGGGGGTGGTGGGAACCAAGGTGCAGAAACACATCACACATGGCCACTCAACCAGACTCCTGAATGTCTGACACACTGCACACTACGCTGTACATGGACATGACGGCAATACCACACCAACCAATGGGATCCCAGCCACAGTCACACACCTATGAAGAAGCCAAGGTCACCCACAAAGAACACACATAGACAACTACCAACATTGCAGCCCTCAGGAGTGCCAGCAGTCACACACACAACGTGTCACAACCAATGAAAGCTAACACAAACAAGAAATCACATGACAGGAGTAAACAACAAGTGCAAAGGGGAATCCTGACTGTGACACATCAGCGTCTGCCCACAAACTCAGCCCTGACAGCAAACACACCTATGGGTGACACCCTGATGACCAGTAATGTGCCATGCACCCACATCACAGAGAACCCAGGGCGAAGACTTTGGGGGAACATAGGTCAACTCAGCAAGCATCACAAACAGGAACATCACTAGGGATCCCAGCATGCACAGCAAAATGGAAGTGAACACACAGACATGCTCATACAACACACACCTTGGGCGCAGGCGATGTCACAGGAGTACACACTGCCATGAGGGGACTCCACTCCTGTGTGAGGAAAGCTGTGCCATATGTCGCCTCAGTAGGGCTCCATCATGTCAGCAGAACACTTGGTCACACCGTCAACAATTAGCACAAAATGAAGGCTCCCGTCACATCAGACTGGTCATGGGAATGTCAACAAAATCAACAGCACAGATCCAACACACATGTATAGCAAGTTGCACTGACAACACAGATGAGTCCTTCCCCATTGATGCCCAAACCTGCATGTCCAGTGGAGATGGCCACACGGTCAGGGAAGTAGACTAATTGAACAATGGCAAACACAACAGATGTGCATGGGTGGAACCCACAGATGTGACATTGCCAATGTAAGTAGGAAATCCCATTGCCAAATATTGAAAATATTACACCCTCAGATGCTGTTAAGGATGACATGGATACACCACAGGATAGGACACTGTCCTCCTGGACCACATGGGTTCCTGCACAGTAACACTTCATTTTCATGAGACCAATATATCACCATCACTGCAGCAAGTGCTTGGTTAGCGTCATCAACATCATGTACATCAGAAGTAAAAGCACTAGTGAACAGAAAGTTGCTTTATTCAGCATATGTGGGTTCATAACTTGGAAAAACTGTAAGCAATCAACAAAAGCCAATGGCCAGTCCATCAAGGAAGTCAATACAGGGTGACAGTGGCAGATGTCACCCTTCCATGCCTGCACTGATCAAAACCAGGGACAATCCCCTAGGAGGGGCATACGGGGGGGCAGGCCAGGCACCGCAGGGACAGGATCAGGGCTCACCAGGAGGAGGCAGGGAAGGGGTGGTGGGTGCTGGAGAGCCACTGACAACTGCAGTGGAGGTGTCTGACATGGTGTGTGCCGGCACAACTGGGGGGCATGACTCAGATGTTGTGGGTGCCGGCACGACTGCAGTGGACCCTGCAGATGGAGTGGACAGGTTCGCCACTGCAGTGCCCAAGTCAGACAGGGTGATAGTGGACTCCACTGCAGTGCCTACCTCCAGGGGAGGAGAATGGGGATCAGGTAAGGTGGGCAGGACAGAGGGGAGGACACCCTCACCACATCAGTGGTACAGACAAGCGCAGCGGGGGTGTGGGGCCGGAAGAGCAAGTGGCAGGGGGTGAAGGCCTGACCCTTCTGGGGATGGTGTATCTGTGGGTGGGGGAACCTGGGGCAGGGTGTGGTGGGGGCACCTGTGGAGTGGGGGCCTGAGGGATGGTGGAAGGAGACTTGGTGCCTGAGCTGCAGGGCGGCGGCGGGGTCTTGCTCTTCCGGGACCGGGGGACTTGCCGGTGGGGGCCTCAGTCGGTCTGCGCCTGGGGGATGGTGTCCGGGGGCCAGGGGCACTCCGCTCCGTGTGGGTGGGCTTCCTCTTCCCCCTGAATGCTGGATCAGCTGGGTCGGAGGGGAAGAGGCCAAGGTCACAGAGGAAGAGCCGCTGTGTATTTGGGGTTGCAGGTGAGGTAAGGGAGGGGTCTTTGGAGGGAGAGGCAACTGAGGACTGCGCAGTGCTTGTGGATGCGTGTGTTTGTGCCTGTGCCCCATCCCCTGTGAGTGTGGTTTCAGTCCCCTGACGGTGCGTGCGTGTGCGTCTTGTTTGTGGCATGTGTGTCTGTCTGCTGCATGTGTCTGTGCTGGTGTGTGCATGTGCCAGTGTGTGTGTGCTTGGGACGGGTAAGGTGCTGGGGAGTGTGGATGGGGCAGAGGCAGGAGGGGTGAGGGACTGTCGGAGGAGGGACACTGTTGCCGTCAGGGAGGAGTCCATGGACCTATTGCCCCTCTGTAGGTCAGACATGCCCGATGAGATGCCCTCCATGTCATTCATGACACCAGCTGAGTCAACAGACTGGTGTGTGCATGGAGGACACTCAGCATCGCTGTCTGTCCTACATGGAGCTGGCGGAGGAGGTACACAGACTCCTCACTCAGGGCAGCAGGGGACACAGGGGCAGGGGGTGCGGTGCCTGGCCCGAAGGAGACACGCTCCCGAACATGGGAGCCTCCACGGACCTCGGGAATGGGAGCCAACGGGAGGGCGGTGGTGGTGGTGGCGGGGACAGCAACACTAGCTGGGGTGTGGTGGCTGCTGATACCCGCCTCCATAAGGGAGTCATCATCCGAGTTGCTCTGGTCCTCAGCTGAGGTGGATGGTGCTGAGGACTCCTCGGTGTGGCTCCCCTCGCCCTCCGTGCCACTGGGTCCCTCCGACCACTCCTCGGCTGCTGACCCAGTCTGGCTCTGCGGCTCCTCCTGGTCCGTGGAGCTGTCCCCTCCTGTGGCCGTGGATGTATCTCCAATCAATAGGGAAACAGACAGACATCAGTCACCTGCACCGAACGCACACACCACAGTAAGTACAGCACATTACAGAGCAAGCCCTGGCATCCTTAGTTGAACATTGCTAAAACTGCACAAACAGAACAGGAGAAGTCAATTGTCAGTCTGATGGTCAACCATGGCACTCACATCCCACCTGGCCTTGCACCCATCTGTCTGGTGTCTGTTGGATGGCAATACCCCAGTGTGGACACATGCACCACCTACACAGTATTTGGACAGTGCAGAGAACCCGGTGAAGCATGTGGACATGCACACATCACAACTCTTGCCACTGAGTCAGTACAGGTGTCCGGATGTAAGGGATGCCCAGAGTCAAATAGGAAATGCATGTCATGCATACCAGCGACAGACACCATGATGCACCCATGTCCTGATAGCCATTGCCACAATGGTGTGCATGTAGCACATGTCACTCCCCTGCAGGATCACTAATAGGAAGTCACATGCCATGGCACAGCCATGCCTGCTAAGTCATACATCACTGTCTCCAGTCACATGGGCAGGGCAGCCAGACAACAACACTCTGCACTGTGTCACAATAGTAGATCATGGGGAATGCAAGTCCTGGAGCTGAACAAGTGCACATGTACATCCCCCACACACCACATCATCTGAACCCTCATCTGTCCAGGTCATACCCATTGGACATATGGGAGACCTGTAACACTACCCTCTGCACCTGAGCACCTCACAATCTGCTGTGAATGGGAAACAGCTGCCTGAACTTCATATTCGCATACCCCAGTCTGCAGGGTCAGGTGATCAAACACCTATGTGTCACACAAGTATCATCTCCTATGGTCACATCTCCGGTGGCATGCGGAGCCCCAACCGAGGAACACCCCAGCAGACCTGACAACGAAGCCACAGCACACTGACAAGAGGCAGACACCTGAGGGGACAAATCACTGAGCAAAACGTGTCAGCTGATACACGGCAGTGGGAGTACAGAGTGTATTGTATGGCCTGGAGTAGGCATGACTGTCCTGCCCCACATGAATGAGGGATGAGCCCTGGACAGTAGGCAGCTGGCTACGTATGTGTGACACACGTTATATACACACTCCTGGGGCCCAAACATTGTTCCCACCCGCAGCATGGGTGTGTGCCAGATACCCCAGGCACATGTGGTGGATCAGCTCAGCAATTTGGCCACATATCAAAGTAACACGCAGAACACATGTCAGAACACAGGCATTGTGTAAGCAATGGACCCACCCATGATGCCCACCACAGAGTCAGGGAAACAGATGCTGTCCCCCACCTTGAGTCAAGCAAACTGCAGGGACACAGTACCCAAGTGACACAATACCCTGACTGTAAGGGCCACACCTGGGTATCGGATGAGGAGTGGGCAGTGCACAATAGAGGGACATGGGTCCTGGACCACAAGACTGATGTACTGTGGAAGTTTAACCAGGCCAGAGGAGGGCACATAGCATGGCAGACATAGTACACAATGCAGACATGGACTCACCCCCTCCTTGCTGCTCTCTGGCCTTCAGCTGCCCATCCAGATCAGGGAAGACCACCGCCAGGATCCTGAGCATGTGGGGGATCAGGGTCCGGTGTCCGCCCCTCCTGCGAGGAGGCGACAGCTTCAGCTGGACCCGTGCGATCCTCCGGGTCCAGCCCCGAAGGTCCTGCCACCTCTTCTGGCAGTTGCGGATCCGGCGCTTGTAGTCCCCACGGATCTCACTGCCCGGACGATGGTCAGCCATATCTTCTGCTTCTGGTGGGCATCAACCTGTGAGGATGACAAAGTGAGAATGCCATTACTACACATGCAACATAACCGTGCATTACACAGTTGGATTTACATGTCTCAATCACAGGGGCACATGATGTACACAGGCAGTGCAACAATGGCCATGGACAGTATGCCAGCAGTTACTACATGGTATCATTGCCTGGGCAGTAAAACCTTGTTTAAATGCACTGTCACTGCACTATTCCTGTCCAGTGCATATGACTACACACTATGGGGGTGACAACTACTCAGTGAGCCTGCTAGCCAGTGGCGTGCAGACTGTTAGCCTTGCTAGTCAGACAACATGCACATTTAGAAAGGCAGTGGACAGAACACTCACCTGCTCCCCTGGTTTCCCATACAGCTTGCTGTACTGTGGAAGGAGGCTGTCCAGCAGGGCCTGGTTCTCCTCAGTGCTGAAGGCTGGGGCTCTCTCCACAGTACGTGCCATTGCAGGGTCCAGAGGGGGCAGAGACAGCAGCAGTGTAGTGGCAGATGTCGTCCTGGAGCATGTAGTGCAGGCAAGTGAGCTCTCAGGGGAACAGCCAGCATTATATGTGTGCTGCAGAGGCAGATACTGTCCCATGTGTCCAAAGTGATAGGTCCAAGTCGTTTGCATCTTCTGAATCTGGCCAATCCATGGAATCGCACCACTTACACACGCCCCCAGCATCCTTCAAATGTTCAACTTCATGACACCCATGAAATTGCAACATTGTTGTGGGTGACCAACTGAATTTACAGCATCAGACTCGTTCAAATCTTGAAAACGCGTCCGTTGCCAGGCCAGGCCATAGCCAATGGGTGCGCACCGATCGGACCATCGCCGTTCAACGCGTACCTAGGATACAACGCGTACCCGCACACATTGAATGCAATGGGCCGGCCGGGCACACCGATCGGACCATTGCCGTTCAACGCGTACCTAGGATACAACGCGTACCCGCACACATTGAATGCAATGGGCCGGCCGGGCACACCGATCGGACCATTGCTGTTCAACGCGTACCTAGGATACAACGCGTACCCGCACACATTAAATGCAATGGGCCGGCCGGGCACACCGATCGGACCATTGCCGTTCAACGCGTACCTAGGATACAACGCGTACCCGCACACATTGAATGCAATGGGCCGGCCGGGCACACCGATCGGACCATTGCTGTTCAACGCGTACCTAGGATACAACGCGTACCAGCGCACATTGAATGCAATGGCCAATGTGTGCGCACTGATCGGTCCATTGCTGTCCAACACGTGTAGTGAATACAACGCGTACCAGCGCACATTGAATGCAATGGCCAATGTGTGCGCACTGATCGGTCCATTGCTGTCCAACGCGTGTTGCGAATACAACGCGTACCAGCGCACATTGAATGCAATGGCCAATGTGTGCGCACTGATCGGTCCATTGCTGTCCAACGCGTGTTGCGAATACAACGCGTACCAGCGCACATTGAATGCAATGGCCAATGTGTGCGCACTGATCGGTCCATTGCTGTCCAACGCGTGTTGCGAATACAACGTGTACCAGCGCACATTGAATGCAATGGCCAATGTGTGCGCACTGATCGGTCCATTGCTGTCCAACGCGTGTTGCGAATACAACGCGTACCAGCGCACATTGAATGCAATGGCCAATGTGTGCGCACTGATCGGTCCATTGCTGTCCAACGCATCCCTGTACAAGTCACTGGCATATGTCACCATGCCTGTCACAGGTGAACATATGCCAGCCACATATACTTCCCAGGGAGTGAAGGGCACACCTACAACACCACAGCCTGTCCAAACTATATCCTACGGCATGTAAGGCTGCATTACCTATTCCGTGTATGGGGGTGAAGATGTTGTTCTGTGGGTGTCACTTGGGGGCAGCCACCCCCAGGCTGTGCACGTGTTCATGGGGACAGAATCCTTGGTGTTTCGTGTACATGACCACTGTGATGTGCAACTGTTCATATCTGAGCATGTGGCATGGTCACATTTCACGGTGGTGTATGTGTATGTCATGTCACATATACCCTGAGTCCCATGTGGGACGGTATGTTTAACCCAGGGTGACCCATTGGCACAATGGTGATGGTCCTCCACAGTCTGTGTGCATGTTGTGTTACCAATGTCTCTGATTTCATGTGCACAATGGGAGGCAGTCTCCACATCCACGTTGTTTGTGCATGGACTTTGATGTTGTGCGTGTGTGTGTCACAGACGTCCATGTCTGTCCTGCCGAGGCAACAGGGACCACTACCTGTGGGGGTCATGGTTGTTTTGCTGTGGTGTATACATGATACACCATGTCATGCCAGTGTCCATGTGGCAATACAGGGTCCCTGGGAATCTACGTGTCGTTGAGCTGTGATGCCTGGGGCACATCAGTCCTCACATGTCACTGTGGGGTGTGTTTGTAATTTGGCAGCAGGAGATGGGAACTGGGACACGGCCTCATGATATCCAATGGCACGACCTGGGACTTATTGATGCCACTTGTTGAACTGTGATGTTAGATGTTGGCCATGTATGTGCCATACATATCCTTACGGAACTGCACACATCATGTACTTGTGCCTCATAATGATGTATCATGTGATGTTGAGTGTGTTCAATGCCACATATGTGGGGTGACTGACAATCTTGCTTTCTTCACCTATGCACTGCAGGGCACCAGCTGTCCTTAGACCATTCCCTGACCTGGCAACGATGGTGGAACGTGACAGCATCCGACGGTACCGCTTCACCAGGCAGCTGATTGAGGATTTGGCAGTGCGCTTGGCACCACATTTGCAACCTGGCCGTCCGTACCCTACAGCGCTGACCCCCTAGGTGAAGGTGATGGCAGCCCTACACTTCTTTGCTACCGGTACCTTTCAACACACTCTGGCGACTGCTGGTGGGATGTCACAGACCATGTTCAGCCGTGTGCTCCGGGATGTTTTGGAGGCTATGTTGATATACCTGAACCAGTACATCTATTTCCCTAGACTCCAACGACTCACTGGCGTGAAGAGTGACTTCTATGCCCTGGGGAGGATGCCGCATGTCATTGGCTCCATTGATGGGACACATGTGGCTTTGGTACCACCACAGGCCCAAGAGCAGGCCTACCGTAACCGCAAACACTACCACTCGGTCAATGCACTGGTGGTCTGTCTTGCAGATATGAGCATCACACACGTGTGTGCCCGTTTCCCTGGTTCTGCACACGATGCCTACGTGATGAGGAGTAGTCGCATCCCGAGGATGATGGCACAGATGCCAAACCAGCGTGCCTGGCTTGTTGGTGTGTACTGACTTTGTACCATTGTGTGTGTTCTGCTATGTAGTGTTCCACCCTCTTTTCCAACTCTGCTAATGTGCAATTGTCTGTATGTAGGTGACTCCGGATACCCCAACATGCCGTGGTTGCTGACGGCCCTCAGGAACCCTGTGACACCAGCCCAGATGCGCTACAATGAGGCACATGGTCGGACGAGGAGAGTGATTAGGCGGACATTTGGTCTCCTGAAGAGCCGCTTCCGCTGCCTCGACAAGACAGGAGGGTCCCTCCCATATGCCCCAGCAAAGGTGTGCAAGATTATCATCGTCTGCTGCATGCTCCACAACCTGTTAGTGCGGAAGGAGTTGCCTCTCATCCTGGATGACGATGACCAACGTCCGCCACCTGTGGAGGATCCTGGCCTGGACCACGATGCCAGTGATGATGATGATGATGATGGTGATGTCCGCACACAGCTCATCACCAACTTCTTCAGCTGAATGTGAGTATCCAGAGATGTCATGTCAATGATGTGAGTTAGCATGATATGTGTTGGTGGTGCTCTGGTGCTGTTTGAGTGTGTCCATGGGCTACATGACTGTATGCGTGTAGCGATGTGTCCTTGCAGGTAGTCTGTACTCCCCAACAGTGTTGACATGCTAACTTGGTTCTGTGTGGGTATCTTGTAACATGTATTGTGCATGAGTATTGCAGTTCTGTCCTGTTCTTCAGTGCTTTTGACTTTGTGTCATTTCTGTCCTTCACAGGGTACTTTCAGAGTCGTTTGGTCAACTGTGTTCCCCAACACCGTGATTTGACTTCCCGGGTGGTAGCTGTTGTGTCCCTACAGGTGATGTGCACCACACCCATGGACTTCCTTCCTTCTACACTTGTTGACTGTGTGCCCGCTGCCAGGTGGGATTACCTTGCATCTGTAGTGGTTACAACATTTTGCAAATGTGTAATAAACCTGTGCTTCACTTTGGGATGTGCGTTGTCTGTGATCACACATCTGACTGACATTTTCTTACTGCACCAGTGGGCTAGTTAACACAGACTGTGAATAGGTGTTGGGTCTGTGCAATGCAACGTATTTCCTGGCAACATCAGTGTAGGCGATGAGTCAGATGGCCATGGTGTGTATGTGTTGTGTAACCCTGGTGGTGTGCCTCCCTCATATGTGTGATGTCGCCATGACTCACATGCCGGTGTTGTACTTGCTGTAGCAGTTAGCATGCACAGTGTCATTTCCCAGATCATCATAGCCACTTCTGAGACAACATAGGAATCACAACAGAGGCAAGTATGGTGTATTAGTGAGTTTATTGACATACATGTGTGAGTATAGTGCACAGGATGGTGGGTGCTGTACATTGTGATTGTAATCCAAAGTTCCTAGATGATTTGGAAGTCCTGGTAGCAGAAATGTCCAGAGTGAAGTCAATAGTAATCAGAGACATTGGTTCAACTTGAGCTCCCCATGTCATGTGGGAGAGTTGTGTTGCAGTCAACAGGGTGAACAGTTTGCGCACAAAGGTGATTATCCAGAACAGGTTTTGGCTTCCTGGGGGTTGCACATGGCCATCGGCCTCTCACTTGCCCCTCCTCGGACGGCCCCTCTTCTTGGGGGGGGCCCTCAAGTGCAGGCTGCTGCGGTGCAGGGGACTCTTCGCCAGAGTCATACGCCCTCCCTGTGGCAGTTGCAGTTGTTTCAGCAGCAGATGTTGTGGGCACACAGGGAGGTGTTGACTGGTTGCTGCTCATCTGGCGGAGGCATTGTAATATGTCCCTATGCACCGCCGTCATCTCTTGCAGTGTGTCCCACTTGGACTCCACGCGGGCCATGTGTGAGTCCAAGCGGGCATGATGGGCAGCCTGCTGCTGTTTAATGTCCCTGAGGAGCCCCACTACCTGGCTGAACTCTCCGGTGCTGGACTGGTACGCATCGGCTATGCGTGCCAGTTGTGGGTCATCATGCAGTCCAGACCCCTCTGTGAGCAGCGACCTATGTCTCCCACCCCTCCCACCACCCCTGGCGACACGTGCAGTACCTGAGGTGGCACGCACAGGTGACCCTGGGCCCCCTTGTGGGTTGTTGGTGGTGGTGGTGTCCATGGCCCCACGTTGGTCCAGGGTCCCTGTGCTGGTGGTGGTGGTGCTCCTTGGTCTGTCCATGTCGGCAGGGGTGGTATGTGTGTTGACAGTCGTTGGAGGGGTGGGTGCAGGGGGTGTAGCTAGTGGTCCTGCTGGTGCTGCATGATGACTTGCTCCGGAGGTGCCAGGTAGGTCTTCTTCATCCGAGGAGGGCAGAGGCTGTTCCCCACCAGTGAGCTCCGTATCCTCTTGAGCCTGGGACGAGGACTCCTCAGCGTCTGCTGCTGTGTCCCCATCATCACCTGTTTTTGGGAGACACACACAATGTATGTTATGTTTCTGCAGGCATCAATGGTTGACACACCTGACAGTTGTGACTGTGCCTCTGGATGCGGGCCTGTACATTGCATTGTCCTAAGTTGTCACAGTCAGGGGTTGATATTGGTGTAGCACATTGTCCTGCATTATTTGGGCATTTCTATGTGAATGTTGGGGTGTGTACATGATCTGCATTGGTTGTATTTGGTTGACATCCGGTCCTCCTTCCCACCCAGCCAGATATTCCACCATGGAACGTGCTTTCATTGCAGGGAGTGCAAGTTGTCTTTCAGGATGTCAGTCAGTGGTGTCCTGCTGTTGGTTGTTGCACAGTTGCCAGCAGGGCCTTGTGCTCCCCACAGCAGTAGCCAGTGTCAGCCATCTTGTGAGACCTTTTCCACTCCCTGTGATGTGAGCATGGTTCAGGGTGGTGTTGATGGGACAGTTGTGAGGGTGACCAATATCTGTGACTACCACTCCCATCATGCTATTGCATCCACCCCACTTCCCAGCATGCCCATACTTACTTGCTTTTGGGTGGACTTCAGTGTGTGTGAGTGTGAGAGCAATGGCAAGATGGCTGACAGTGGTGTCCTGCTGTTGGTTGGTGGGCAGTTCCCAGCATGGCCTTGTGCTCCCCACAACAGAGCACCAGTGTCAGACATCTTTGATGGGGCTTTCCACTCTCTGTGGGGTGTGCATGCTTGTGTGTGAGCTTGCTGGCCCATGTGGGTGGGGGATGTTGAGCTGTGACTACCACTCCCATCATGCTATTGCGTCCACCCCACTTCCCAGCATGCCCATACTTACTTGCTTTTGGCTGGACTTCAGTGTGTGTGAGTGTGAGAGCAATGGCAAGATGACTGACAGTGGTGTCCTGCTGTTGGTTGTTGCACAGTTGCCAGCAGGGCCTTGTGCTCCCCACAGCAGTAGCCAGTGTCAGCCATCTTGTGAGTCCTTTCCACTCCCTGTGATGTGAGCATGGTTGAGAGTGGTGTTGATGGGCCAATTGTGAGGGTGAGCAATATCTGTGCCTGCAACTCCCATCATGCTATTGCCTCCACCCCCCTTCCCAGCATGCCCATCCTTCCTTCCTTTTGACTCTGCTTCCCTGTGGGGTGGGCTGCCTGTGCTGAATGGATGGCTGGGCGTGTTGTCCTGGCAGTTGTTTGGCTAAAAGTCCCAGGAGTGTCCCTGTGCTTCACACAGCATAACCCAGGGTGGTGGTTCTTTGCGGGATGTTCAGTTAGGATGTGAGGCATTGCATTCTCCCAGGTGGGTTATGTGGAGTTTGTGTTGAGGGGGTGTGTGAGGGGAGGTGCTTGTGACTATGGTCAGTGCTGTGAGTCCTCCTTCCCACCCAGCCAGATATCCCACCATGGAACGTGCTTCCATTGCAGGGAGTGCAATTTGTCTTTCAGGATGTCAGTCAGTGGTGTCCTGCTGTTGTTTGGTGCACAGTTGCCAGCAGGGCCTTGTGCTCCCCACAGCAGTAGCCAGTGTCAGCCATCTTGTCTGTTGTTTTCCACTCCCTGTGATGTGGGCATGGTTCATGGTGGTGTTGATGTGCGCATTGTGAGGGTGAGCAATATCTGTGACTACCACTCCCATCATGCTATTGCCTCCACCCCCCTTCCCAGCATGCCCATACTTCCTTCCTTTTGAGTGTACTTCACTGTGTGTGGGTGTGACAGCAATGGCAAGATGGCTGACAGTGGTGTCCTGCTGTTGGTTGGTGGGCAGTTCCCAGCATGGCCTTGTGCTCCCCACAACAGAGCACCAGTGTCAGACATCTTTGAAGTGGATTTTGACTCCCTGTGAGGTGTGCATGCTTGGGTGTGTACTTGCTGGCCCATGTGGGTGGGGGATGTTGGGCTGTGACTACCACTCCCATCATGCTTTTGCCTCCACCCCCCTTCCCAGCATGCCCATGCTTCCTTCCTTTTGACTCAGCTTCCCTGTGGGGTTGTGTGCCTGTGCTGACAAGATGGCTGACAGTGTTATCCTGGGGTTTGTTTTGCTACAAGTCCCATGTGTGTCCCTGTGCTTCACCCAGCATAACCCAGGGTGGTGGTTCTTTGTGGGATCTTCAGTTAGGATGTGAGGCATTGCATTCTCCCAGGTGGGTTATGTGGAGTTTGTGTTGAGGGGGTGTGTGAGGGGAGGTGCTTGTGACTATGGTCAGTGCTGTGAGTCCTCCTTCCCACCCAGCCAGATATCCCACCATGGAACGTGCCTCCATTGCAGGGAGTGCAAGTTGTCTTTCAGGATGTCAGTCAGTGGTGTCCTGCTGTTGGTTGTTGCACAGTTGCCAGCAGGGCCTTGTGCTCCCCACAGCAGTAGCCAGTGTCAGCCATCTTGTGAGTCCTTTTCCACTCCCTGTGATGTGAGCATGGTTGAGAGTGGTGTTGATGGGCCAATTGTGAGGGTGAGCAATATCTGTGCCTGCAACTCCCATCATGCTATTGCCTCCACCCCCTTCCCAGCATGCCCATCCTTCCTTCCTTTTGACTCTGCTTCCCTGTGGGGTGGGCTGCCTGTGCTGAATGGATGGCTGGGAGTGTTGTCCTGGCAGTTGTTTGGCTAAAAGTCCCAGGAGTGTCCCTGTGCTTCACACAGCATAACCCAGGGTGGTGGTTCTTTGTGGGATCTTCAGTTAGGATGTGAGGCATTGCATTCTCCCAGGTGGGTTATGTGGAGTTTGTGTGGAGGGGGTGTGTGAGGGGAGGTGCTTGTGACTATGGTCAGTGCTGTGAGTCCTCCTTCCCACCCAGCCAGATATCCCACCATGGAACGTGCTTCCATTGCAGGGAGTGCAAGTTGTCTTTCAGGATGTCAGTCAGTGGTGTCCTGCTGTTGGTTGTTGCACAGTTGCCAGCGGGGCCTTGTGCTCCCCACAGCAGTAGCCAGTGTCAGCCATCTTATGAGTCCTTTTCCACTCCCTGTGATGTGCGCATGGTTCATGGTGGTGTTGATGGGACAGTTGTGGGGGTGACCAATATCTGTGCCTACAACTCCCATGATGCTATTGGCTACACTGACTTGCCCAGCATACACATATTTCCTTTCTTTCAGTGGGCTTCACTGTGTGGTGGTGTTGTAGCAGTGGCTACTTGTCTGGATGTGTTTGTCAGTTATATTTGTGCCACTGCCTAGCTGTAGTTGTAGTTGTGTTTGTACATGTGATGACACAGTTAAATGTCACTTTGAGATGGCATATGTTGTGTTTCTCTGAGTGACATACACATTTTGGGATGATTCTGTTCTGGTTGCTGTGTATTTGCTAAGAGTGCATGGTTTGACTCTCCCCTTGACAGTGATGTGTGTGTGTAGTCGCAGAATATTGTGTACATTTGTTGTGTACTCACCAGGCTCTGGGATGTTTTCTAGTCCATAGACGCTCACTGGTGGTAGGATGGCCCGCACCTTCTCCTCCCAGGGCCTGAGGTATACTGGCTTGGCAGGAGGGCCACTGCCGGTGTGTTGGCTCAAGAGGTAGTCCTTCTTCAACAGCTCCTTGACCCTCCTGCGCACGTCATACCACCTGTTCTGGATGTCTGTCTTTGTGCGCAAACATGGTGATTGTGCGTTCACCCTGTCGACGATCCTCTCCCACATCTTTGTTTTCTGTGACATGGGTGTCTGTTGGACCAGTGTACCAAAGAGCTGTGGGTCTACCCTGAGGATCTCATCTACCAGGACTTCCAATTCACTATCTAGGAACTTATGATTCTTCTTTGGGGGCATGGTGATGGGTGGTGATGGTGAGTGATGTGTGTGTTGGTGTGCAGGTGAAGGTGTGTGAGTGTGTGTTTTGCTGGGTGTATGTGAGGGTGCTATTTGTTGAGGTGCTGATGGTGTGTGGCCTGTGTGATGGATGAGCTGTGGGTGTGTGGTTGCTGTCTGTTGAGTGCTGGCAGGTAATTTGAATTTGCAAAGGATCGTGGTAGGGATTTGTTTCCTTTATATAGGTGGAGTTGTGGGTGTGTCTTTGTTCCCTGCCCCTCCCCCCCCAGTATTTATTGGCTTTGTAATTGCTTGTTTGGCCTTTTTTTGTGTATTTTCCCTTTGTACTTTTCGTGCATGTAGGAGACGTTCTTGTGACCGAGTCGGACCCTGCAGTTGTCTCGTACGGGCTTATCCGTTTCGTTCACGCTGTGTTTGTGCTGTTTTCTATGCTGCGTACGCGTCGGTCGCGGTGTTTTGGGTTGCTTCGCCTCGCAGTTTTGTATGCGTGTCGGTCGTACGGTTTGTCCTCCGTGCGACTCGGTCGTGTTTTCCACGCCTTGCATCGTACTTGGCGGGTGGGAGTCCGCGGGTACGTCTCGTTCGGTATTGTTCCGGGGCGAGTCGGTCGGTTCGAATCGCGTGTTTTTCCGGCCGGATTGCTGTTTTCCGCGCGGCTCGGTCGTTCGGCTTGTGTTCCGTACGAGTCGGTCGGGTTTTGCTCGCTTTTCATCGTACTTGGCGGGTCGGGCTGCACCGGTACGTGTCGGTCGGAATTAATTCCGGCTCCGAGTCGGTCGGTACGTTTTCCGTCCGGAATCTGAATCGGCCCCTATGTCTATGGGTATCCAGCATCGAAGCACCACAAGCCTATCAGAACCCGGGCCTGTAAAACACAGCAACTTTCTGTATTAAGGCAATGCAAATATATTGACATCCAGCATTCATCCAGTGCAACAATGCACAAGAAATCCATTGGATTTCAGCATTCAGGTGCTAAATTCCCATATGCAATCCTTATCCAGGCATCACAACCTCCTTTGGTTTCATCTTCTTGTATTGCTTCGCCCTCCCAAATAATAGAAAATACCACCCTCCCACACAGAGGCATAAACACAGCGAAGCAATAAAAACACCTGGAAAGGGATTTCACTTTTATAAAATGAGACACATCAAAACACTGTTTTCAGAATAAGGCATGGGGTTTTATTTGTGCAACACTCTCTAACAAAAAGGCTTTCCCAGGTGTCAAATGAACAACATTCGAATGTATATAGATCTGTGTGTGTATGTATATATATATATATATATATATATATATATAGGCTTTCCCAGCTGTCAAATGAACAACATTCAAATGTATATAGGGATCTATCTATCTATCTATCTATCTATCTATCTATCTATATAAATATATCTTTTTTTTGTTTTGTTTTTTCTTTTTCAAACAAAATTACGCCACACTCAGGAATCCTTTCTTTGATTAGTTTATTCTGTCAGAGCTGGTCTGTCTCACTGAGTGAGACAGACCAGCTGACTGAATAAACTAATCAAAGAAAGGATTCCTGAGTGTGGCGTAACTTTGTTTGAAAAATTAATCCAGGCTATTGGTTTGACCTCATGCCGGCACCCGCTGCTGTGCGCGCTGGTGGGAACCACATTGTTTTGCCATAAAAACAAAAATAAAAAATAAAATATATATATATATATATGTAAGCAATAATATCACACGTATGAATAAGCAAATGCAACTGTTAAATGCATGGAATAGAATACATGAAACAAAATACAAGCAGATAATAATATGGATCTCCACTGCAAGAAATCATAAAGATATATACACTAAATACATCAGATGATTATAACCACTGGAGACTTGAATGTGCACACAGACACACTCACACATCACAAAGTCAATAATCAAAAATAAAACACCTCACCCGCTGCAAGCACTGCATCTTAGCCCACTCCAGACTGTGGGATTCACAGCCAGGGTTAAGAGCCTCAGCAAGATGGGTTCTGTTGAAGTAGACGCGTCCGTCTCCATTCAGTTTCCAAAATCCCAGTTTACAAGTCAACAAACACCAGTTTTATAATCTCAAAGCACTAGAAGTTTCAGAGAGACCCTCCTCTGCGCCAAGGAAACTTACTGGAGTTGGCCACTCTCCATGCAAGCATTCCAAAGGCAACAGAGTTCTCACGTATCCTTCTGCGCTCCCACATGTTCCAGCCCCTTATCTTAACGAAACTTACGAAAGTCTCCAACAGAAAACAATCTAAAACAACCTTGACCGTGGATAGCCTAAACAACTTGAGTAAAATGGGGGCCTGCTTGTGTGTGCAAAAGCTCAAGCTAGACAGAGTCAGAATTCAAGGTGGCATGAAGGCATATCAAAGCCAATAGTAAGAACTTCATAATACTTCCGAATATACAACGCAATGCACATTTGTGCACCACTGCCATAGCATTACACACTTCATCTCCCAATGTACAACATAATGCATTTTTCAGCACCACTACTTATAACACTACACTTCGAGACCAAGAAATACATTCCACACATCTCTCTTTCATGCTTTCAAAGGCACATCCCACACGTTCTGTTCCTGGCAGGGCTGTAAGAAGCGAACACTCCCCTCTGCAGCTACAAGGAGACACGGAAGAAATCTTCAAGGCAAAAAGGCACATGCAGGAAACATGATGTCATACATTCAAGCTAGGATAAAGTAAAACACCAAAAGTCAAATAAAATAATGGTAGTCAAAGGTCATCACGCGTTCCCAATATATGGGAGAGCCTCTGGCACTACACTTCTCAACACTGGAATCCCATTTGAAGGCAAGTTATCACGTCACAAGCCCTGTTAGATTGGATTCACTCCAATGGGACCAGCACAACTACCAGGTCACGAAAACAATGCCAGAGGAATTAATTACTGCCTACAAACAGCTGAGATATCACATCTTAAAGACAATTCAAAAGAACCTCTCGCTTCTCTTCAGCAGGCACACCTCCTCCAGCCATTAACCCAAATATTATACAAGCTGTGATGGGAAAATGTCCAAGTAAAATTAAGAGATCCCCTCCTAGGTCACCTGCAGAATACATCAGCTAAACGCTGTATATCCTCATACTAACTTTCAAGAAAACTGCTAACTTTTGACCATGTGCCTTCCTATAGGCTCCTCTCCAATTTGCAACTTGCGAGAATATATTTGCTAATATCTATTCTGCTGCATATTGTACGCCATCTACAGATGTATCACCAGAGATTTTGAAACAAAATCAGGAGGAGCACAGGTAAGTCCCTTGCCAATGATCTAGAAATGCAGTCAATCAGGTACAGTATGATATTTTCTGAACTAATTCTCAATAGATTAAAAAGCTAAGTGGCTCTTTTGCCCATTGGCACGAGAGATTCAGATGTGTTCTTAGAACAAAGAGAGTAGAGTTGCCTACAATAATATCAGAAATCTACACTTGCAGGGGAGGAGACACTCTAAGGACCCAACGACTCAAACGTTACCCTAATCCAAAATCCGAAACAGAAGGCATGTCTAAATAGAGGGATCAGAAGCAGAGAAAATTCCAAAAAGATTCAGGTAAAAATAGGAACAGATCTGGAAGTAGGGGATCCAAAACTCAATAGGAGTGAAAGAGAGACATCTAGGGGGTTACAAATTAACGGATCGTAAAACAATAATCCAGCAGAAAGGTACAGCCATTCTGATGTGTGCTATTCCCGGCATATAGCAGAGACTCAGGCAGATACTTTAGATACAGGAGAAATGAACAGGCAGGCTCTCTTGGGAGTGAGAATTCTTCCTGAGAGAAAACTTCAGACAAGGGACAAGTCTGCCTTTACAGGTACAATGAAAGAAAAGAGTTCAGACCAAAAACCCAACTTTAAACAAGCATTTGCAATGTAATAGGTCTCGCATTTACGCAGGTTTGAGCTATTGGCATTGTAAATGACAATGCTTTTATTTATGTGTTTTGAAAACCTGCAGGCGGTGAGTAAACATGCACTTTGTACTTATAGTCCTTGTTTATGGGAAGCAAGGCTGGCAGTAAAAGAGGCGCAGTTACTGCCAGCCTTGCTTCTCGTAAGCAAGGACTATAAGCACAAAGTGTATGTTTGCGATCCGCTTGCTGGTTTCCAAAACACATAAATAGCTCAAACTCAAACGCAAGACCTGTTGCATTGCAAATGCTTGCTTAAAGAAATAGCTTTGACCTAAAAGTGAATGTATCCAATGTTCCTGGAGTGGTATATTATATAAGATCCAGACGTCGTCCACCCCTTGGACTAAGCCATGGCTGCTGTTAGCCCCATTATTGTTGCTTGTGGAATAGAGAATAGAGCAAGCAGATTTTATGCATGTCCATAGTACAGAAAGACTTTACACCAGGGCAAGAATAGGAAACACGGTTGTTAAACCAAACTTTTCACATGTATTTCTCATAAACCACTTGAATTAAATCACAGAACATTTTTTTTTTTTTTTTGAAAGTTTTTAAAAACCTTTATTTAAAAAAAATTGCACAGCACAATTACAAGACTCCACCATTGCAATGAATGAAGCACAGTATGACAATGTAATACAGTAAAGACAATCAGAAACTTAAGGCACATTGGGGACAATGTTAAGAGACAATAACCGGTCAGCACAGAGGGAGTGAAATACACATTAGAAGAGAGCGCCATCAGTAGGGCAGAAAAGCAGGGGGTGTAGAGGAGGGGGGCGGGAACAGCGGGGAGACAGCTCATGGACCTACACCGGCGGCCGCCGCGGGCGGAGCGCCAGCGGGGAGCGCGGGAGAGGTCGCAGGGCGCTGTGAGTCCTGACGTGAGAGGTAGGTTACAAGCGGGCCCCAAATGTCAATTGGACGTGACCTGGCTGGCTAGAGGTCCCAAAACTCAGCCAGTAGAGTTTGGCAGCGAGAAGCGTCCCCAAGCCAGAGGGCAACCTTGGGCGCCGGCCTGCGGCCCCAGCACATGGAGACCCTGCGCCTCGCGAGGACCTGCAGCATGGCAGTCAAGCGACGAGTGGCGTCCGGGCAAAATTTAACAAAGCCTAAGAGGCAGAGCAGAAGGTCAGGCTGAATCGGAGATGAGGTGATGGCAGAGATCGCAGTGCATACCTCGCGCCAATATGCCGAGACCTGGGGGCACAGCCAGGCGAGATGAGAAAAGTCAGCCGCGGGCGCAGAGCAGCGCAGGCATCCATCCCCGGCAATCAGTCCGAGCTTATGAAGTTGAGCGGGAGTCCGATAAAGCCGATGAAGGTACTTAAAATGGATAAAGCGCAGACGATAGTTTGGGGAAAGGCGTTTGATTTGATTACAACAGTATAACCAATCGGCCTCGGAGATTTCGGCTCCCAGGTCATTGCCCCATGCAACGCGCGCCCGGTCGGTCTAGATGGGAGATGCTGCTAGCGTATAAGCGTAGATTTTTGTGACCAGTTTTTTAGGAGAGGGAGATGTGTAAAGAAGATCAAGAGAGGCCATCGAAGGGGGAGGCTGGGGAAAAGTGGGGTGAAGCTTCCTACAGATAGCTCTGAGTTGATAATATAACAGAGTGTCCATGGGGCCAGAGTCAGCGGTGAGGGAGAAGAAAGTGTCCCCAGGGTAGAGATCCGAGACTGTGGAAAGGCCCAGACGAGTAGCGTGCTTGATTATCCCGGAAGAATGAAGTGGAGGAAAGGCGGGGTGATGTGCGAGTGGCATATTGTTTGCGGAAAGTATATCAGAGCCAGAAAATTTGCGAAGACCGTCCCAAGCCCAGCGCAGGGTCCCAACCGTATCGATCTCAGTGCGAAGGAGCTTCGCAGGAGCGAATAGAGCAGTCGTGAGCGGCCACGGGGTAGCGAGGTCAGCCTCTACCGCGACGTGAGGTTGAAACGGAGTGGGGTGAAGCCAAAAGTGAAGAAAACTGGCTTGAGCACTGAGAGCATACAGCTTGAAATCTGGGGCGCCAAGCCCGCCACGCGACATGGGAAGAGTGAGGATGCTGTAGGCAATGCGAGGTTGCCGACCGGCCCAAATTAAGGTGATGAGCAGAGAACGAATCTTGCGAAAAAGTGAGTGGTTAAAGGGATGGGGATATTGACAAATAAGTATAAAAACTTCGGAAGCACCACCATTTTAGCGATAGCGATGCGCCCAGCCAGGGAAAGTGGCAGCCGGTTCCAGAGAGGAATCTTAGACTCGAGCCAGTCCACAGCACGCCCAAAGTTAACTTTCCAAAGTTCATCAACGTCCCTGCTCAACCAGATGCCCAAATATCTAGTGGGCTCCGATGCCCACACAAAGGGATAGTCAGTAGCAAAGGGTGTTGTAGCATTCGTAAGAGGAAATAGTACCGACTTACTCCAGTTGATCTGGATTCCGGAATAACCGCCGAAGCGAATCACCTCACGGACCAGTGGGCTGAGGCTCTCCTGGGGATGGCGGACATAAAGAGTGACGTCATCCGCATACATGGAGACTAACAAAGCGCGAGCCGCAAACCCAATGCCTCGCTGGGTATGGTGTTGCCGGAGACGAGCCGCGAGGGGTTCCATGGCGATAGCAAAGAGCATGGGGGACAGTGGACAACCCTGCCGAGTGCCGCGCCCAATGGGAATGGGCTCAGAGACCTGACCATTAATGCGAAGACGGGCAGTAGGTAGAGTATAAAGAAGCTGTACTTTGCGTAAGAAAACTTGGCTGAAGCCCAACCGGGGAGAAGATAAAACAGGAAGGGCCACTCCAAGGTGTCGAAGGCCTTGGTGGCGTCAAGAAGGGCGGCCGCTGCCGGAAGCGCAGGATTAATTTGATGAATAACGGAAAAAATGGTCCGGAGGTTGTGAGAGGTCGCGCGACCGGGAATGAAGCCGGACTGGTCTGGGCGTGCAACGAGCGGCATGAGGGGTAGGAGACGGGAAGCGAGCAATTTGGCGAAAATTTTATTATCTGTATTGATGAGGGATAGGGGACGGTATGAGTCTCGCTGCTCGGGTGGTTTATCCGGTTTAGGGAGCAGAGTTAACACTGCCTCGCGCAGCGATGGGGGGAACAAACCTGTTTCGAAAGATTCATTATACATGGAGGCTAAATGAGGAACCAAGAGCGGGGCAAAAGCTTTATAGAAGGAAGCCGGCAGGCCGTCCGAGCCGGGGGCCTTGTCACCAGGCATGCCGTTGATTGCCGCGAGGATCTTTTCTTTGGAGAAGGGCTCGTCAAGATATTCCCGATGATCATTACCGAGCCAAAGAAGCTGAAGGGTGTCGAAATATTGGTCAAGTACTTCACGCGGAGGCACTGATCCAGCCGTGTAGAGTTGCGCGTAGAAAGTGGTGAAACGCGCCTTGATTTCCTCAGGAGAGGTGGTACGATCGGGCCCGCCGTCCCGAAGGGCGGTGATGTAGGATGCCGCCCGTGGCTGTCGAAGGATGTTGGCAAGGGTTTTGCCAGGACGATCACCCTCGCCGAAGCGGCGTGCCCTCGCCTCCCTGCCGAGAAACGCCAGCTCTCTGCCAGCCTCATCGGCGAAGTCAGTAAGTTTCCCCCGCAACTGGGCTAGCGTGTCAGGGCGTGGGTCCAGGGCATGGGTGGCGTCAAGCGCCTTAATTTCACCCTCCAGTCTGTCAAGAGTGCCGTGGATGGAGCGAAGAACGCCAGATTGCTTGGAGATACATTCCCCGCGAATAACAGTTTTAAACCCCTCCCAGAGCGTGGACGGGGAGTCCACGGGACCCACATTGAGCTCAAAATAGTTTACAATTGCGGTTTGTATTTCGTCACTGAAGACCGGGTCACGTATCGCGTTAGGGGGAAGCCGCCAGGAAAAAGCACGGCGAGGAGAGTGTGGGAGACGGAGGCAGAGGCGAACGGGGGCATGATCTGAGAGAGTGCGTGCCATATGGTCAACGGAGGTGAGCCATACCAAGGCATCCGGAGTAGTGATCCACAAGTCGAGACGGGACCAACAGCCACGAGAACCAGAGACACAGGTGCCCTCCTGTAAAGCAGGGTGAGCGTGCCGCCACACGTCGTACAGAGAGTTATCCGAGAGCAAGGAGCTGAGGAGTGAAGCTGCGCGCGGGTGAGAAGCATGAGTGCCGGACCGGTCCAAAGCGGCAGATAGTGTTACGTTAAAATCCCCCCCCCAGAGGAGCACTGCAGAGCTGAATGATGAGATGTGGTGCCAAACTTGCGCAAAAAAGTCAGGGTCATCGCAGTTTGGGCCATATAAAGCAGCGAGCGTCAAAGGTTGGGCCCGTAGGGTGCCATGAAGGATAACAAAACGCCCCCAGGATCAATGTGCACTTGAGAGGTCTGCCATGGGAGCCCTTTACGTAACAAAATGGAAACCCCCGAGAGTAGTTGGAATAAAAGGAAGAGTGAATTTCACCCCAGTATCTGGAAAGGAGTCTGGAGGAGGTGGCCGGTAACAAGTGGGTCTCTTGTAAAAAACAGATGTCCACCTTGTGCCGAATGAGATGGGCGTGAACTAGTCATGCCTTACGGTGGTCGTTCAGCCCACGGACATTCCACGTCCAAAGTGTAGTATCAGTCATGGCGCTTCGTCATGGGGTAGAGAAGCGAAAAAAGGTGTGAGAAAGCGCAGAGTCCGTGTGTGAATGCCGTGCGCCGTGCAGTAAACAGCAAAGAGAAATAATAGTGCAGTAGCAATGAAATCACATTGAAACAGTGCAATCGAAAATACAACAAATGCTTCAGAAGGAGGCAACCCCAACATTACAAACCCCCCAACAAGGAGATGAAGTGTAAGGGGGAGAAAGCATGGCCTGTAAAGGCTTGGTACGCGAGCCGGTGCTGCAAAGAGTAGCATTGCCTCGGAAGGAGGGCGTAAAGCACAGGCCTCAATCCCCCAACCACCCAAGACCACCCCCAAAACAAAAAACCCCAAGAATCCCCACAACCCCGCTCCCACACCAACCCCCCAATCAGGCTGTGGTGCCACCCCTACCCACCCCGGGAACCCACAACTAGGAAGGGGAAAGTCTGTGTCCAAGATGGGAATTATCCCATGGGGGCATGGCAACGCTCAGCGTACACCCCTACCAAAGAAGACAGGGTGGCTAAGCCGTTGGAAATGGCAAACACCAAAAAATACTTAACAGATATAGCACACCATGCCAACATCAAAGAAGGTATAGCAAAATAGCCGAAGAGTCAGCGTTGGTTCAGGAGGCACCATGCGACCAGAAAGGCCGAAGAGCAAAATGTCCGAGAGAGCACCACCCATACCGCACGGCCGTCCATCTGATCAGTCATTATCACTAAGGTTGGTCCCAGTGGCAGTCTGTGAGCTGGAGGGCGGAGAGTGATGTGACCTGTCCAATTTTTTGGCAAACGCCAGCGCTTCTCTGTGATCCGCAAAGATGAGGGTCTTGGTTCCCTTCTTGACGCGCAGTTTGGCGGGGTATGCCAGCGAGTATGAGATCTCATGCTTCTGAAGGAGTCGTTTTGCTGGAAGGAACTCGCGGCGGGCCGCCTGAACCGCAGTAGTGTAGTCCGGGTAGAACGACAGAGAGTTACCCTGATGGCGGATGTCCCCCTTCTCTCTGGCTGCACGCAGGATGGCGTCACGGTCCCGAAAGTTCAACATTTTGGCTATGATAGGGCGGGCCGGCAGGCCAGGGCCCGGCCGTGGGCCGAGAGAGCGGTGGACCCGCTCAACAATGAAGACTGGGGAGAGGGTGTCGCCAAAGAGCTCGCGGACCAGCTGTTCTACATGGCGGATTCAGGCACTCCCGTGATGCGGAGGTTGCTCCTTCGGGAGCGCGCCTCCAAATCCTCGTTTTTGCTCCGGATGATTTCAAGTATTTTGTCCATCTGCAGCAGTCTCTGTCGATCCTGGGTGGCGGCATCCTCCGCATCCGATACCCTGGTCTCCACGTGAAGGAGGCGGGCATCATGAGAATCGACACGAGCCTTCACAGTGTCCAGGCGAGTCGATGTTGGTAACTGTGGACTTGACGTCCAGCATGATGGTCTTTAAGTCGTCCTCACGAGTCGCAGCCATGTCGGTAGAGACCGGGGGACCCCCCCGTCGGCGCCCGTGTCGTCCTGGCGCGTCTGGCGACGTTGATCGAAGCGATTTTAGGCTGCTTGGGGTCTGTCCTCCCCATTTCTGGCGTGGCAGGCTAGCAGCAACCCGGGGGCCGCTGCGACTGGAGGTGAGTGCTGCGCTCGTTGGAGGTGGAGCAGCTTCAGGCCAAGCGGAGGATCAGGACCGGCAGGCGGCGGAGGCAGCCAGCAAAGGCCGTGTGCAGCTGAGCCGGTTATAGCAGGTTGTGTAGACCCTCGGTGGCAGACCCAGCTCCAGGAGGCAGGAACAGGTGGGGAGCGGGTACGCCCGCACTAGAAGGAGAGCAGTGAGGACTGGCCAACGCCAAGAGGCCGGGCCGCCGAACGGCCAAGCAATGTACAGGTCACCCTGGAGAAGGAGAGGGCAATAACGTCGCTCCGGTCACAGGTGCTGGTAGAAGGACATAGGGCCAGCGTGGGCAGCGGCGCAGAGGGTGGAGGGTGAGGGGTCTTCACTGTGCAGCACCCAGGTGGGGAACCCCCCAGGAGGCGGCAAGCCCCAAGCCGGAGGAGCGATGGTCCACGGACACCAGATGGCCCCCAGAGCAGGGCCCAGCAGTAAGCAGGGGGCCAGCGCCAGCCGAAAACCCAAGCGCTAGTGTACAGCAGGGGTGAAGCGGTCAGGAGCACACACCCGCCGGTGTGGCGGCGAAGGAGGCCAGCGGTGCACCGCAGCGGTGGCAAATGGCGATGTGTCGCAGGGCGGGCGTCCAGCACCCCGGGCAGCAGAAGGCGACGCGCCCCCAGGGTATTGCGGACCGCCGTCGCAGCCCGGGATGTAAGGGCAAAGCGGCCAGATGTGCCCCCGCAGCAAAAGTCTCCAGGGATCCAGCAGGCCGCAGCGGGAGGGGGGCGGCATGCAGCGAGGAGCCAAGGGGGGCGCACCGTCCGCGTCGCCCAGCCCACTGGAGCGAGGCCTAAGCAGCGGGCGCCGAGGTGAGGAGCGTGGCGCCCGCAGGCAATCAGACCAGGCCGGGCGGTACGACCCGCGAGCCCCCAGCCCCGCCGCAATGCGCCCCCACAGCAACGTCGCTTACTGGCTGAGACCCAGGAACGCCGGCGTCCGGATGTTGGAGCCGAATCTGGCGGCCAGGAGGGAGCCCACAGACAGCTTCGGGATGGCCGGGACGGCCGCGCAGGCAGCGGGCCTCAGGCTCGGGGCCCACACGGCGGCGGATCCCAGCCCCACAGCGTCGCTGGAAGACGGGAGCACGACCAATCTGTGCCCCAGGAGCAGGTGAGTGGCAGTGGTGCGGCAGGAAGCGGCGATGGGCACTGTGTTCGCAGGATAATGGACGGATAATAGGCTTAGCCGGCAGAGCCCACTCTGAGTGCGGCCATCTTGCAGCCGGCCAAGCCACGCCCCAATTAAATCACAGAACATTAAGAAAAAATACAGAACTATGCAGAGAACCGTTTAATAAGCTCAAACAAACTGCCTTTGAACTATTCTTGTTACTTCGGTAACAAACTGTTTTTGATTACAAGTGTAAATCAATCTGTGACATTAAAAAGAAAAGGAAATATTGTCAACATAGTTTGCTACATGATTTGTCTCGTGCAATTACAATGGTCTCTTCTCCGTATTACACAAGCATTAGAAATGATTTAAATTGGCGTGCCCTGTTTTTCACAACAGTGCAAATTTCCTGTGATATTTCTAAGATTACCCAAGTCGACTGCAACTCCTAAACCAGTTTTGTTTCAGCTTCTGTCATTTTTACAGCAAAGTCTCTCTGATAAAAACAAAGCCCAACTGTGCCCTCTTTATCTGACAGAGCCTGTCCGAAAAAGAAGCCTTGCTGCTGAAACGTTATGGGGGGGGTGAAAATAAAACCACATGTTACATCCAGGAAGCCCATAAATGCTTCTCGCTGCTATAAAAGGTTATTTACTTTGACAGTTTCCCCAGAGCTCCACATATCCTGAGGAGAAGCGGTGAAGGCAGCAAAAACAGAACTGAAGCATAGACAATGTGAGGAGGGGGATTTAATAACGGGGGGGGGGGGTAAGGCAAACAAGAGCTGCTCAAATTTTATGAACTTGAAGAGTCTGCCACACCCGCCCATTCCCCTCTGCTTTTAGTAAATGCAGAGGACAGCACTATAAAATAAGACGACCTGGTGACATGAAGCCTTTGCCACCAAATGCCTCACCACACAGTTTATGCCTTTGTACTTGTGTAACACAACTGGTGCTCATGTAAAGTGCTGCAATACGTTCGGGTCGAGTATGCCTTATATAAACAAGACCTATTGCATTAAAAATGCTTGCCAGTGGCACCCACCATGAACCATCGGCTCAAATTAAGCGATGGAACCAAAACCATATTTCTCGGTTACGATAAAAGTTTGAAATGTAGCCCAGCTTATTATATATAAGGGTTAGTTATTCTTTTACCTGGAGCACCAACAGCAGTAAAGGGAAACCTGGCACCGCACTCGCTGCAGAACGTGGGAGTTGTAATGTAGTGAGGCCTCAGGAGTGACATCCCGGGAGAACTGCTGGCAAACCTTGCACCTCATTCCTGGGCCTCCCCTTTTCCTTAAGAACAGGACCATGGGGCTCAGCTTTATCATGCCACCGCTGCCAACGACTAAGGGCAGGACGTGCTGAGAGAAGCCTGGGAACTGCCTATGTGCAGCCACTGATTCACGAGGTCACATGAGCAGCTACAAAACGCTTTCAGATTCGTTTTACTGAACATATGGTAGGAAACGAAAGCTAAAGTGTTGTGTTGTTACTTGAAGTATTGCCTAGCAACTTGGGGAATTCTATGTTAGAACTGTGATGTAGAACTGGAAATGTACTGGTCACTTGATGAAGTCTGTGCAGAGAAGCTGGATGTACAACCACGAGCGCCAGACAATAAACTGGTAATTACACTTAATTGCCTATGTGTATTTGTACTCAACATAAAGTCTTCGTTGGACGGCTCAGATTCGTTATCCGGGCCATGACAGTTGTTTAAAGAAACAAAACACAAAGTGCTAAAATAGTTTCTGCTGTTGGATGTACAATTTCATCGTAGCGTTTTCACATGCGATGAAAGGAGAGACACAGCCAAGTTTTGGCACAGGAATCGGGATCTAGCTGGAAGCTGTCGCACTTGTGCCTTTGTTTATAGTAGCTGCTCCCGGAGCTCGCAAGTGCCGTATGGTGGCAGAAGCAGCATTTTTTTAAAGTTGTTCTTAGAGGACCTGCGGCTCCCTGTAAAAAAACAAAATTCCCGCCGACGTCAGGATTAAGGCAGGGGGAGGAAGCATGGAGGCGGATGGGCAATAGAGAGTGAGAGGTGCCTGTTGGCCTGCCCTGGGCGGCCCGCAGCTTATCAAGCAGGAGCGGCGTGATTATGTTTCACGCGCCCCTTCTGAGCCCCGCCCACCCCTCATTCTTTACACTGCTAGCTCCCACGGCTCCAAAGGACAGTATGGTGGCAGAGCCACTATATTTGTAAAGCTGTTATTACAGGAGATGCGGCTCCCTATAGAAAATAAAATACCAGCCTTTTGCGCTTGTAGAACAACGCCAGGGCCAAGGCAGGGGGAGGAAGTGGGGATGCAGACGGGGTTAGAGAGTGGGAGGTACCTGTTAGAGGAGGCTGGGCCTGCCCTGGGCAGTGCGTGGCTTATCGAGCAAGAAGAATGCGATTATTGGGGAAAATAATATGCCATCAGTCCTAGGCAAGAGCCTGGGCACTGCTTGGCTATGCACTCTCAAGAACTGCCACCTCTCTCCAGAGAGCGGAAGTCGGATTCTGTCTCATAATCAGGCTGCCAGAGCACCGGGAGGAGTGGGAGGGGCTGCAATGCCTCTTTCCTTCTTAGTAAGAAGACGTCAACAACCCCAAACCAAACCATTATCCTATCAAAAGAAGCCCAATTGCCGTGGCTATCGAAAAGTACAAAAAAGTTAAATAAAAACACACACAAAGGAGCGGGAGGCAAAGCGTGGGAGGGGGGCACACTAACACAACTGTGGTATTAAGACAAGGTGGGAGGGAGGACGGCTATAGTAAAATCTAAGCAGCTATGGTACCAAAGCTAAACAAAGGCAGACAGTAACAGGGCAGGAAACCAATAACAAATAAAATAGTCCACCAAAGAACATATAAAGAACCACAGTGTAATGAGACAGTACTTAGTCCCTGCTGCATGGGAGGGACTGGAGAGAAAAAGGATGGACAAAGAGGCAGCACTGACCACTAGCAAGCAATGATTTTTAAAGGACAGTGAAATAAGCAAATCAAAAGCAAGGGGATGGCTCTAAGCCAACAGAAGCAATTACAACAGGTCTCGAATTCTCAACCTAAAAAAGGTAATTAAACAGACTGGCAACTAAAAAGAAAAATGCCTCCGAAAAATAGGAGTCTCCTAACAGAACCTGGGTAACGGCAATGATAGGGGGCACAGCAGAAATTTACATAACCAAGGGTCTTCTGGTACCTTCTGAATACAATAAATACATTTCCAAGCAAAACTACTGATGGACATGTAAATAAAATGGATCAGATTTTCAAATTGAAGTTATATAGAAAGGCCAAGGAACATTATATTCTGGTTATATTTGTCAAAAGCATTTCATAGAGACTGTACATAAGATCACACTAAATTATTAAAGGAATTGGAGGCAATCATGAAAAACAGTTACACACCTGAATCATTAACTCTATTTAGTTATACTTGCTTGCAAATTATGCTAACATTCAGTCTCTACAAACCATATCTCTTCTCAAGTGCTGAACAGAAATTTGCATCTTTAGGAAAACATACAGACAGCATTAATGGCCAAATCTATTAAAATTTCATTTGGAAAAAGTGGTCACAAATTGCACACTGATGTTTTGCGAATGAAATCCGATAATGCGAATTGACCTATGCACTAATATGTCAGTTTGCAAAATCAGCATTCAGAGCAGAGTGGGTCAGAATCTGACCTATCATGAATATTAATGGCTTATATTGTAAACTGTGATTTACTCTGAGTCATTGCCATCACAGGAATGGGGGACAACTGGGAACAGCCTAGCACCATGTCTGTGATTTCATTTTATTAAAGTACTTTTTTTTTCAAATGCAGCCCGTTTTTCTCTAAGGAAGCGGGGCTGCATTCAAGAAAATGTTCTTTCTTTAAAAAAAGTTTGTTTATGAGTATCACTCCCATACAACCCTTTTTTCATTCACAAATGGGAATGTGTCCCCTTTGCAAATGGGTTACCACTTCCTCTGAGGAGTCGGTAACCTATCAATGGTTTATGACAGAAATTGTGGTTGCGAACCATTAATACATAGCATTACAAATCAGAATTTGGAAGGGACGCCCCAAACACGCCCCTTGCCGAATGGTGGTACGTAATGCATTTTTGTACATTTGTAAAAGCAATTTAGCAGTCACAATCCCTGTGATTTAGCGAATCTCAGGCTTTGTGAGTGTGAAATACCTTAGTACATCAGATCTTAGGTCTGCAACAAAAATCGACTTAGACATTGAACTAGGAAAACAGGTGCATTGAACTAGGAAAACAGGTGCTGTTAAAAGCACAGCATCTACTAAATACTTTGCTGGTCAAGTATAAATATACTGTTGAACCTGAGGGAAAACTAACCGTTTGTATGACTGGAACCAGGGACATGCAATCCAGATGGAACTAACAGGGAGAATCTTGTTTCGTGCTGCTGGTCTTGCTTCTTGACATCTGCCTGAGGATTTAGTTGGGAGGCCATTGACCTTTGGCGATTGTGGGCCTGGTGACTCTAGCCTTAGAAAACTTGATCACCGGGACTGACCAGAGGGAAGTGGACAAAGAAAATCACACTCCAGAAGTAAAATAAATACATAAAACAGTATTATGAAGGGGAAATGTTTTATTACTGTCTTGACTTGGGGAGGGACAGCCACTAAACCACAAGTTGCCAAATAAATAGTTATAAACTCATAAATTTCACTAATGTTTCCTAAATTCAATCATTTTAATTTGGTGCACATGGATACTTATGAAAGTTTCCCTGGATGTCTCATTGGAAATTTATAATTTTATATGTCCCAGGCAAAGATTACTTTCCAACTGAACCATTCTCCTTTAAATATAACTTTATAGCCTGCCGTAGCGGACTATATTGGCCATTAAAGGCCCGCTCCCGTATTAAAGGTCCGAGACAAATGCGAGGGCCTTTAAGAAGGGAGCGGGACTTTAATGGTATACTCCCTCTACAGCAGGCTATCAAGCTATTAGAACATTCAGCCTCATCAGGGCAAAACATTCTAATTATTAAAACAAAGGCCTCACGGAGCCCGTGGGGTTGAAATCCCCTTGAGCTCCATGAGGCCTTTGTTCAGCTATGAATGTTCTACAGCTAACAGCCGCGCACAGGGCCACAGCTGTTAGCTTTTGAACATTCATAGCAAGAGCTGTGAAAAGGGGCTGAAGATAGCCCTTGGTTCTCTCCGGCTTGGCTAAACTGCTCTTTGTAATTCAGCCAAGCCAGGGAGACCCAGGGGCTGAGCAGCATTCCCCCTCCCTCCTTCCGATGCTCAAGTGACTCTGAGCTAGGGAGGGGGAAGGCGCCAGTGTGCCCCGCAGCACAGTCTCTACCTTTCGCTTTTCCCTGCCCATGCTATGTATTTTGGAGAGGCTGGGCAAGAGAAGGCAGGGGCTGGTTATTGGAACTTTGAAATATTGAGTGCAGCGGGCCTATGCCAGTTCATATAGGCTGCTGCTGCTCCATTGTCTTCAATGGAGCTCTCAACATTCCAACGTTCTAATATAGATTTCTAGCCTGCCGTAGTAGGCTATGCCGGCCGTTAAAGGCCCGCTCCAGCGTTAAAGTCCTGAGCCGGAGGCAATAGTCTTTAACAAGGGAGCGGGCCTTCAATGGCCAGTATAGCCCAGCTATGGCGGGCTATAAGGCTAGTAGAACATTCCGCCACTAGAGGGCAGAATGTTCTAACCAATAAAACAAAGGCCTCAGTGAGCCCAAGGGGATTTAAATCCCCTTGGGCTCCATGAGGCTCTTGTGAACGACAAAGATTGGAATGTTGGAGCTCCCAGCTTTTACCAGCCATTAGAAGCACAGAGCACTCCATTGTCTTCAATGGAGCTCCCAACATTACATTGTTCTAATAAAATAACACGCATCTCCTTCCATGCACACATAACAACATCCCTCTAGTTGATATTAGTTGCAGACAATGAGTTATTTTATTTTCCAAGATGTGCAGAATGCACGGAATTGGAGTTTTGGACGTCACGTGGCATTTCTTAATCTTGACTGGGAGCGCAGCACACATGAGAAATGTAGAAACACTTTGACAGACATTGTTGTATGTCCTAGAAGATCAGAAAAACAATGTGCAATCTGTTGGGTTTGAAATCGTGTTTTAAAAACTGCCTCATGTCTGAATTGGTTGCATATTCTAAAATCATCGAATGTTCGCTTTTGCTCTATTGCTTGCAAAAGTGTTCACAAGTGTAGGAGCTTGTTAATAGAATGAACCAAGTCGTTTCCAATAGTTTTGCCTTTGACAAGAAAGACCGGGCTGAGCTTAATATAGTTTTGAAATGCCCATCTGCTGGTGCATGTAAAAGAAGATGCAATGTTATTTCTGTTCTCACAGAAAAACCTTTGATATAGACTTAGAATTATGAAAGGAAAGTTTGGCATTTTATTGCGCTTTATTGAACTACCATAATCAGCTACAATGTTCTCTTTTCTGTGCAGTCTTTGCCAGGGAAGTAGATGTCATGGTGATAATAATGCTTAGATAAAATACGTTCAGGATTTAATTTGTACAAAATAGATTGTCTTAGGAGGCTGACATCCACTGCCTGTATGGATACTAGCCACAGACTTTGACAATCTTACTACCCCTCCAGCAAAATGTCCGGATGAGGGGTTGGAGGAACGTTGAGAGAATGAAAAAGAGAGAGGGAGAGGGGAGGCGTAGAGAGCAAACTCTAGCTTACCTGAGTAGTGGCAGCTGGTAATCTCTATCTAACCTGAGTGACAGTGACCAGTAAAGCAAGCCGGCCTTTCTCAAGGTGGTTCAGTCCCCAAAAAAGTTTGGGAAAAAAATGATGTCAGATTCTGCATGTTACAGCCAAACCTTCACTTGCATTTTCTAAAGAGTCATAGGTTCTGAATGACCCAGTACTTTCATAGTCTGGTTTGGGAGACAAATTGCAGAGCATCTCTTGTCTGTGTATTTGCCTCTCTAAAGTATTTTAAAGAATTAAAACTTACATTTATCGTTGTACCGACCACTGTACACCGTGCGAGGACCAATATTTCTGTCGCAGGTACTTGGGTGTTCATTCTATTGTACTGCATAAATCCTTTCCACAGGTAGATCTTCCTGGTTTAAACAAGTCCAAACTGAGAGTTCCCATAGGAATAGCCCAGAGCTGGAAGTTACTCAAATGGACTTTCTGTACTTCTCAGGTTAGCCTCTGTACGAGGCTTCCAATATTGCTTGCTTTCCCTTAGTGACACATCAGAAAGAGGCTTCGCTTACAAAGACCAGACAAGAAACACACGGGGAAAGGAAGGAGCCAGCCTAGCAGTATGTAGTATTTCTTCCCTTGCATTTTATTCACATGATGCAGTTATTAGAATGTAGGTATTTTTGCGTTGTGACAGTTTATTATACCTACCTGTTACCTGTTATTTAACTAACTCACAATATGGCTCTACAACCTAACTTTTATAATGCCTCCTATGTTTTTGGCACAACCAGGCTCTCCACCCATTGCTTGGGTAGACTGGATAGAAATGCTAGAGAACTACATTACTGCTCTTGATGGTCAAAACTTTAACCCTGCTAGAAAAAAAGCTGTACTACTTAGTGCATTGGGTAGGGAAGGCCAAAGAATTTTCAAATACTTACCTGTGACTATGGGACCTAATGGCCAACCAATGGATGATGTATACAAGGAGGCTGTCAAAAGGTTAGAAACAAGGTTTGCGAAAGAAGTAAATCTGGTAATGGCGAGGTATAAATTTTACACTCAACCTTAATTGGAAAACGAGTCCATTGAAGAATTCGTAGCTAGATTACGCGAATTATCTGTTAAATGTCGTTTTGGGGTTATGACAGAGGAGTTAATTCAAGACCAACTTATTGTACAGTGTCGTGAGAAAAAAATTCAAGAAACACTTTGGGCTGCAAAGGATCCATCTCTAAAAGAAGCTGTTGACTTAGCAAAGGTTATTGAAGAATCTCAAAAATGCAGGAAGGAGTTAGGCAGAAGGGATTCAATGAACTGTGAAGTTGCAATTTTAGACGGACAAAAGGAAGTTGTTGATGAAGTTAATGTTATCACAAAAAAATATGTGAAAGGGAGTGTACCTAGCTCGACCACTAGAAATAAGGGAAGGGAATGTTTGCGTTGTGGGAGTCCTTACCACTTAGCTGACTCCAAACGTTGTTTTGCTGTTGATCAAGAATGGAGAAGGTGTGGCCGCAAGGGTCACTATGCACGTATGTGCAAACAGAGTAATATTTCTGATAAATACAAACCTAAAATTAATGTTGTAGAAATGTACTCACCAATACCTGACTGCAGAGACAAAATACTGATGGTGGGAGATATAAATGAAGTAATGTCTAGGGTGAAGTAATTGCCAGTAGGTCGAAAAGACCTGTTGCCATGTTTCAAATTTGTGGTTCGGATGTGGAACTTATGATAGATTCCGGGTCAATGTACACCATAATCCCTGAATTTGGGTATAATGTAACCTTGTTGACCAAAGATATTGATCCAGTGGGGTACCAAGGGGAGTCCATAGACATTGTGGGCTACATGATTGGTATGATAAAATTTGGAACCAAATGCATTGAAGGTAAAGTGTACATTTCAAGAGATGGTCCCCCCATACTTGGGTGGATGCATCAATTTGATTTGAATATTGTAATCAACCCTAGGTCACCATGCCAAGTCACTGTAGTAGAAGACATACATTTACAAGAGATTTTGCAAGAAGCACACAAAGTCTTTGAAGACAAGTTGGGGTGTGTAAAAGGATATGTACATAAAATTGTACTCAAACAAGGGGCTAAGCCGGTACAGCACAAACTCAGGAGGGTACCAATCTCTGTTAGGGATGGTCTCAAAGACTTATTGCAAGATATGTTAAAAGGAGGTGTGATTGAGCCAGTGGAGGCTTCCCCGTGGATTTCTCCGGTGGTCATCACTCTGAAACCTGATGGCCGTTTGAGATTCTGCATCGACTTAAGGTCACTTAATCGTGACATTGTGGTCGATGCATTTCCACTTCCCAACATCAGTGAACTCTTACAATCTGTGGGAGATGGTAAGTACTTCTCTAAAATAGATCTGAGGAGTGCTTATCATCCCATCAAATTGCACCAAGACTCTAAACCCTTGACTTCTTTCATCACCTCTGAGGGAACATACCAATTTACTCGCATGCCGTCTTTCAGAGGATGATGGCTAACACTTTCAAGGGTTTGGAGAGAGTTGTCTACTTTCAAGACGACATTTTAATTTCAGGGAAGACTGTCGAACAACACAACATCATTCTGAGGCAAGTTTTGAGAAGGTTAGAAGATGTTGGTATGACTGTAAATCGTGACAAATGTGTTTATCTCACAGAGCAAGTAGAGTATTTGGGTTACACTATGTCTAGTGGTGGCATAAAACCAAAACGTTCTTTGTTGGAAGCCATCAAATCTGCACCTGATCCCAAAGACAAAGACCAATTGAGGTCATTTCTTGGTCTTGTAGAATACTATTCTAAGTTCGTGAAAAGCTTTGCTGACAAAACTGGGGATATCAGGATGCTATTACGAAAAGGCAGTAAGTTTGTCTGGGAAGAGGTTCAACACAAATGTTTTGAAAACATTAAGAAGGAAATTTGTGAAGCAGGAATTCTGGCTTCGTTCGACTTTAAGTGTCAAACATTCTTGACAGTGGATGCCAGCGCTACTGGATTAGGTGTAGTTTTGTCACAAAGAGAAGGTGGCTCTGAAAAGACAATTGCGTTTGCTTCACGCACCCTCACCCAAGCTGAACGGAATTACTCCATTATTGAACGTGAAGCACTAGCTGCAGCTTGGGGTACTGAATATTTCAGGGTGTATCTTTGGGGGATGAAGTTTGTGTTAAGGACAGATCACAAGCCCTTGATTAAAATCTTGTCGGCTGGAGGTGCTGGCAAAGGCTCAGCGAGGCTAGCCAGATTTGCTGCACGCTTGCAAGAGTATCTAAATGAGGTTGAATTTGTCCATGGTTGGAAAAACATCCAGGCTGATTGCCTTTCTCGCATGTCTCTGAACTGGGAAGTTGTAGATGAGAGAGGTGTTAAAGATACGGATTCTGAAGAGTCTGTTGCATTTGTTCATGATGTAGTGCACAACAGTTTGGGTGCCATAACGAGAGTACAGTGGGAAGAAGAAATGCCAATGGATGAGGTGTTAAAAGAAGTTATAGTCATGATCAAAAATGGTGTTAAGAGAGAGAACACACTATCCATTCCGGCTAGACCTTTCTGGAAGGTTTTAGATGAGTTATCCATAAGTGGTTTGGATGTCGTCATGAGGGGTGATCGCTTTGTACCGCCAAATGGGCTAAGATTTCACATTTTCAAGTTAGCGCATGAAGGGCACTTGGGCCAAGGCATGACGAGTAGAAGGATCAAAGAAGAAATTTGGTGGCCTGGGTTAGATGAGCAGGTCAAGAGATGGGTTGGGAATTGCAATTTATGCAAAGAAAGTGAGAAACGTTTAAAAGTTGGCAATCAGAGTGTAGGCGGTCATATTGAGGACCCCAGTGCAGCGTGGCATACCATTTGTCTTGATTTCATAGGTCCCATGTCGGAGATACCTGGAGATTTCAAGTTTGCAGCTGTAATAGTGGACGTACATTCTAGGTGGTTGATTGTAAAGTTTTTGAAAGACATTACCACCAAGTCTACCATCTCGATGTTGGAAGAAATTTTCATTGAGGAAGGTGTCCCCACTGTTTTGATCACAGATAATGGTACTCAATTGACGTCCACTGATATGTGTCATTTTTTGGAGCAGTGTGGGATCAAACATTTGCGCACTTCTTTATACAATCCCATGGGGAATGGCATTGTTGAGAGGGCCAACAGATTGGTCAAGGGGACCATTCAACTAGCTTTGTCAAATCGTCAGCCTGTCAGAAAATATGTCTCTGATATGTTATGGGCTTATCGTTCTACTTTACACAGTGTCACATCCAAAGTTCCTTTTAATCTCATGAGAGGGCGTTCTCCAGGTACCAGATTGGTTCCAGCTTGGTTAAAAGCATGGGTAGTGTCTGATGGCAAAATGACCCATGAACAAATTCATCCAGTTCATACCAAGATCTGCAAGGGTGACTGGGTCAAGATAAAATCCAGAAGGGTGCAAGCTGGTTTAAGTAAGTTCAGGGGGCCTTTTCGAGTGGTGAGTGTTGGGAAATATTTAGTGGTGATTGAGGGAGGTGAAAGATGGAATTTCAGGAATATTGCTTTGTATCAGAGGGGAGGAGTTTGTTCAAGGAGAGAAGATGATGAAGGTTGTTCTGGTGCCATGTTTATGTGTGATGATGAAGTCAGGTGTGGTCGTCGTGATTCTGAAGAAGGAGTAGGTGCTAGTAGCTCCATGCCTCCAGTTGAGGTCATGGTTCGCAGACCTCCTGCTTACTTACAAGATTATGTTAGAAAGTGACGTGTGCCCCACTTCATTTCTTTTGAAGTTAGTGGCGATGGTATAATTTCCCTTTCTGTGTTTTTTCATATTTTGTTTCTTTCAGTTTACTTGTTTGTTTTTGTTTTGTTTAGAGTTAATATAAGGGAAGGGGATGTGTTATGATGATGTCTCTCAGTTCTGTATTCCACATTGAGAATGTAAGGTGAAGAACACTCCAAGCGAATCAGTTGCTCCTGACTCCTTGAGGTGGATCGACGCCAGGTTGTTCTCCGAAATAAACTTCGTCTACATTTGATCCTTTCCTGTGCTTTAATACGATTCCAGCCTTAACATATTTCTTATGTCACTGTTTTAGAATGTTCATGGTTACCTTGGTGTTTGGTGTCACTTTGAGTGGGACTGTTGAGGGAAGAGCTGCAACTTGTGGAGCCAGTGCTGTGTGGGCTCTGCTACCATGTAGTCAGTTAATAAACTCCTCTAAACTTCACCTGCGACACATGAGTTTATTACTACAATTTTATGGCGGCGATTCTGACTACATGGTAAACCCCAGCGTGCCATTCCCAGCATTTCATTTACGCTCCGTTTCAAGGACATTCTATAGTCTTTAAGGTACTGTGTGGATATTTTTATATTTGCCTCCTCCTGGAATCTGCTGCGCTACCTGTTTTAGACTCCCTACAAACTGCTTCTTTTAACGCGCTTTACTCTTGCGCCATCGTTTCTCAACTACTCGCAGTTTGTGTGCCTCGCGCCCCTGCTTACTTTCAAGTGTTGCTACGCTCTCCTCAACGTTCTCCCGAGCAGTCTCCCGATCTGCGCAACGCGCCGCAAGCTGCAAGACTCCTTACTCTTTGTGACGTCAGCGGAGGCAGCGCTTCCTGCATAATTAGACTAGAACGCTCCTGCTCTTCTTTGTGACTCTTTTCAGCCGCCATTGTATTGTCACAAGTCTTCCACACGCCAGCATCGAGTGCGTGTTTTACCTTTTGTTCAGTGTGTTTACAGTGGCCATTTCTACAGTTCTCATTCTACTCGGCGGCCATTATTTTTACAGTACAAGTCAAAGGCATTATTTTATCTCCAAGATAAAGACAATGTACACGTTCTGTGGCCTATTCATTTTGTGTATCGTTCGGTGATACACACACCTCTATTTTAGCAATTTTATTTTTTCTACATTTTCTGCGACGACACACTTGTCCGCAACTGTGTGTCACAATTATACAGCGACGACACACACGTCTTACTTATTTCATTTTGGTGTATTACTCGGTGACACACCTTGTTTTATTTTTTTTCTCCTTCTGGACATTTCCCGCTGAATTAATACGACGACACGCACGTCATCAAGTGTGTGTGTTATTTTTTTGCCATTGGAGTGTTACAGTAAAAAATTCATACTGTAAGTTCATTGTTTCACCTGTAAAAACAATAAACAAACTATGATCTAAATCTGGCAGGTTTAACAATAACTCTGGAACTTCTTCTGGGCAGCAAATATTGAGCAGAACCTCTTCCAGGGGAACAAGAACCACTGGAATGTATAGGAACATAGGAACTTTCCTTATGCACAATTTTAGCAACCTTAGACAAATTCCACCAATGACCACCCTCCGCCCTTTCCTGTGGGGTAGGCGTTTTGTACTCCTTAGTGACCATAAACCTTTGGTGAATATTTTGGGTGGGAATGTGTCTAAATGCTGTACTCCTAGAATTGTAAGAATGGTCACCAGACTGCTTCAATATCAATTTGATGTACGTCACATTGCAGGGGGAAAAAATACAAGAGCTGATTTTTTGTCACGCTTTCCCTCCACTTGTGATGAGTCTGAACTCATAAAGTTTAAGGAGTTGGCAGAGGAGGATTGTGAAGATTGCTTGGTTGCCAGTTTGGAGATACCCAAGTTAACTTGGTATTCTGAGGATGAATGGCGGCGTGCTTGCCAGGAAGATCCTGTTTTACAAGATGTCTGTGCACGTGTGAAAGGTTGGCCCAGGGAAAAGGTTTTGTCACCCCTGTTGCAACCTTTTTCTAAAATTGAAAGTGAAATATCATTAGAAGATGGCTTACTTTTGCGAGCTGAAACTCTCATTCCACCTTTGGTGTTCAGGAATGACATTATCAAGAGATGTCATGAGGGACATCTAGGTGTTTCCTTCACCAAACGTCGTGTTCGTGAAACTTTTTGGTGGCCTGGGATGGACACTGAAATTGAAGAGTTTGTTTCGAATTGTTGTGTGTGTGCCTCTGCTGATAAGCACCTCAAAGTTTTTACTCCTCCTCTTCTCCCCATTGAGTGTCCGGACAGGCCCTGGATGAAGGTTGGATTTGACATTATGGGGCCTTATGATACTCTTTGTGGTAGTTCTAGGTTCATTCTAGTTATCATGGATTATGCTTCAAGTGGCCTGAAGTCAAATTAGTAAGAGAAGCTAATGCAGAAAGTATTATTACGTTTTTGAAGGAGGTGTGTATGCGTGAGGGTTTTCCTGAGCTCCTAGTCTCAGACAATGGGAAACAGTTTATGTGTGATAGTTTTCAGTCTTTTCTTCAAGCATCTGGGATCAAACATCTCAAGAGTTCCCTCTATCATCCCCAAGGCAACGGTCTTGTTGAGAGGATGAATCGTGTGGTTGGGGAGTGTGTTAGATGGACCAGGGCTTGTAATCATAATATCCAAGAGGCATTAGACAGTATGATTTGGTCTTATCGCACTACGCCCCATTCTTCCACTAAGATTTCCCCTTTTGAACTTTTGAGAGGGAGGAAAGCCAACACTAGTTTAAGTCCAGGATGGATGTCAAGAGTCCTGAAGTCTGAATCTGATGTGCTTAAGTTGATGTCATTGATCAAAGAAAATATGTCTGCTACGCAACATAAGCAGAAGGAGTGGTTTGACTCTAAGAAAGGTGCTAAGCTCTCCCTGCTTAAAGTTGGAGATTTGGTCAAGATTAAATCCTCTGTACATGTTAAAAAGGGGGAGAGCAAATACAGTTCTCCTGTCAAAGTGGTTAAGTTGTTGGGAAATGCTGTGTTGGTGGAGGGTGGTCATTGGTGGAATTTGTCTAAGGTTGCTAAAATTGTGCGTAAGGAAAGTTCTTATGTTCCTATACATTCCAGTGGTTCTTGTTCCCCTGGAAGAGGTTCTGCTCAATATTTGCTGCCGAGAAGAAGTTCCATAGTTATTGTTAAACCTGCCAGATTTAGATCATAGTTTGTTTATTGTTTTTTTTACTGTAATTTATTTTTGTTTTTTTGTTTTGTGAAAGAAGGAAGATGTGAGGTATTTCTTCCCTTGCATTTTATACACATGATGCAGTTATTAGAATGTAGGTATTTCGTATGTCACTGTTTCAGAATGTTTATGGTTACCTTGGTGTTTGGTGTCACTTCGAGTGGGACTGTTGAGGGAAGAGCTGCAACTTGTGGAGCCTGTGCTGTGTGGGCTCTGCTACCATGTAGTCAGTTAATAAACTCCTCTATACTTCACCTGCGACATGTGAGTTTATTACTACAAAGTAGTGACTCCAACACATGGAGCCCCACTGCCAAAAACATAGGCTTGCACAGCAATGCAAGTCCCATACCGTCGACAGAGCGCCTCATGCTTAGAATAATGCAATAGAACATACATGTGTACAGTGCCATATTTACGTTCATCATTCGGTTCCACAGGTTCACTGCCCAACAGTCAAGGGTTAAAAAATATGTACTGGCATCCTGTGTCTTTGAATCTACACCCTTGATGGTATGATGCCTTCATCGTATACAGACTTCCATGGCCTCCAGCGACAAATTCAAATACAATATATTGGAGTGGCTCTACCCTTTAGGTGAGTCGTGCTCAGCAGATGAAAATGGGCAAGAAAATGTATATAGTGCTGCATGTTTTATGTTTTTTCTTCTATGGGTGATTCTTAGATGACGGTAGGTGATTCTAAGATGCCAGTTGCCTGTTTGGTTTGGTATGTTTGATCTTGATAATAACTCCTTGTGACACCGCTGCTCTGGGCACGTACCTTGTAGGCAAAGGTGAAAAAGCCATACCTTTTGTCCCTTCTGTGTGCTATTTGACGGTTTCAAGGAGATTTGCTTCATAAGCAGGCATATTTCAGTATAACCTTATCTGAAAAACAGACGCAACATACCTGAAGTGTCTACCAGGTGGTCTCCAATCAGTCCATCACGAGCTATCAGTAGCTCACAGACAGTTCATTTTTAATAAGCACAGGGTCATCCTTTTAAAGTTAAGGAAAGGCTGTGTTTATTATAGCCTTATAGCCCGCTGCCGAGGGCTATACCGGCTGTTAAAGGCCCTGATCCCAAGCGGCGAGGACCTATAATGAGGGAGAGGGCCTTTAACAACCGGTATAGCCTGAGGCAGAAGGGCTATAAGGCTATTAGAACATTCCACCCACTAAGGGTAGAATGTTCTAAATTAAAAATGGAGAAACAAAAAGACAAACATTGGAATGTTGGAGCGCTGGGCTTATACCAGCCATTATAAGCCCAGAGCAACTCCATTGTCTTCAATGGAGCTCCCAACATTCCAATGTTCTAATTTACATTATTATCTTCAGGCTATAGATAACAGGGCTTGATAATGAGCAGTGCTCAGTCAGATTTGTGATCCAGACTGGGACACACAGTTGAAGAACTGAAGCACTGAGGTATTTAACTCGTAAATAAAAGTCCTTGTCAACTCATTATTGGAGTATGAGAACAAAATTATGTTTCTGAATGCTTTTAAATGGGAAAAAATTAAAATGAAAAGTTACCTTAATGATTGTTAACTCTTCATTTTAATTTTCTCCTGTTTCAAAGAGTTGCATTTACAAACAGCAGGCCATTTGCTCCCAGTGGCCAGTAGACACTCTGTGCCATATTTTAACTGAAAAATATAGTAATTTCTTTTATTTTTTAAAAGCTTCATTTTTGAGATTTTCGGAAATAAAAAACAAACAATAACACAATTCCTCAGTGTCATAGGCATTTCAGCTAAGAAACATGACTCAGCGGTGTAAAAAGAAACATCATACAGCATTTCCTAGGGGAACAATAGGGGAATAAATATGCTAGGCAAAGCACTTCACACAAATAAAAATGAGATAAACTAAAGTGAAGTAATATATTTATGTAAAACATTAAGAGCCTGATTTATATTATGGCAGAGAGGGTGCTCTGTCGCAACAGTGATGGAATTTCCTCCCGCCAATATAGTGGTCTGCCTGCCAAATTTATCTTTGGGAGGACCTTAAGCTTGGCCACGGTGATGACTACTCTGTCTCTGCTGTGGCCAACCTTCTCTGACGGCCCTGGGGAGTAAGGGATGTCAGAGAAATGGCTACTTGTACACCCGTAAATTTGCTGACATGTCGTCATTTTTTACTGTTTCTCACCGAGTGGTAAGAAACAGTCAAATGATTGGGCCTGATTTAAATTAGGACGGATGGCGTGTGGGTCCACCATGGGGACAGAGTAAATTACTCCGTCCCCATGGTGGAGAGACCGACCACCTAATTTATAAATGACCGCTAAGCAGGTGATCATCTACAAAGGCATTGGCAGGAACCGCCGTCACAGTGGTTCCTGCTAATGCATTTTACTATTTGCTACGGGGCTGCATCTGAATCATGCAGCATGGATGTCATTCAGGGAACGCAACTGTGACCTGTGGCTTTCCCTTTTCTAGCCCTGACATTTATTTTAATTTTATTTTTTTATGGTTTTTATGAAGGGCATCACTCATCCCAAAGGGATATAATGGAGCTGTTGCTTGCCATGTAGCATATATAGAAGTATTATTTCAGGGAACCATAGGCAACCAGTTATTTTGGAAAGAGCCATGTCTTGTGCTTCTTTCTAAATTTGAGATAGTCCTTTGTGCAGCGCAGACCAAGAGGCATAAATTCCAGTGAGCTGCAGCTAAATGGGTGAAAGAGCGAACTCCAGTTCTTGCTTTCTTCACCCATAAAGTCTTGGCAAGGGCAAGATTTGCAGATCTCTGGCTTCTTGTGGGAGTATAAAACTCCATTCTAGATTGAAGGATCGCAGGGCCGGATTTATAAAGAGCCCTCTGTGCATGACACAGAAGTTTTAATTTTGACTCATCCGAATAGGCAACCAATGAAGGGTTTTAAAACAGGCACAAGCCAAGCTGTCCTTATCTTGATTAAAGATGAGCTTTGCGCCCATGCAACCCCACGCGACACCTACATTACAGATCAAGCAGGGAGATAGAACATGCACAGCTCTTTATGAGCCGAGATTAGTTTATGTTTCTCTCTATACTAGGCCCCTCAAGAAGCCTCCTTTTCATGTGGGGGCCTGATGAGCGGAGAAGAACTCTGTGTCAATCTCAAGAAGGAAATGGAGGCACAGGCTCCAGAATTATCGGTAGTTTAAGCAAAAAAAGAAGGAGAGAAAAAAAGAACAAGCACTTCAGCAGTGACTATTGGGCTGGGAGAAACAGGTCTTCTTGGTCAGCCCTTTCAGCCCTGGACTCAGACTCTCCCAGCTTTAGGTACTGGGCCCCTTAAGTAGAGGACGCAGTACAACATAATAACCCCCCTGCAGTGTACAGTTGGAGGCGGCTCACAAACCAAAAGGAACATACGATCCACAGAAGGAGTTAGTTTCACTTTCTCTGCTTTTGTGAATTGCACGTGTTTTTGAGGTCTGACAGTGAAGAAAATCTGCTTCTGATCCTGGGAGTTTGGCTGGCGAAGACTGTCGGTGTTGCAGGTGCAGTAGCATGGTGGTTTCAGCTTACGTATGAGGCAAGTAATTGGTGTCCCTTATGTTAAGGACTTAACAGGAAGGACAGCTGGAGCAGCTCCCCGGTTCCCTTACGAATCTCATTCTGTATTTAATGTGCATGTTTTAAATCAGCAGCAAAGCACAGCACGTTTATATGAAAGTTCCAGAGCAGTGCTGCTCAATCCAAAGCACACATTCAAAAGACAGTGCAGAGGTATAGTACGTGCTGAGTTTTCATGATGTCTTCTTTTCCCCCAAGTGACACACTGCTCCCACTGAAACCCCTTCGGCTTCCCCTATTCCTTCCCTTACGTCCTGTGGGTATATAATGTGCAATCTCCGTTTATGGATTTCCTCCTCTTCTTTACCAACTCCAAAACCCCTTCACTCCCCTTGTTAGTCATTCCCTGGCATCGCTTGTGTCTCGGGCCATCATGTATTTAGGGAATTGCAATGTTAATGGTTTGTAAATGAGCATTGTGTAATGTGCTTTGGGTGTTGCATTATTCAGAATGTCATGCAGCTTATCATTATTACTGCATGCTGGGTGGCATGCTGACTCCTCATGGGCCTGATCACACCATTGTGCATTTTTTTATTGGGCATTATCCAAATCGCTAATCTTGATTGTTTCAATTATGGTTCTCATTCAAATATTGATGCATGTATAACTTATTCATGAAATACAGTGCATCGATTTTTTTGGGAGGTGCACAGTAACAAAATAAGTAGTTGTCACTTGTTAGCTTATATGTGATGCGTCAGTAGTGGCATTATACATCTTGATTTAGACAACGTGCCATGTCAAGAAGAATTTCATTGCAGCATTTTGGGCTGTTATGAAACAAACTATGCAGCCCAGTCTAAAATCACCTAAATGTATCAAGCACACAACATACTGTATGTTATTGGCTATCATTTTTTAAATTTTTTTTATTCTGGGCAATATACCAAGAACTTGGAGTATTGCATTGTGCATTTCTATAAGTGGGCACAAAGCATAGCTCTCAGTCTATGAAGCAGGTTCCCCTGATATTGAATTGCTGTTCCTAGTCAAACTTAATATTAAAGGTATTGGACTGAATGCTAAGAAACATATTTTTTTATTAATACATTTGTGATAAAGTGTCAGCAATATGAAGTCATACCTCACAAATAAGTGTAACTTGAGAGTTAGTATATCGTGCCAGCATTTCACTGCACCTCCTATAACAACTTGCCAGATTTGTATAAACATGTACCAGCTGAGCACACAATAACTCCACATACTAACAGCAAGTCAAAGATCATGTGATATCACTTCCTGTGATGTCATAAGATCAATGATCATGTGATGTTGCTTCCTGTGATGTAATTCATAGGTCAAAGGTCTTGTGATGTCACTTTTGCTACTAGTGGCATTTTGGTGAAATCGACATCCATGGTACGCAGTCCTGTAGCAATCAGTATTATTTTTCTGTTTAAAATAAAAAAGAACGGGGCGTGGCCAAGATGGCGGAGAGATAGGACGTGTCTCGCCCTCTCTCCTCCACCCGCCGCGATAAAGCACCGACACTGACCTTCCCTAGCACCGGCGACGTCTTGGCTGGGCACCGCGATCACTGGTGCAACCCGGAGCTTTACCGGGAGAGTCATCTGCGGGTCCGGAGGGGCCCCGGCGGCGACGGACAGGTGACGGGCCTGTCGCCGGGAGAGGAGCGCGAGGGCCCGGAGCGGCGCGGCCGCAGCCGCTGGCCTCGGAGTAGCGACTCGTGTCGCGATTGGCGGTGCGCCGCAGACTAGATGCCTGGGGCGCTGAGTGAGGTCCAGTTGGCAGCGACCCCCGCTGCGTTGGAGGGGCCCGGCGGCGAACGGGAGGCCTAACCCGTGACACAGCATTGGCGCCGCCCTGCTTGGCATCGGACGGGCGCAGTGAAGCCTGGTGACGCCCGAGGGCCTCCGGGGCGGCTGGGTGGTGCTGGGCCCACACACAAGCAGACACACGGATCCTAGCACAGCGCCACGGGGGTTGAGTACCCCGGAACAGTGAGCGCTACATCGCGATCTGCGGTGTGGCGCGGAGGAGCAGCTTGAGTGCAGAGGCGGACCTGGGCCCGGCTGGGAGGCCCACTGGGGCTCACCGGAGGAGCAGTCCACTGCAAGATTCAGACCCCTGGGGTGCAGCTCGTGACGCATTCGGAGCCACCGGGTCCCTGAACAACGCGGGACCCTCTAACCCCGGCACTGGTGAGTCGCGCTGCACACGGTCCGGTTCGCCGTTGGCCCCCGGGGACTCTGCTCTAAGACAAGCAACGCACGGGGGGAGAAGACGCCAGACCTGAGTAAGCCGGCGCGGAGCATCACTGCTGTCTCCCCTGGACTGGGCCTTAGACCGGGAGAGCACCTGGGACCCCTAGTGCACGCGTCTCGGAGTCCTGCCCTGGGCCATCCGGAGGGGCCTTGATCCTGTGCCCTCACGGGTCAGGTGAGAACCCGGCGGAACACGTGAAAGAAAGGCACACTGCTCGTGACCGGGAAGGTCGGTTGGGCCCGCGTTCCGCTGCCCCTGGGATTGGCGACAACGGCTTACTGCGATAGGAAGGAGACTGCAGGCCAGAGGCGCCCATCTTGCCGTCCGAGGGGGGACGTATTCGACGTGGATCTGCCCCGGTAGGGGGGAAGAGCGACATCCGGCGCTGCCTGCCTCCTCCGCGAAGCGGATACCAGCCCTGGCGCGACGGGGGGAGCGTGGCATGGCCTCTTCTAGGAGTAAGAGAGTAAGAGAGACAAATCCGTCCCCAAGGAGAACTCCCTCAAAGACCTCTTTGCCCGCGCGCAGAGCCCCGGCCAGGCGGCCTCCAATAGACAGGGTGAGGGGGCGCGGATGGCTGCGGCTGGCGACGCTCCGGTGACGCGGGCCTTTCTGGAGTCCCTGTTTGCCAGGCTGCGAGACGACCTACAGACGGTAAATCGAGACCTCACGGCGGAGATAAAAGACATACGCAAGGATGTCGATGACATCGGCGAGAGGGTGGCATCCTTGGAGGACAAAAGCGACGCCCGGGACTCCGAACTGGCGGTCATGCAGCAGGAGGTTCTCCGCATCCACGAACAGCAGGTGGATGTCCAGTCCCACCTGGAGGATCTGGAAAACCGCTCCCGTCGTCATAACATACGCATCCGGGGAGTGGCAACAGGCGAAGAAGCTGATGACACTTTTGGATATGTGCATGCTCTTTTCAACCACATCTTGGGCAACCCACCAGATACCGACCTCAAACTGGACAGAGCACACAGAGTGGGCCCACCCAGAGCCCCATCGGCGCCCCCTGCCGACATTCTGGTTTGCGTCCAAGATTTCTGCACTAAAGAGGACATCTTACGGAAAGCCCGCACGCTTCAGCCGATCACCTTTCGCAACCAGTCACCGGTGTTGTACCAGGACCTAGCGGCTATAACGCTTCAGAAACGCAGGGCATTTCGGCCCATCACGGAGACTCTGCGCCAGCGCAACATCGCCTATTCTTGGGGGCACCCATTCCGTCTTGTCTTCCGACACAATGGGAAACTCTTCCAGCTTCGCTCCCTGTCAGAGTCCAGAAAACTATTGGGGATCCCGCTCCCAGAGGACACAGAAGACGACGAACACACAATACCCGGCCCCACTGATGACCGCCCGCGATAGAGGCGGCAGCGCCAGCGGAGGTGGAACATGCGGCGACCGGATCCGCAGGTGGTCAAGCGAGAACAGCAGGCGGCTCTGGAGGCTCTTCCTAGCGCTCTAGCGAAGGCGTCAACAAGTGACTGAGTTTTGCCACAATGTCGTATCCTTTCTGTGATTTGCAATTGTGCGGGTTGGGGGAGGGGGGGATGGGTTTCCCATTGGCCACTCACATCCCCATTGACTTATATACCGGTCATTCTTGGATGACGGACTAATGACTGAACTTCAAATGCCCTCTGGCGCCTGTTGCGCCTTCGTTTTTTGGGTTTATTCTTTATGGGCTCCTGCCATGTTCTGTTATCTGCTCTTTTCTGACCTCTGTCTTATCTCTCTTGGGGGGGCCCGGTCCACGAAGCGTCATACCTTCTCCTTACCCACACTGCCTCTGAGGGGCTATCACTGTCCGGCTGCACTTATGCGCTATCAATTTATCTCCCGACCCTAGATGAGCGGGGCTTCCATTAAGATACTCACGCTTAACGTGAGGGGCCTTAACAATCCCATCAAACGCAGGGCCCTTCTCTCATACTTGGAAAACACGAGAGCGGACATCTGCCTCCTTCAGGAGACACACCTTCTAGCTAAGGACTGCCACCGCCTTACGTCCCGTGCATTTCCGACCCAGCTCTTCTCCTCCTTGCCCACTAAGAAGGCGGGGGTGGCGATTCTAGTTTCCAGGGCCTTTCGGGGGAAAGTGATGCAAAAAGGGGTGGAGATAAGGGGCAGACTACTGACCTACCGGTTCCTTGTGGGGGCCATGTTTTACACGTGGGATCCATCTATGCACCCAATAAGAGTCAGGAGGGTTTTTTACACGGGGCACTCACCGAGATTATAGCTACGCAGGACCGTAACATTTTGGTGGGGGGGGGGACCTTAACCTGGTATTCGATAATGAGTTGGACAGGTCAGCGCAACGCACAAGTCAGGTTGGCGCCCTCTCTTCCTCAGGCCTCTCCCGACTCAGTGACCTTGCTCTCACCGACCTCTGGAGGCATCAACACCCACGGTCCAGAGCCTTCTCCTATTATTCCAATGCCCACAAAACCTACGCTAGGTTAGACTACTTCTTGGGCTCTAAAGTATTTCGCGACGCTCTACTTTCCGCTGACATTCTGACAGCGGCTGTCTCCGATCATGCCCCAGTGGAAATTGTCTTGGCCCTCTCCCACCCTCGATATCCTGCCCGACATTGGCGCTTCCGCGATTCTCTGCTACATAGACCCGACACAGTGGCCCAGTTACAAAAAGCCCTAGCTGACTTCCTTCTACATAATGACAACCCAGACACAGCTATCTCTACAAGGTGGGAAGCCCTAAAAGCGGTAATCCGCGGCGAGGTCATCGCCATCTCATCCGCAGATAATGCAGACCGTAAAACAAAGAGGGATGAACTGACCCAGAAGGCACGGGAATTAGAGCAGATACACCAGCGCACCGGGGCGCCTCGCATCTGGCGGCAACTGACGGCAGCACGGGCACAATTAATAGCAATCGATCGTGATAAAGCAGAATATGCAGCGCTGCGGCTCCGCCACTCCTTTTATATGGTCGGTGATAAATGTGATCGCCTTCTTGCCAATAGACTCCGGGAGGCGCGACTGCGAGAGGGTGTCCGGGAACTAAGAGATGTCACAGGGGCCCTACACTCGGAAGACGCGGACATTGCCGAAACCTTTCGTAATTTTTATGCGCGACTTTATGATGCGCAGCCACTCGCTGAACCTGACATTGAGGCATACCTCGACCAGGCTAACCTCCCCACCTTGACGCCGGACCAAGCGGCCCATGTGGAGCGGGATATTAGACCGGAGGAAGTCATCATGGCCATCTCGCGCTTGAAGCTGGGCAAATCTCCCGGACCCGATGGCTACACCGCTGCTTTTTATAAACAGTTTTGCGTGACCCTTGCCCCCTTGCTCACCCGGCTTTTTAACTCTTTCGCCAAGGCCGGTGCGATCCCGGCCTCCATGCTTGAGGCAGAGATCGCCGTCATCCCCAAACCCGGGAAAGACAGGTCAGATTGTGGGTCATATCGACCTATCTCACTCTTGAACGTGGACTTGAAACTTTACACCGGCATCCTGGCCTCTAGGCTTGGTCCCTATATGCAGGGCATGGTAGACCCCGATCAGGCTGGGTTTATTCCACAACGCCAGATCAGTGATAACACCAAACGTGTGGTGCACCTTATAGAGAAGGCCTCCCGCATCACTGGGAAATACATGCTCCTCGCCATAGATGCAGAGAAGTCCTTCGACAGGGTCCACTGGCCATACCTTGAGCAAACATTGGTTCGTTTTGGCATAGGGGACAAGATGAGGATGCATATCTTTAATTGTTACCGGTTCCCCACCGCCACGGTACGGGTCAACGGACATACCTCCACTCCATTTCCCATTCACAGAGGCACGCGGCAGGGATGCCCCTTGTCACCCCTGCTCTTTGCGCTATATATGGAACCTTTGGCCCAGAGGATTAGAGACAGCCCCCGGATCCAGGGCATCCGCTTTGGGGGAGACACACACACCATCGGTCTCTACGCCGATGATGTGCTGATTACCCTGGGGAATCCTGAGCTGACACTGGGGCCTGTTATGGAGGAACTAACCCTATATGCTAGCGCCTCCGGGTTTAAGGTCAATCTGACCAAATCCATAGCAATGAACCTCTCCCTGTCACACACGGAACTGGGGGCACTGCAGGCTCGCGATCCCCTGCAGTGGACCACAGACACCGTCCCATACCTAGGTATATTGCTGGCCCCAACCTTTCAAGCTATGCGCGCCTCTAACTACTCTCTTCTCCTCTCTCACATCCGCACCGAGTTGCAGAGATGGAAGTATCATCAGATCTCCTTGCTGGGACGGGTGGCCGCAGTTAAGATGACCATACTTTCCAAAATCCTCTATTTATTTCAGACGCTTCCCCTCCCACCCCCGACCGGTTGGCTCCAGAGGGTACAATCGGAGCTCTCCCACTTTATCTGGCAGGGGCACAAACCGAGGCTCAGGCGACTGGTTGGATCTCTCCCACCCCACGAAGCGGGACTGGGCATCCCAGACCTCACACTCTATTTCTACGCTACACAACTCCGCTATATGGTGGAGTGGATCCGGCCGGAATCCGAGAAACATTGGCTTTTCCAAGACAGGGCTGTAGCCGGTACGTCACTCATGAAAATACCCTTCCTACCGAAAGCGCACCGTCCTCCCAATTTATATGCTTCGGAAGTGACTCGCTCCCTACTCACGGTCTGGGATCGGACCAGCATCCGCCACGACCTCACGACGTTCCCGTCTCCGCTCACACCATTGATGGACAACCCCGACTTTGGCCCGGGGATGGGCCTTCAGCCCTACCGGTTGTGGCGAGACGCTGGCTGCCGAGCGCTGGGCCTTCTTTTCGCCAACGGGGACATTATTCCCTTCACGCAGCTCCGGGCGGACTATGGCCTCCCGGAATCAGAGTGTATGCACTACCTCCAAGCCCGTCACTGGGCTATGCACCCCGATAACCGTTCCCAGGCCACTAGACTCCTCTCCACATTTGAACGGTGGCTCATCACGCGGTCCTCCGACAAGAAATTAATCTCCGACCTATATAAGATGCTTCTCTCTAAATATACACACACCTACCATGCAGGCCGTGCACGATGGGAGGGAGACTTAGGCCGTTCCCTTAGCTCCGAGGAATGGGAGGGAGCCTGCTACAGAGCACGCCACACAGCGACACACATGGGCCTCACCGAGACCCTCACCAAATTGGTTTACCACTGGTATTATACCCCGGTGCGACTTTCCCAAGCTGACCCATTGCAGAGCCCTGATTGCTGGCGAGGATGTGGGAAGAAAGGCACATTGGTCCATTTATTGTGGGAGTGCGATCCTCTTCAAGCCTACTGGAAGCACGTCATTGACGAAGTGGACAAACACCTCGACACTGAACTTCCCAGGTTCCCCGCCTACATTCTCTTGGGGGTGCCTAACCCGCTCACTTATCCATTGAAGTCTAGGCGAGGGAAGCAGATAGCACTAGCACTGGGTACTGCAGTCCAGAACATTTTGATCCACTGGAGAACGCCCCGTATCCCTGCACACTCTGGATGGTACCACCGATTATGGCACGTAATGGGTATGGAGAAAATCTCTCTCACACTGGCAGGGAAGGGTGCCTCCTTTGATGACTTGTGGCAGCCGTTCCTATCTCTTCTCGCGCCAGAATTTCGGGAACTCCACTGTCCGAAATACCTCCGTCTGCTACGCATCACTTCTCCAGCTAACCCTGATTAGGTTAGCGCGCTGGGTAAGACCTCCGACTCATCGGACACTACGACGCTCTGTTGATATGGACCGGGAAGGGTGGAGGGTGGATCTTCTTCGGTTTTTCCTTTCTGTCTTTTCTATCTTCTAGGGAGGTGGGTGGGACAATATTCGTATCTTCTTTTGTTTATGATGTACTCAGTAAAAAGGCACGGATCAGTATTGCTGTTGGGCCGCGGGCCTACTTTTTGTGTATTTGCCTCTCTTTTTTCTGCAACGTGCAATAAAAGAATTAAACCATAAAATAAAAAAGAAAATCCAGAAACTGGATTTTCTTTCTGTAAAGAAAAAAAGTAACACTGCCCTGATCATGGGAGGCTTTTCCCCCATGGGGGGGGAATTATATTGTTTTTACAGTTTCTTACTGCCAGGTTTTACCTGGTTGTAAGAAACAGTACACAATGACTACATGTCCGCTCATCTAAACTGGACGGGCCGAACTGTAGCCAATTCTCAGATGGCCCTTACTCCCCATGGCAATCGGAGAAGTTTGGCCACTGCGGAGACAGAGTAGTCTCCACAGTGGCCAAACTTAAGGTCCACCAGCAATTAAATTTGGCGGGCGGACAACTTTATTGGCTGGGAGAGGACTCCATTGCTGTTGTGACAGAGTACCCTTGCCACCATTACATAAATAAGGCCCATTATAATGCTACCCCGCCATGGGAGAATCCTCCAATGGCTTGGGTAGAATTACATTGTTTTCTTTTCAGATAGAAAATGCTGTTTCTGGATTTTCTTTTTGAAAAGAAAGAAGAATACTGTTTCAGATGCAGTCCTGTAGCAAACAGTAAAGTGCATTGCCAGGAACTGCCGTTACGGACTTTATAAATGACCGCCTGCTTGGCGGTCTTTTACAAATTATGTGGGCGGCCTCTCCACCATGGGAATTGAGTAATTGACTCCATCTCCATGGAGGTCCCACAAGCCATCCGCCCTAATTTAAATCAGGCTCTAAGTCTTAATGTTTTTCTCCAGTTTCAATTAAGCCAATTACGTTTTAATGTTTTATGAAGCATGTTTCGTCACTTTGAATTCCTCCCATTCAAACAAATGGCTGTATTTTTCTGTTTTAAATATGGCACCGTGTCTTCAGACCACTGGCAGCAAGATGCCTGCTGTTTGTAAATGTGATACTTGGAAATGGGAGAAAATTTAAATGATGAGTTTTATGGAATCCTTATAAAGTTAACTCTTCAGTTTAATTTTCTCCAATTACAAAGTGTCCCTTTAGTAAGTAAGCAAGTAAGTTTATTATTGCTCTGTTAATTATAACCATTGCAAACAATTAAAAGACATTTAGAACAGCAATCCAGAAATGCAATATCAATTAAAAGAGCAGGATGTCACAGTTACATGAAGTTCCCATTTATAAGTGTTGCCTTGACACACAGCAGCCATCTTGCTCCCAATGGCTGGTGGACACCGTGCCATATTCATAACCGAAAAATACAGCCAATATTTTAAGTGGGAGAAATCAAAAATGCAGAAAAATGTGTTGTTAGAAATGGGGATCTCTAGTTGGCAACAGTTTGCATCTTTGTCCAAGTAGGGACCCTTCTTCCTAGTCAGGGTAAGGGGGATACAGTTCTAAAATAACCCCTGCTCCCCCCCTTGGTAGCTTGGCATGAGCAGACAGGCTTATCTCAGAGGCAGTGTGTAAAGCATTTGTGAACACATACAGTGAAAACACTACAAATGGACACCACACCAGTTTAGAAAAATAAGTAATCTTTATCTAAACCAAACACGACCAAAACGACAAAAAACCACAATACAGTAATAAAGATATGACTTTTAAATGATAAAAATAGTTCTGTTCAAAGCAAATTGCAGATTCGACACTTTCAACACAAAGTACCTTGGATGCGTCACGCACACAAACAAAAACTGTTGCAGGGAAGGTGATGCGTCAGTTCCTTACGCCCAGGGAAGGTGATGCGTCGGTTCCTTACTTCAGGGGAGGTGATGTGTTGGTGCCTTACTGCCACGCAGGGGCGGTGATGCGTCGGTTCCTTACTGAAGGGGAGGTGATGCATCGGTTTCTTACCTTGCGGTTAGGGGATGCGTCGGTTTCTTACTGCAACCCCAGTGTTCTTGTCAGCGTGGCACCCAGATGCGATGCGTGAGGATCGGGGATGAGTCGGTTCTCGATGCGGTGGCAGCGACGACACTGCATAGCTCTCTCCAGCCGCGATCCCACGATGCGTTGGTTCTTGCAGCCGCCCAGTAGGGCCTGCGTCAGGATCGGTGCGACGATCTCGGCGTGCGGGGATTTCTTGAGCCGTGGCAGGCGCTGCAACGTTTTTTTCGGCGATGGTTCGGAAACAGGTGCGGATGCGTTGCGCTTCTCGAAGTTGCGTTACTTTTCCAGCTCCCAGTTGCAAACAGCCTCCAGATGTCCAAAACACCAGCAGGCACCTCTTAGCAGATCAGAACTCCCAGCAAGGAAGTTCAGGGGAGCTGCTGGTGAAGTCTTTGTGTCCCTGAGACTTCAAAACATGAGACAAGCTCTTCTTTCAAGCCCCTGTAGATCTTCTTCAAGCAGGGGACATAGCACACAGCAAAGTCCTTTCTCCTTTCCTTGGCAGAAACAGCAACTGCAGGCCAACCCCAGACACAACACAGCAAAGGGGCAGTACTTCTCCTCAGTTTCTCCAGCTCTTCTCCTTGGCAAATGTTTCTCTTGATTCCCAGAATGATCTAAAAGTCTGGGGTCTGGGCCACTCTTTTTATACAGTAAAATCTCTTTGTTCTCTGAAGGCAGAGAGTGTCTGTGCCCAGCCAAAACCAGTTCTGTCCTCACTGGTGCAGCTTCCTGGCAGGAGGTGGCGACAGCATTGTGGAAGGCAGACCAGGCCCATTCAGGTGAAAAGAAATCTCCTCTCCTACTCTGAATGCAGCCCAGGCCTATTCAGCCCAGCCATGATTCATCAGACTCTCTGGAGTCACTGCACCTCCCCAGCCCCTGTCACTCCACAACCAGTCAATACAAATCCTAGCAGAGGTACACTGGATGGTTGGGCAAGAAAATACCTACTTTCTAAAAGTGTTATTTTCAAACACAGAATGTAAAACATCCCCCTCACTAAAAGATGCATTTTAACATTCTGAGTTCAGGCATACTAAACTTTATTTTCCTATCTTGTTCCCAGGGGTAGTTATACTCATAAGATTTTATGAGCAAACTCCCCATTCTATCCTATTGGGACAGATCGCCTTACAATAGTGAAAAACGAAATTGGCAGTAATTCACTATCACGACATGCCACACACATCAGGGCATGTCCTACCTTTCACATACACTGCACACTGCCCACAGGGGTACCTTGGGCCTACCTTAGGGGTGACTAACATGTAAGAAAAGGGAAGGTTAGGGCCTGGCAAGTGGGTGCACTTGCCAGGTCGACATGGCAGTACTAGACTGCACACAGGCACTGCAATGCTGCAATGGCAGGCTTGAGTTACATTTACAGGCTGCTTATGTGGGTGGCACAATCAGTGCTGCAGGCCCACTAGCAGCATTTGATTAACAGGCCCTGGGCACACACAGTGCACTCTACTAGGGACTGACTAGTAAATCAAATATGCCATCATGGAACCATCAATCCATAACAACACTTTACACAGAGAACATATGCACTTTAGCACTGATCAGCAGTGGTAAAGTGCCCAGAGTCATAAAGCCAACAAAAACAGGGTCAAAAACAGGAGGTCAAAAAGCAAAAAGTCTAGGGATAAACCCGCTGAAAAAGCCAGGTCTAACATGTGTCATATTATAAACATTTTTGCTGAGTATTTTTCTACACTTTAAATTTCTCCCATTTAAAAAGAAATGGTTTGACGTTTGTGTTATACATGTAACAAATACACACACATGTTCATATATCTCCAAAGACCACACTCTCAATGACACACATTGCAGCTCTGTCATAGTGCCCCTAATCAAAGTATTTTGTTCAAACCATAATATCTGGCTCTATGGATATTAGGCCTAAAGTTAATGAAGCTGGGCGTGGGGATGTCTGGTAACAATGTGTGAGCCTGTGTTGCTTGGCCTTCAGTAGCTCACAAAGATTTTCACTGATTAGAAGTAGCTCTCAGTACAGAAAAGGTTGGAGACCCATGGTCTATACAATGTTACAAACGTGTTTCCCTTTTCTTCAATGAACAAGCTTGGAAACCTTTGTGGTGCCCTGCAAACATTATACAAGTAATTCTTTGACAGGATTTGAGTTTATGATATTGTATTATGTGCATACTTCAGTTAAACGCTGAAAACTAAGTCGCACATTATCCCCCCTGCAGAATAGCAAAAGGTACACAAACCTCATCCTTAGTAGATCATTTCAATGCACAGATACAGCACCTTTCAATGGGAACCAGTAATATGTTACTGGATGATAACGAGAGCATCAATCGAAGGCACAGGTAGACTTGCCCAAGAAACTGGGAAAATCTCGGACAGATTTGAGACACTGAAAGGCCAGTACAAAATGAGATTAATGGATCAGATACAATCCAGAGGCAGCATGGAATTCTGAAAGCCCCCAGAGACAGCAAGAAAGCCTCTCAAATGGACTACAAACATTATGGGCACTCTGACACTGTTGGACTTTGCCCCTTCTGCAGGGTCACCCTAAATGTTTTGCTTTCACCCCTCCTGGTTTTGCTGAATTCTTTTTGTTGACCTTAGGACTCTGTGCACTTTACCAGTGCTAAAGGGCTTTTGCTCTCTTCCTAAAACATGGTAAAATTGGCCTACACCTGCTTGCCACATTACATTTATCTGTAAGTCCCTAGTATGTGGTACTACATCTACCCAAGGCCAGTACATTAAAAGCTAGTAGTGGGTCTGCAGCCCTCATTGTGCCACCCACTCCAGGCGCCCTTTAAAACCTGTTTCTAGCCTGCCAATGCAGTGTGTAGGGCAGTTTTAAACTGCCATTTCAACATGGAAAATAAACCTTTTGCCAGGCCTAAAACTGTCCTTTTCTAATACTTGTAAGTCACCCCTAAAGTAGGCCCTAACTGCTCTGAGGGCAGAGTGCATGGGATTTAAAAAGTAGGACATATGTACTTATGTTTTACATCTTCTGGCAGTGAAAAACTCCTAAACTCATTTTTCACTGTGGTAAGGCCTAGCTTAACAATTGTCTAACACTGGGTTACATTATTACATTTAATAAATGATAAGTTTGGATTGGGAGCTGTTGGACCTGGCCCTCTCTGCAGGGTCATTCTCAAACCTTTTTACCTTCACCCCTCCTGTTTTGCTGAATTTATTTTTGTTGGCTTTAGGACTCTGTGCACTTTATCACTGCTAACTGGTGCTAAAGTGCTTGTGCTCTCGCCCTTAAACATGGTACAATTGGCCTACACCTTATATTACTTGTAAGCCCCTACCCCATGTACCCAGAGCCTGTAAATTAAATGCTACTAGTGGGCCTTCAGCACTCATTGTGCCACCTACTTAAGTAGCATTTTAAAACATGTCTCACGTCTTCCACTGCAGCCTGTGGGGCAGTTTTAAACTGCCAATTCGACCTGGCAAAATCAATCTTTTGCCAGGCCTAAACCTTCCTTTTTCATACATATAAGTTACCCCTAAGATAGGCCGTAGAGGCTTATAGGACAGAGGGCCTTATATTTAAAAAGTAGGACATGTGGGTTTAAGTTTTACAAGTTCTTGTAGTAAAAAAAAATCCTAAAGTCGTTTTTCACTATTGCAAGGCCTATCTTTCCCATAGGATAACATTGGGTTACCTTATTACACTTAATAAGTGATAACTTAAGTTTGTGAGTAGATAGGAAAAAATGACTTTTGCACTCAAATGAATTCTAATTTAAAACCCTAATTAACTGTAAAGTCGGATTTTAAGTCACAATTCTGAAAGTTTAGTACTAGAAAGTTGCATTTTCTAGTCCTAACCATTTGTGCCTTCTGCCAGTATCCTGAGCTGGCTGGGATTAGCTTAGCTACTGGCCTTAGGTGTTGGCAGGATGGACAATCCTGCCAGGATGGTTTGGGTGGAGCAGTTCCCAGCCTCACTTACATTTCAAAGAGCTGCCACCTGTAGACACACATAATAACTTGATACCATTCTTTTGCCACCCTAGACTACTTGGAGCCTTGCTAGGGGAAGCAAAGAACTTTCCATAACCAGAGGTGGGGTTAGTGTAGGGAGTCTCCCACTTCAAAGGCTGGCACAAGGACCTCATGAACCACTTGTCAGATCACTTCTGGACCTGTGAAAGACTCCGGAGAGGTACTGCCTTGCTGCTGGAAGGACTGCCTTGCTGCCTTAGGAAGGAAACCTGGAACTGCTCCCTGAACCCAGGATCCCCAGAGTGAATCCAAGTGTTAGTTGTCTGGCCTCCTGTGTGAGCTACAGGGACATAATAAGCTCAGAGACCTATCCTGCATCTGCCCAGCTGACCAGACTTGCCACTGGACCTGCCACAATTCTGAATATGCCACTTTTAGAAAGTTAAAGACACACAGAGGATGGACGGAATGCAGAGCAAATCAAACATTCACCCCCAATCAATAAATCTGGGTTAAATCCATCACTTGTATGTCTTTTGCTTTCTCGCCCTAAGTGTGCCGGGTATGCCCAGACGTAGGTCCCGGACTCACTGTGCCACCGGATTCAAGCTATCCTGGCTGCTGAGGGTTGAAACCCCGAAACCGGTCCTAGGATGATTGTTTCCGGTCCAGGGAGGACCTGGCTTGGCAGTTCGGGCTGGACTGTTCCCATGAGGCACAGGGTCAAGACTGATTTGCATACGGCCAGGTCTAAACTGGGGTGACATGGTGAGCAAAAGAATGATGCATATAACCCAGATCTCTTGACTGGACTGAGGGTGAATGTTTTGATTTGTTATGCATTCCGTCCATCACTTGTATGTCTTTTGCTTTCTCACCCTAAGTGCGCCGGGTATGCCCAGCCGTGGGTCTCGGGCTCACTGTGCCACTGGATTCAAGCTATCCTGGCTGATGAGGGGTGAAACCCCGAAACCGGTCCTCGGATGCTTGTGTGCGGTCCAATGAGGACCTGGCTTGGCAGTTCGGGCTGGACTGTTCCCATGAGCCACAGGGTCAAGACTGATTTGCATATGGCCAGGTCTAAACTGGGGTGGCATGGTGAGCAAAAGAATGATAGATGTTAGAAATGGGGGTCTCTAGTTGGCAATGGCTGGCCACTGTCCAAGTAGGGACCCTTCTTCCTAAGTCAGAGTGAGAGGGCTACTCTCTTTGATACCCCCGCTCAACCCTGTGGTAACGTAGCACGAGCAGCTAGGCTTATCTCAGAGGCAGTGTGTGAAGCATTTATGACCATACACAGTAACACAGTGAGGAACACTACAAAGGGACACCACACAAGTAGTTATAAAAAAATAGGTATCTTTATATATATGCAGACTTATCACAAGACCAATAACTGTAAAAGCCACAATACTGTCAAAAATAGGATTACTGTTGCAGGACTGTCAAAAATAGTTCAAAGGTTGCAGAAATAAGGTTCAAATTCAAAGCAGGGGTCTCTGCGACCCTTTCTCTCACAAAGTACCTGGATTTTAGCAGCAAAACCAACAAAATGTCGCAAAGAAGTGGTAGCGATGATTTTCCTCACGCGAGGCCGGCGATGCGTTGAAATCCTTGCCGCAAGGGAGGATGATGCGCCGATCTGCTGATGTGTGTGGAGACGATGCGACCAACTTCTGCACGCTAGGCCGCCGATGCGCTGAGACCTTGCCGCGAGGGCGAAGGCGATGCGACGATCCTGTTGCATGTGCGGAGACGATGCGACAAACTTCTGCACGCTAGGCCGCCGATGCGATGACTTTCTTGCCGCGAGGGAGAAGTCGATGCGACGATCCTGTTGCGCTGTGCGATGGTGTTGCGATGCGAAGAAATGGCGCTCCGCGAGGGAGCGACGAAATCCGGTGCGGTGCGATCAAAATGGCGGACGCACGGCGTCCGCAATGCGATGTCTTGAAGCGATGATTTCTGTAGGGGTTGCGAGCGCTCGGCGACAGCAGCGCGAGGATTTTTCCAGCGCGTCTCGGCTGCAGCGGCTCGCAAAGAGGCGTTAGCGATGGTTTCGTGTTGCGAGCACTCAGCGGCAGCAGCGCGATGATTTTTCCAGCGCTCTCGGCTGCAGCGGCTCGCAAAGGGGCTTTAGCGTCGATTTCCAGCACTCTTTTCTCTGAAGCAAACTAGAGGCCCTGGAGCTCACAGGAGCCTCATCAGCAGATAGCAATCCTCGCAGGGAGGAAGCAGGAGGTTGGTGGTGGAGTCTGATGTGCCTGAGACTCCAGCAGGAGGCTAGCTCTTTCCTAGCCCTTGGGTAATTGCTGTAACAAAAAATAAAAGTTCACTCAAAAGTCCTTTTCTCTCTTCTTCAAGGTCCAGTGGTCACTGCTGCAGGCCAGTGCAAGAAACAACACACAAGCACAAGGACAGTCACTTCCTGCAGATTCCTCCAGTGGTACGGACAGAGTTTCCTCTTCAGATCCAGGGGCAATACAAATTGTAGGGGTTTGAGCACAGATATTTATACCCCAAAAGTCTTTGTTCTCAGAAGCTACATGTCACTGAACCCAGCCAGAACCAGTTCTGCTCAGTCCTGGAGCACTTTGTTTACCAGGCTGCATCCTTCCTTTCAGAAACAGGGGGTCTGCTACCAGACGCACAGTAGGAGGTGGAGCCAGCATTCACCTTGTCAGGCACGGCCCTATTCAGGTCAATGAACTACCCCTCCCCACACTCTAAATGCAGATCTCTCTATTCAACCCAGGTCTGACTCAGCCTGCCCTGTCCCTCCAAAACCAGACAGCCAATACACATAACAGCAGAGCACACTGGAAGGCTTAGGCAAGAAAATACCTACTTTCTAAAAGTGGTATTTTCAAACACAGAATATAAAAATAAACTTCACTAAAAGATGTATTTTAATATTCTGAGCTCAGACATACTAAATTCGTTTTTCTACCATGTTCCTGGGGTCAGTTAGGACTATAGCATGTAATAGTCAAACTGCCCATTCTGGCCTATGAGGAACAGGTAGCCTTACAGTAGTGAAAAACGAAATTGGGTGTAATTCACTACCAGGACATGCTACACACACCAAGGCATGTCCTACCTTACACATACAATGCGCCCTACCATAGGGGTGACTTACATGATGCCAAGGGAAGGTTCAGGGGCTGGGAAGCGGGTGCACTTCACAGCCAAGATGGCAGTTCTGGACTGCACACAGACACTGCAGTGGCAGGTCTGAGACACACTTTACAAGCTGCTTCTGTGGGTGGCACAAATCAGTGCTGCAGGCCCACCAGCAGCATTTGGTTTACCAGCCCTGGGCACACAAAGGCCACACTACTAGCGACTAACAGATAAACCAAATAAGCCAATCAGGGATATACCAATTCACATAGACATATTTACAAAGGGAGAGCATATGCACTTTAGCACTGAACAGCAGTGGTAAAGTACCCAGAGTCATAAAACCAACAAAAACAGGTCAGCAAAAATACAGGAGGCAGGCAAAAAGTTTGGGGGTGACCCTGCAAAAAGGGCCATTTCCAACACAACCCCCTTCCAGCCAAAACGCAGGGTAGACCAATCACTACCTTGATGGGCTTCCCTGCTTCGGGCGATAAAACACGGAACTGGCCCACAACTGCAGGGGAATATGCCAGCTCTATGCCAATCTGAACCCTGGTGGATCCCTCTGTCCACACTCTCAGGGCCCACCAAGACAATCCATGGGGAACTCTTCCCCTCACCTGTGGACACCACCCGGGCAGCACCCAACCTTAACTGGCCCCCAGGTGTGTCCCAACAGATAGACAACAAGCCACAGTAGCCACTGACAGTAGTCAGGGATGAGATCCAAGCCCTATACCTCTCAGGGCTCTCAAACTTTTGTGGCATCAGAGAGTGGGGGGCAGTAACCCCAGGTGCTTGGCACCTTTTGTCCACTCTCCCTCCGGTCAGGCCAGGCAAGGCACCCTGACACTGACCCACCAGCCCTGGGCCTGTATCCAGCGGCTGGGCCAGAGACTGGGGTGGGAGGGCCCACCCCCGGTCCTCCTCTTTGGGGCTCGGTACCCTCCCACCTGGAGCGGTACCCCTTTCCAGAATTGTCAGGGCACCTGTGGCAGGTGTCCTGCACAACTTGCCCACCAGTTCAGGGGTTTTATCCTGCAACTGGTATCCCAGCATAGGGTCTGTACCCTTAGACTGGGCGGAGGTCAGGGGTGAGGCTGCCCTCTCCCCGCCCCTTTACTGGGGCCTGGCACCCTCCCACCTGGAGAGGTGCCCCCATAACACAAACTGGTAGGGGCACTGTTAGCAGTTGCCCCTTCCTCCAGGTCAGGGGGACACCCTGAACCTGGCCCCCTAACCCAGGGTCTGTACCCTTAGGCTGGATGTGTGCCTGGCAACCCAGGACTTCTGGGGGAGTACACCAATTCCCCCCAAGGAAAGCACACTCCTCTAGAGTTGTGCGACAGTCTGCCTGGCACACCAGGACTTCCTGGGGAGCACACAGGCCCCCCTCAAGGAAAACACACCCCTCCACCAGTTCAGGGCTTTGACCCTGCAACTGATCTACCAACCTGAAAAAACCCTCAAGTTGCACCGGGGTCAGAGGTGAGGACTCCCTCCCTCTGCACCCCCCTCCAGCATACTGCACCCTCCCACCTGGAGTGGTGCTCTTAGAAAAAAAAATGGCCGGGACACTGCTTACAGTTGTCCCTCCCTCCAGATCAGACAACACCTGGACCTGACTTACCATCCCAGGGACCAACCCCTGCGGTTGAACAACTGCCTGGCCAACCAGGACTTCCTGAGGGTGACACATACCTAGCGTGTCGTGTGACAGTCTGCCTGGCACAGAGCTCACGACCTCCTGTCCCTCTGACAGTGCGTGAAGATGCCCCAGGACAGAAGTGGCGTCACCATGGCCAATCCTATGAGGCTCAGCCCTTCTGGCTGGCCCCTGACCCACTGGTTCTTCCACTGGGGACTCTTTCCCCCTCTCACCCCTCACTCTGGCCTTCTGCACCCTCCCAACTGGAGCGGTACTGCCAGACACTAGAACTGCTGGAGGTCTGATTACAGGCGCTCCCAGCTCACCTAACACGGGGAGACCCCCCACAGCGGACGGTCCATCCGGACAGACTAGGCTCCCTACCTGGTGTTCCCTCCTGGAACCATCAAGTCCTGGAGACTGAGGTTGGGGCACTTCGGGACCTATCCCAGTCTCACTCCTGCTCCCACGAGACAGGATGTGAGGCCCTACAACCTCCTCACAACAAGGGGACCGAGCTGTATCACTCCGAACCTCTCCCACCACTCTGGGTTGGAAGACATCTGAACCACTCCCCTTAGGGTCATTCCTCAATACCTCTACAGAGCCTCTGGTACTCACCCAGAGGTCTGCCTCCTGTGGAAGCTCCCTAGGATCAGAGAACTCGCCCTCTAACACATGTTGGTTTAGCTCTGGAAAATAGGAACTCACAATATGCTCTCCCACAATTGGATTACACAGTTCCACGCAGGTGCTAACCTTCACCTCACAATCCAGTGCCTCACACACGTACCCCACACCACTCTCCTGAAAGGGGTGAGACATTAACTGACTGTCTCTATCACTCAACCCACACTCTTCTGGGCGGTCCTCACACTCATACACCAGGACTTCAACCACAGGGGAACCCCTCTCCCTGCACCTCTCATCCAGAGTCAGTAGAGTGTCCCTCCCTTCACTATGATTAGGGGCCCCTGCGCTAGTTCCCCAATCCACCTCAGGGACACTTCACACCAATGGAGCTACCTCAGGTCCTTGAATCCCCTGGTGTAGATCAACCCCCTCCTTCAAGTCAGGTGCCACATCCCTGGGTGGGTGTACTACACTGTCATCACTATATACTTCAATTTTGCTGCCACCACTGGACCCCACCCTCACTGGGGAATCCAGACAATTAAAACTGCGCTCCAGGGGTAACCTACCCTCTTGAGCTAACTTCTCTTCTTCTGCTATCTGCGCTTGGTGTGCTTCCAGCTGGGCAATCTCTATTTGGAGCCTCTCTAATTCCAGCTGGTGCTCCCTCTCCCCCTGGCTGCCCAACTCCTCTGGGGACCAGGAGGGGGATTGGGGGCTACCCTGTGCCCTAGACTCCGCAAGGGACTCCCCCCATATGAGATGTTCCAGACCAGTTTCTTCCTCCTCTTCATTTTCTCCAGAGCCACCCTCAGACCAACTACCCTCTTGGTAGGCGTCCTTGGACTCCACAAATCCCCATCTGTCTTGTTGCCAAAGGCTCAGGGATGTCTGCAAGGATAGCTGAGTCTCCTTCCTACTCACTGCTAAGCCCCTATCCTCACAGGACCCCCTTAGCTCCTCTATAGGGATATACCCTCTACCCTCAGGATTCACTACAGGTATGCTGCCACCAGAGGGGGGAGTCTCTGCACTTTTTGCTTTGATCTCCAACTCCCTCAATATTCTCTCCTGCTCAAGTTTCATCTTCATCATTTCAAACTCTAACTTCCTGTTCTCTAGGTATCTCTGGTTATCCATTTTAGCCATCTCCATTTCATACCGCCTATCTCTCTCCCTGTCCTCCATCTCCTCTGGGGACAGACCCTTCGCGGACACGCTCGTGCCCGGGCTGGAAAATGCTTTATCACCTACTAAATCTATTGCTCCATCCTGCTGCACTTCCACATTCTCTCCCCCCTCCCCAGGGTCTCCCATATTCTGAGGGGCATCCCTGGCTTCTAGCCAGGCCTTCAATGCTTTGTAATACCCCTCCCTTCTAGTGAGACCTGTGATGGGGACTGTGAACTGCTTGCAGAAATATTTGAGCTGTTTGGCATTGTAGGTTTCCAATCTATCTACTTCCCAGGAGAGATCCTCCGAGGCATTGGATCTGGGCTTGCCCATTGTAACAATCACGGGCAATCTCAATAAAAATAGAAGAAACTTCTCAACAAAATGTATGCGGGTAACAATCACCGGCAATATCAATAAAAAATAGGCTTGTCCGTTGTAACAATCACGGGTAATATCAATAAAAAAAATAGGCTTGCCCGTTGTAACAATCACGGGTAATATCAATAAAAAAATAGGCTTGCCCGTTGTAACAATAACGGGTAATATCAATAAAAAATAGGCTTGCCCGTTGTAACCATCACGGGCAATATCAATGAAAAATAGAATCCAAAAACCTCTCAAAATGTATGCGGTACGTTATGGTCTGCACTCACTAGTAGTGTACACTATAATTACTGTATGCGATCATAAATGCAAGTCCAGATCCTCACCGCTGACCACCAATGTTAGAAATGGGGGTCTCTAGTTGGCAATGGCTGGCCACTGTCCAAGTAGGGACCCTTCTTCCTAAGTCAGAGTGAGAGGGCTACTCTCTTTGATACCCCCGCTCAACCCTGTGGTAACGTAGCACGAGCAGCTAGGCTTATCTCAGAGGCAGTGTGTGAAGCATTTATGACCATACACAGTAACACAGTGAGGAACACTACAAAGGGACACCACACAAGTAGTTATAAAAAAATAGGTATCTTTATATATATGCAGACTTATCACAAGACCAATAACTGTAAAAGCCACAATACTGTCAAAAATAGGATTACTGTTGCAGGACTGTCAAAAATAATTCAAAGGTTGCAGAAATAAGGTTCAAATTCAAAGCAGGGGTCTCTGCGACCCTTTCTCTCACAAAGTACCTGGATTTTAGCAGCAAAACCAACAAAATGTCGCAAAGAAGTGGTAGCGATAATTTTCCTCACGCGAGGCCGGCGATGCGTTGAAATCTTTGCCGCAAGGGAGGATGATGCGCCGATCTGCTGATGCGCGCGGAGACGATGCGACCAACTTCTGCACGCTAGGCCGCCGATGCGCTGAGACCTTGCCGCGAGGGCGAAGGCGATGCGACGATCCTGTTGCGTGTGCAGAGACGATGCGACAAACTTCTGCACGCTAGGCCGCCGATGAGATGACTTTCTTGCCGCGAGGGAGAAGTCGATGCGACAATCCTGTTGGGCTGTGCGATGGTGTTGCGATGCGAAGAAATGGCGCTCCGCGAGGGAGCGACGAAATCCGGTGCGGTGCGATCAAAATGGCGGACGCACGGCGTCCGCAATGCGATGTCTTGAAGCTATGATTTCTGTAGGGGTTGCGAGCGCTCGGCGACAGCAGCGCGAGGATTTTTCCAGCGCGTCTCGGCTGCAGCGGCTCGCAAAGAGGCGTTAGCGATGGTTTCGTGTTGCGAGCACTCAGCGGCAGCAGCGCGATGATTTTTCCAGCGCTCTCGGCTGCAGCGGCTCGCAAAGGGGCTTTAGCGTCGATTTCCAGCACTCTTTTCTCTGAAGCAAACTAGAGGCCCTGGAACTCACAGGAGCCTCATCAGCAGATAGCAATCCTCGCAGGGAGGAAGCAGGAGGTTGGTGGTGGAGTCTGATGTGCCTGAGACTACAGCAGGAGGCTAGCTCTTTTCCTAGCCCTTGGGTAATTGCTGTAACAAAAATAAAAGTTCTCTCAAAAGTCCTTTTCTCTCTTCTTCAAGGTCCAGTGGTCACTGCTGCAGGCCAGTGCAAGAAACAACACACAAGCACAAGGACAGTCACTTCCTGCAGATTCCTCCAGTGGTACGGACAGAGTTTCCTCTTCAGATCCAGGGGCAATACAAATTGTAGGGGTTTGAGCACAGATATTTATACCCCAAAAGTCTTTGTTCTCAGAAGCTACATGTCACTGAACCCAGCCAGAACCAGTTCTGCTCAGTCCTGGAGCACTTTGTTTACCAGGCTGCATCCTTCCTTTCAGAAAGAGGGGGTCTGCTACCAGACGCACAGTAGGAGGTGGAGCCAGCATTCACCTTGTCAGGCACAGCCCTATTCAGGTCAAGGAACTACCCCTCCCCACACTCTAAATGCAGATCTCTCTATTCAACCCCGATCTGACTCAGCCTGCCCTGTCCCTCCAAAACCAGACAGCCAATACACATAACAGCAGAGCACACTGGAAGGCTTAGGCAAGAAAATACCTACTTTCTAAAAGTGGTATTTTCAAACACAGAATATAAAAATAAACTTCACTAAAAGATGTATTTTAATATTCTGAGCTCAGCCATACTAAATTCGTTTTTCTACCATGTTCCTGGGGTCAGTTAGGACTATAGCATGTAATAGTCAAACTGCCCATTCTGGCCTATGAGGAACAGGTAGCCTTACAGTAGTGAAAAACGAAATTGGGTGTAATTCACTACCAGGACATGCTACACACACCAAGGCATGTCCTACCTTACACATACAATGCGCCCTACCATAGGGGTGACTTACATGATGCCAAGGGAAGGTTCAGGGGCTGGGAAGCGGGTGCACTTCACAGCCAAGATGGCAGTTCTGGACTGCACACAGACACTGCAGTGGCAGGTCTGAGACACACTTTACAAGCTGCTTCTGTGGGTGGCACAAATCAGTGCTGCAGGTCCACCAGCAGCATTTGGTTTACCAGCCCTGGGCACACACAGGCCACACTACTAGCGACTAACAGATAAACCAAATAAGCCAATCAGGGATATACCAATTCACATAGACATATTTACAAAGGGAGAGCATATGCACTTTAGCACTGAACAGCAGAGGTAAAGTGCCCAGAGTCATAAAACCAACAAAAACAGGTCAGCAAAAATACAGGAGGCAGGCAAAACGTTTGGGGGTGACCCTGCAAAAAGGGCCATTTCCAACACAACCCCCTTCCTGCCAAAACGCAGGGTAGACCAATCACTACCTTGATGGGCTTCCCTGCTTCGGGCGATAAAACACGGAACTGGCCCACAACTGCAGGTTAATATGCCAGCTCTATGCCAATCTGAACCCTGGTGGATCCCTCTGTCCACACTCTCAGGGCCCACCAAGACAATCCATGGGGAACTCTTCCCCTCACCTGTGGACACCACCCGGGCAGCACCCAACCTTAACTGGCCCCCAGGTGTGTCCCAACAGATAGACAACAAGCCACAGTAGCCACTGACAGTAGTCAGGGATGAGATCCAAGCCATATACCTCTCAGGGCTCTCAAACTTTTGTGGCATCAGAGAGTGGGGGGCAGTAACCCCAGGTGCTTGGCACCTTTTGTCCACTCTCCCTCCGGTCAGGCCAGGCAAGGCACCCTGACACTGACCCACCAGCCCTGGGCCTGTATCCAGCGGCTGGGCCAGAGACTGGGGTGGGAGGGCCCACCCCCGGTCCTCCTCTTTGGGGCTCGGTACCCTCCCACCTGGAGCGGTACCCCTTTCCAGAATTGTCAGGGCACCTGTGGCAGGTGTCCTGCACAACTTGCCCACCAGTTCAGGGGTTTTATCCTGCAACTGGTATCCCAGCATAGGGTCTGTACCCTTAGACTGGGCGGAGGTCAGGGGTGAGGCTGCCCTCTCCCCGCCCCCTTTACCGGGGCCTGGCACCCTCCCACCTGGAGAGGTGCCCCCATAACACAAACTGGTAGGGGCACTGTTAGCAGTTGCCCCTTCCTCCAGGTCAGGGGGGGACCCTGAACCTGGCCCCCTAACCCAGGGTCTGTACCCTTAGGCTGGATGTGTGCCTGGCAACCCAGGACTTCTGGGGGAGTACACCAATTCCCCCCAAGGAACGCACACTCCTCTAGAGTTGTGCGAAAGTCTGCCTGGCACACCAGGACTTCCTGGGGAGCACACAGGCCCCCCTCAAGGAAAACACACCCCTCCACCAGTTCAGGGCTTGGACCCTGCAACTGATCTACCAACCTGAAAAACCCTCAAGTTGCACCGGGGTCAGAGGCGAGGACTCCCTCCCTCTGCACCCCCTCCAGCATACTGCACCCTCCCACCTGGAGTGGTGCTCTTAGAAAAAAAATGGCCGGGACACTGCTTACAGTTGTCCCTCCCTCCAGATCAGACAACACCTGGACCTGACTTACCATCCCAGGGACCAACCCCTGCGGTTGAACAACTGCCTGGCCAACCAGGACTTCCTGAGGGTGACACATACCTAGTGTGTCGTGTGACAGTCTGCCTGGCACAGAGCTCACGACCTCCTGTCCCTCTGACAGTGCGTGAAGATGCCCCAGGACAGAAGTGGCGTCACCATGGCCAATCCTATGAGGCTCAGCCCTTCTGGCTGGCCCCTGACCCACTGGTTCTTCCACTGGGGACTCTTTCCCCCTCTCACCCCTCACTCTGGCCTTCTGCACCCTCCCAACTGGAGCGGTACTGCCAGACACTAGAACTGCTGGAGGTCTGATTACAAGCACTCCCAGCTCACCTAACACGGGGAGACCCCCCACAACGGACGGTCCATCCGGACAGACTAGGCTCCCTACCTGGTGTTCCCTCCTGGAACCATCCAGTCCTGGAGACTGAGGTTGGGGCACTTTCGGGAGCTATCCCAGTCTCACTCCTGCTCCCACGAGACAGGATGTGAGGCCCTACAACCTCCTCACAACAAGGGGACCGAGCTGTATCACTCCGAACCTCTCCCACCACTCTGGGTTGGAAGACATCTGAACCACTCCCCTTAGGGTCATTCCTCAATACCTCTACAGAGCCTCTGGTACTCACCCAGAGGTCTGCCTCCTGTGGAAGCTCCCTAGGATCAGAGAACTCGCCCTCTAACACATGTTGGTTTAGCTCTGGAAAATAGGAACTCACAATATGCTCTCCCACAATTGGATTACACAGTTCCACGCAGGTGCTAACCTTCACCTCACAATCCAGTGCCTCACACACGTACCCCACACCACTCTCCTGAAAGGGGTGAGACATTAACTGACTGTCTCTATCACTCAACCCACACTCTTCTGGGCGGTCCTCACACTCATACACCAGGACTTCAACCACGGGGGAACCCCTCTCCCTGCACCTCTCATCCAGAGTCGGTAGAGTGTCCCTCCCTTCACTAGGACTAGGGGCCCCTGCGCTAGTTCCCCAATCCACCTCAGGGACACTGCACACCAATGGAGCTACCTCAGGTCCTTGAATCCCCTGGTGTAGATCAACCTCCTCCTTCAAGTCAGGTGCCACATCCCTGGGTGGGTGTACTACACTGTCATCACTATATACTTCAATTTTGCTGCCACCACTGGACCCCACCCTCACTGAGGAATCCAGACAATTAAAACTGCGCTCCAGGGGTAACCTACCCTCTTGAGCTAACTTCTCTTCTTCTGCTATCTGCGCTTGGTGTGCTTCCAGCTGGGCAATCTCTATTTGGAGCCTCTCTATTTCCAGCTGGTGCTCCCTCTCCCCCTGGCTGCCCAACTCCTCTGGGGACCAGGAGGGGGATTGGGGGCTACCCTGTGCCCTAGACTCCGCAAGGGACTCCCCCCATATGAGATGTTCCAGACCAGTTTCTTCCTCCTCTTCATATTCTCCAGAGCCACCCTCAGACCAACTACCCTCTTGGTAGGCGTCCTTGGACTCCACAAATCCCCATCTGTCTTGTTGCCAAAGGCTCAGAGATGTCTGCAAGGATAGCTGAGTCTCCTTCCTACTCACTGCTAAGCCCCTATCCTCACAGGACCCCCTTAGCTCCTCTATGGGGATATACCCTCTACCCTCAGGATTCACTACAGGTATGCTGCCACCAGAGGGGGGAGTCTCTGCACTTTTTGATTTGATCTCCAACTCCCTCAATATTCTCTCCTGCTCAAGTTTCATCTTCCTCATTTCAAACTCTAACTTCCTGTTCTCTAGGTATCTCTGGTTATCCATTTTAGCCATCTCCATTTCATACCGCCTATCTCTCTCCCTGTCCTCCATCTCCTCTGGGGACAGACCCTTTGCGGACACGCTCGTGCCTGGGCTGGAAAATGCTTTATCACCTACTAAATCTATTGCTCCATCCTGCTGCACTTCCACATTCTCTCCCCCCTCCCCAGGGTCTCCCATATTCTGAGGGGCATCCCTGGCTTCTAGCCAGGCCTTCAATGCTTTGTAATACCCCTCCCTTCTAGTGAGACCTGTGATGGGGACTGTGAACTGCTTGCAGAAATATTTGAGCTGTTTGGCATTGTAGGTTTCCAATCTATCTACTTCCCAGGAGAGATCCTCCGAGGCATTGGATCTGGGCTTGCCCATTGTAACAATCACGGGCAATCTCAATAAAAATAGAAGAAAACTTCTCAACAAAATGTATGCGGGTAACAATCACCGGCAATATCAATAAAAAATAGGCTTGTCCGTTGTAACAATCACGGGTAATATCAATAAAAAAAATAGGCTTGCCCGTTGTAACAATCACGGGTAATATCAATAAAAAAATAGGCTTGCCCGTTGTAACAATCATGGGTAATATCAATAAAAAATAGGCTTGCCCGTTGTAACCATCACGGGCAATATCAATAAAAAATAGAATCCAAAAACCTCTCAAAATGTATGCGGTACATTATGGTCTGCACTCACTAGTAGTGTACACTATAATTACTGTATGCGATCATAAATGCAAGTCCAGATCCTCACCGCTGACCACCAATGTTAGAAATGGGGGTCTCTAGTTGGCAATGGCTGGCCACTGTCCAAGGAGGGACCCTTCTTCCTAAGTCAGAGTGAGAGGGCTACTCTCTTTGATACCCCCGCTCAACCCTGTGGTAACGTAGCACGAGCAGCTAGGTTTATCTCAGAGGCAGTGTGTGAAGCATTTCTGACCATACACAGTAACACAGTGAGGAACACTACAAAGGGACACCACACAAGTAGTTATAAAAAAATAGGTATCTTTATATATATGCAGACTTACAAGACCAATAACTGTAAAAGCCACAATACTGTCAAAAATAGGATTACTGTTGCAGGACTGTCAAAAATAGTTCAAAGGTTGCAGAAATAAGGTTCAAATTCAAAGCAGGGGTCTCTGCGACCCTTTCTCTCACAAAGTACCTGGATTTTAGCAGCAAAACCAACAAAATGTCGCAAAGAAGTGGTAGCGATAATTTTCCTCACGCGAGGCCGGCGATGCGTTGAAATCCTTGCCGCAAGGGAGGATGATGCGCCGATCTGCTGATGCGTGCGGAGACGATGCGACCAACTTCTGCACGCTAGGCCGCCGATGCGCTGAGACCTTGCCGCGAGGGCGAAGGCGATGCGACGATCTTGTTGCGTGTGCGGAGACGATGCGACAAACTTCTGCACGCTAGGCCGCCGATGCGATGACTTTCTTGCCGCGAGGGAGAAGTCGATGCGACGATCCTGTTGCGCTGTGCGATGGTGTTGCGATGCGAAGAAATGGCGCTCCGCGAGGGAGCGACGAAATCCGGTGCGGTGCGATCAAGATGGCGGACGCACGGCGTCCGCAATGCGATGTCTTGAAGCGATGATTTCTGTAGGGGTTGCGAGCGCTCGGCGACAGCAGCGCTCGGATTTTTCCAGCGCGTCTCGGCTGCAGCGGCTCGCAAAGAGGCGTTAGCGATGGTTTCGTGTTGCGAGCACTCAGCGGCAGCAGCGCGATGATTTTTCCAGCGCTCTCGGCTGCAGCGGCTCGCAAAGGGGCTTTAGCGTCGATTTCCAGCACTCTTTTCTCTGAAGCAAACTAGAGGCCCTGGAACTCACAGGAGCCTCATCAGCAGATAGCAATCCTCGCAGGGAGGAAGCAGGAGGTTGGTGGTGGAGTCTGATGTGCCTGAGACTCCAGCAGGAGGCTAGCTCTTTTCCTAGCCCTTGGGTAATTGCTGTAACAAAAAATAAAAGTTCTCTCAAAAGTCCTTTTCTCTTTTCTTCAAGGTCCAGTGGTCACTGCTGCAGGCCAGTGCAAGAAACAACACACAAGCACAAGGACAGTCACTTCCTGCAGATTCCTCCAGTGGTACGGACAGAGTTTCCTCTTCAGATCCAGGGGCAATACAAATTGTAGGGGTTTGAGCACAGATATTTATACCCCAAAAGTCTTTGTTCTCAGAAGCTACATGTCACTGAACCCAGCCAGAACCAGTTCTGCTCAGTCCTGGAGCACTTTGTTTACCAGGCTGCATCCTTCCTTTCAGAAAGAGGGGGTCTGCTACCAGACGCACAGTAGGAGGTGAAGCCAGCATTCACCTTGTCAGGCTCAGCCCTATTCAGGTCAAGGAACTACCCCTCCCCACACTCTAAATGCAGATCTCTCTATTCAACCCAGGTCTGACTCAGCCTGCCCTGTCCCTCCAAAACCAGACAGCCAATACACATAACAGCAGAGCACACTGGAAGGCTTAGGCAAGAAAATACCTACTTTCTAAAAGTGGTATTTTCAAACACAGAATATAAAAATAAACTTCACTAAAAGATGTATTTTAATATTCTGAGGTCAGGCATACTAAATTCGTTTTTCTACCATGTTCCTGGGGTCAGTTAGGACTATAGCATGTAATAGTCAAACTGCCCATTCTGGCCTATGAGGAACAGGTAGCCTTACAGTAGTGAAAAACGAAATTGGGTGTAATTCACTACCAGGACATGCTACACACACCAAGGCATGTCCTACCTTACACATACAATGCGCCCTACCATAGGGGTGACTTACATGATGCGAAGGGAAGGTTCAGGGGCTGGGAAGCGGGAAGCGGGTGCACTTCACAGCCAAGATGGCAGTTCTGGACTGCACACAGACACTGCAGTGGCAGGTCTGAGACACACTTTACAAGCTGCTTCTGTGGGTGGCACAAATCAGTGCTGCAGGCCCACCAGCAGCATTTGGTTTACCAGCCCTGGGCACACACATGCCACACTACTAGCGACTAACAGATAAACCAAATAAGCCAATCAGGGATATACCAATTCACATAGACATATTTACAAAGGGAGAGCATATGCACTTTAGCACTGAACAGCAGTGGTAAAGTGCCCAGAGTCATAAAACCAACAAAAACAGGTCAGCAAAAATACAGGAGGCAGGCAAAATGTTTGGGGGTGACCCTGCAAAAAGGGCCATTTCCAACAATAGATTTAACCCAGATCTCTTGACTGGGGGTGAATGTTTTGATTTGTTCTGCATTCCGTCCATCGCTTGTATGTCTTTTACTTTTAGAAAGTTGGCATTTTCTTTTCCTAACCATTTGTGCCTTCTGACAGTATCCTGGGTCACATGACTGTCAATGGCTGTGCTGTTAGGGTTTGTGTATTCCTCCCAGACAGTGACACAAAGGGAACTAGGTGTAAGCAGGAGGGGCCTTTCTGCCTGAATGACTGGGGGCAAAGCTGTACCCTGCTCCCTTACACTTCGTGGGCTTGCCTCTAGTACACACAAAGGAACCTGACACCATGCTTTTGTCACCCTAGACAGTTCGGAACCTTGACAGGGGAAGGGAAGAACTTTCCAGAACCAGAGTTGGAGGAAGGACAGTATGTCCCCACATTCACTAAGGCTGGCACCAGTTATAAATATTGAAATCCCAGAACCAGGCTTCAGAACGCTCCTGGACCTGTGGAAGATTTGGAAGAAAGACTGCCATACTGCTGAAAGGACTGCCTTGCTGTCTGAAGAGGGAGGACTGGACCTGCTCCTTGAACCCAGGACCACCAGAGTGACTCCAAGGGCTAGTTGGCTGGCTTCATTTGTGAACTACAAGGACATAACAAGATTCTGACACCTTGAATCCTGCTGCTGGCCTCTGCTGGCTTGAGTCCTAAACCCTCAAGTGATGACCCCTGGTCCTGAACCCTTGGTATGGTGCTGGAGTGGCCTCCTCCTATCAGAATCCAAAATCTGGGACTTGGAAACATTTTCAACCAAAAACTGCTTTGAGAACCAACAGGAGACGGGGACCTACCTGCCAGCCGATCCACCTAAGGTGCATCGCCGGCCGGCCTAACTTTGTGGTAGCTCCCTCTATGTTCTTCTCCCCAGCAGCAAATCCTCTTCAACTGGACCTTCCGCCAGTGGTTTCCAGCCTCGTGGAGCCTTCTTCGGCACCAGCCTGCAGCTTTGTCCTGCTAGGTGAATCCGAGCATCAGAAAAACTACGTTTTGAAGGTAGAAATCTTCACTGGGCTCGATGATGAGGAGCACCCCATCAACAATGAAGACCTCCTGTGCCTGGAAATCCAGCTGTTCCTGCATGGAGCTTTTTCCGTCTTCACTGATGGCTTCACCGAGACCTGGTCCAGCGTCTCCCTGTTGTCGTCGACGTGTCCTGAAATAGCCTGCTGCCTTGGCCCGCTGAGAGTCTAGCTTCTCCAGAACTTTTTCTGAAATTTCTTCTAGTTCCAAAGGTAAGCGGAAACCACCTTTTAATACCCACTGGTACTCCATCATGGTCAGTCTTAATTTTTTACTTTACACCGATCTTGTGCAACTCGTGGTTAGTGCTTTGATCTTTTAGGTGCTAATTTATTTTTCACTAAAAACATTAAACATTCATAACTCCAGTTCTATTGATTGGACTTAATTTTTGTTGCTGTCATTTTATTCATTAAAGTCTACCCTATTTTCCAAATTGGTGTGTGATTTTTCTCGTGGTGTTTTTTCACTTTATTACTGTTTGTGTGCTGCATAAATACTTTACACATTGCCTCTAAATTAATCCTGAATGCTTTTGTGCCAAGCTACCAGAGGGTTAAGCACAGATTAATTTAGTGAATTTTTGTGGTTCGCCCTGACAAGGATTTTGGGGCATATTATCAAGGGCTTTATCGCCGCTTTAGCGGCACTTTTTGCCGCTAAAGCGGTGATAATTTTATCGCCCTATTAGCAAGCTGTCGCTAACAGGCGTTAGCGACAGCTTTCAGGCGTTAGAGGCCGCGTTTTCCATCGCCTTGCATGTCAGCGATAATTATCGCTAATGATATGCAAGGAAGGCGTTCCCTACTAAAAGCGACTGAAAACAGTCGCTAACACCACTACCCCCTATTAGCAAGGCAGGAGAAGCGATATAATAATTTGCGCTAAGCGCGTTTATCGCTAGATTTTAACACCTGCTAGTGAGGATGACTTACCTGTTTGAAGTATAGGAGGTGGATTATAATGCTGAATCCACCTTAGCGTTAATGCAAGAATATCGCTGGTTTTCCAGTGATATTCTCGCATTTTGCTGCTATCGCTGGAAATATTATCGCTATGGAGATAAACCTTACTAATAGGGTGTTATCTCAGCGATAATTTCCAGCGATAGGTGGCGTTACCAAATAACGCGCTAAGCGCGGTTAGCGATAAATATCGCTAATCCTTGGTAATATGCCCCTTTGTTTAGTATTTGAGTGGATCTTCCAACCCTCTCAGCCATAAACACAATTTCTTACAGACACTATATAGAGATGGCAGGGAACCTCTCACAGCCACTGGAAGTGGCAAAGAAGCTTCAGCACGCGCCAGAGACAGAGGGACTACTTGAAAAAAGCATGCAAATAGTTTTAAAAATCTTGTGAAGTAATACGGATACAAATGTGGATTAAATCATAGGTGCATAAAGGCCGATATCATTTGTGACACCATGAGGCATTCCTGCATGTATGTCACAGACGACATAAATGATCTGCGTAGATAAGTGAAATAATTACACTCACAATGTGACATTAAAAATATTGTGGCTTGAGCCTTAAAAAAGTATAGAGAAAGAGAGAGAATGACTGTTGCTGGTCAAGCAGTGCCTTTGAGTTTGCCAGCAAACTGGAGACACAAAAATCACATACGTATGTGTCGAAGCCAAGGGGCTCATGTGTTGTATAGTACTGAAGCATGTATGTAGTGCTTCATACAGCACAGTGGCATGCGCTGCAGAGGCATCATGTATGTAGATGGAAGGACATGTGCTGGGAAGGGTGATGCAGGTACACAGCTCCAAGGTAGAGATGTGGGTTCATTGATATGAGGGCTCACTGCAGATGAAAGAGACTTGAGGGGGAGACTGACAGCAGAGGGGATCACAGACAATGAGGCTCAGAGACTCGAGGGGCAGAGGAGCCTGCCCACTGAATCATGGGCAGGTACAGACTACCATGGGTAGAGCTAGTGCAGTTAGGCTGAGGGTGTCACATCCTAGCTAAGCTTACACAATCTCATCGTTCTGAAGGTAGCGCCTAGACACCTCCGGGTATATGTAGCGCTCTATAAATGCCTCATTTCATTACTGCTACTCCTGTGGCCGAACAGAGTTTCTGACAAGCCGAGGCTGCGGGGGAGGGGTGACAAGCAAGGCACTGACATTTGAGCCACACAGGTCTCCTACTCCTCCGCCTCTGAATGTGGGGGCAAGCTTTTTTAGGTCGAGCCTAGCGCAGCGAGCATGCGCTGCTCTATGGGAGGCTTATTGTGAGCACTCTAAACTTCTCCGTGTGGGTCTGACTCCTCCCACACATTAGATTGGCTTTTGCATGTGTCTTTCAAGAATGAAAGCACGCAAATGGCTAAAGGCGGGCGCATGTCCTGTAGTGTAGCTCCTATTTCCCTTATAGGCTCTGCGCATTGGAATAATATATCCTATAGGTTTGACATAGGACTAAGGTCGGTATGTCCCTATCGAGTATATTAAACTTAATTACTTGTGCCAGCTAGCTCAGAGGCCACTAGAAACTTCTTGACAACAAGAAGGGATTAGTTTCTGGCAGCCGCAAAACATGACCACTGTGTTTCCCTTACAGAATCAGGACGTGTCCCAGAGTCGTAGAAACAATAGATAACTATTTCACTCAGCTCAGTTGTGCTTGATTCAGTTATTCTCAAAGTCACACAGAAATAACAGACGGGCGTTTCAATAAAAGGTTTATTGAACAGTCTTGTTTCTGTTGTAAGTTAGATGTGCTGTTACGATCACAAGACAGTATGCGAGATAAATAATGTACAAGGTGAGCAGTAGAAACAAATAATACTGCGTTAGCATTATCTTTTCAGCATATATGCATTTACATAAAATGACACAGCCTAAAAATGCGAGTACTCATACGATGCGTTTCTAGCCTAGTTCTACCCAGTGTACCTAACCTATCCTAGGTGTAGGGAGAAGTAGAAGTAGCTGCTGTATTCCTGACTAGAGTATACTAAGAGTCTAGTATGCCAAGAGTCTAGTATGCCAAGAGTCTAGTATGCCAAGAGTCTAGTATGCCAAGAGTCCAGTATGCCAAGAGTCCCTCTAGGTTCTAGTCTGCTCCATACTTGAAGAATGAGAGAGGTAGGAATCTCTATCCGGACTCGAACTCCAACACCCCGCAAGGGAAGTCAGATCACTGGAAGCTGGACTCTCTGCGTGCAGGAATGACAGCGTCTTCTCAGTGCGTCCGGCCGGGAATCGGGCTCCTCTGAAGTCGAGGTCTCCTCTGATTTACAGGGGTTTGGGAAGGTATATTTATACCTGAAAATGTTAGCATTGACGTGAGTTGGGTAGAGAAAGACGTCATGAATGAATCCCTTAAGGAATAGAGGTTCATGCATAATGTATGAGTCCTTGAAGAAATCAATAGTCCTGGGCAAGGAAACTCCCGCAGCCTGAGGGTCTGTTTTTTCATGGACTCGTTGAGACGCTAGGGTGGACGGATGTCGGAATCCATGCCTGTATTTGGTATGCATGGTTTATGCCTAAATAAGGTCTGGGATTTTATGCCTATATAAGGGCAGGTTGGATTGTGCCTATATAAGGTCATGATTCTAGAAAGCCCGTTTATGGACACCCTATGAAGTATACAACACCCACTCCTCTTTTGTGTATACAACAATACTAAAATGCTAAACATTTAAAATGCTAAACATTAAAATGGAGTACCGCATAATAAAACATATCCTAAAAAAGCTTTAAAAGACATATTAAAAATGCAAAGGTTGCTGTACATCATTAAGCAGTGCTTTTCAATCCCAGCATAAAGTACGAAATTAATGCATTTGGAACGAAATATAAAAGCAATATTTACATATGACGAAAATGATCGATAAGGTTGCTTAAAATCAAAGTCATTTCCTATCATGAAATTTAAATGAACTGATTTAGACACACAAGATGACTAAGTGTCCCTGGAAGTACTGCCAAGTCTGTATTATAAGGCTAGTTCTACTTTAAGCAGATTGGAGTGCCATTTTTGTTCGAAAATGGGACAGAAGTTCAAATTTGGTAATGTTCCAAGGGTTTTGAAAAAAATGAAGGCCAAATTGTTGCTGTTGTACTGGAACAGAGTATGCCGAATCAGAGTCAGTTTACTGGTCTGGTGTAAACATGAGATCATCTACTTCAATAGACAAAACATCATCTATTGTCGCTGGTGTAAGTTGGAACACCTCGTGTAGAAGATTGATCGCACAAAGATGGGAAACATCGCTCTCAGCATAGGTCGCCGCAGCAATGTTCGCGTCCGTTGTTACCTGTGTGCCTGGAGTTGTTTCTCGTACCTCAGCAGCAGCAGGAGGCGACTGTGAGAGCTCAATGAATGCTGACATCAGGATTGGAAGCCTCTGGGGACAACACAGAGCATGGGCCGTTATCGGGTCCAGCAAAGCATCAACATCCTTTGGCGCAGCTGATGGATATGTTAGACAGGCGTCCAACACGCATTCTTCACCGCATAGCAGGCAGCGTAGAACAGGTAAGATGCAATCATGCCAGATTGGTCGGAATGACAGGAACCACGTGGTATTAAGGTCCCGTAGACGAGTCATGCCCAATAGCTGTACTATTCGCTCACAGCACTTTCTTTCAAGGAGAGCTTTCTCCATTTTGCTCGGAGTGATTTCGGCGAATCGGCTGGCCATAGCGCAATAGCAGATAGATGAATAAAATTCCGGCAACAAGTGCGAGAATTAATGGTATGCCACCAAACACCGAATGTGCAAAGTTCGGAATGATTCCAAGTATTGCCTGGAACGGTGCTAACAGACCGGTGCAAATGCTCTTAAATACATGTACAATTCCTGTTGTATCTGACATGTTAAAGATACGTGATATCATTTCTACGAAATGTATAGGGCAGTTTGTACGTATTAAAGTCTGTATCTCAGCCGAAGTCCTTGCAACTTGTAGATCATAGGTTTCTTTGGCCGAGGTCAAAGGCACTGTTTGCTGTAAAAGCATGGCTTTCATTCTGCTTAAAGTATCAAATCTTATAAAAGAGACGTTCAGCGAAGGCCACAAAGGCGACTCCCTGACTGTGTCTATTGGGGGAAACAATACTTGCATACAGCAAGTGACCCTGGAGTTGACCGTTACTAGATATGGGATGCCTGGCAACATTCCACAGCAGCTCTGATCATTCAACATGAGGTAACTCCCATTCGAAAGTTGTCCAAACGTCGGATTAATCACAGCAGCTGGTGAACCCTGCTGATGGCAAGACAAGTTTGCCACAGAACCATTACAAGCTCCGTGTAAAATAATGTCCGGACATATGAGTGAACCGGTCAGTGCATGTTCACAGTTAGTACCGCTAAGAAACACCTCACGATCCCCACTCCAACATCTATGTGTATACGGTATAATCCAAGATATCTTAATGTATTTCTTACCCAACCTTTCATATTTGCCTGCTTGCATCTGTCTGAGGCAATACTGAAACTGAAAAGTTGTCACAGGCAACGTTATTTTGCCATGAATAACCCATTCTGTAGTTGGTTTTTCTGCCACTGTAAATGGTAATTTCTCCAGTTTTTCAATGCTCAGCACTGTATACCTTGCTCCTCTTTGTGCCAATTCGATCTGTTTATCAGTTAGATTGTATTCTGCAAACAGAGACGACGTGTTGATGAAACGCCAAGGCACATAGCCCGCTCGCAAAGATTGCAGCGTCCATGTCAATAACACAATAGAACGTAATTGAGACTGACCTTGTTGTAACATAGCCAAATCTTGTTCTAGTATGTCGATAGCAGAGGATACAATGCCATCCAATGAATATATCCTGGAGGACAAAGTTGTTAACCCATTGTCGACTACAGAGAGCGTTTTCTCTAAATTAATACGATCAAGTTCACGTATTCGTTCTGCAGCCTCCATCTGTGACACTTTCCATGCTTCATCATAAGCAGCATAAATGCCGGCATATATGAAACGTTTTTGACGCGGTTTTCTTGGTCCAAGCAAGAATTCCCTAAGATCTGCGTCCTCTTTAAGTAAGGTTAAGTGTTGCTTCACATCCTGTAGTGTAGATTTATGCAGCCAATCGAGGCATAATTTACCTACACTGTATGTTGTTACTACCCCTGGATGTTGTCTTTGGACATATCTTGGGTCTGGCCTATGAATAGCTAAGCCCTGAGTTTTGTTCAAGAACCTTTCCTGACAGTTGTTTGTGTCTGTGGGCCAGATCAACCATTTCTTCCAATTCGGATGAGTTCTGTTGAGTTGTAGTATATTGTCAACTGTCACCACTGCCTTTGTATTATTATCACTGGCAGGTGTTGGCACAGAAGGTGTTTTCATCTCTTTGATCTTGGCTAATCCAAGACAAGATGTCTGTTGTACGGTGTCATTCAAAAACAGTATTTGTTCAGGGATGATACAGGCTCTAAATAAAGCTTCTATACCCTGTACTTGCCAATCTTTACTACCCCAGACAGTTTTTGTCTCAATTGTGTCTTTCCATAAGTCGAAACCGTGTATAGACAGTTGGGCAATAAATGCTTCAGAGTAAATCTGTTTCGTATTTGTTAACATAATTTTCAGTCCTGTTCTGTTTACATTTTTATAGTAAAACGTTTCTGGATCAGATGTATTATAACCTGAAAAATATGGAAATTTACTAGCAAAAGTTTTCGAACTACCTTGTGGTGGTGTAGGACAATGTTCCCATTGATTAAACATAAACACATTTCTTGGATATGCAGTTTTGTGCAAATAATGATGACCATAGTGGTTATAACAATATAATTCTTCGTAATCAGATGAACCCTCTAAAAATTCATTTTTAGAAAATGCAGCAGATTTTTCTAGATCAAACATTATATCTTGAACAGTGTCTAAGTCCCAATCATCTGAATAGGTACTGGACGTAATTAAATCACTTAGTGATATTTTAAATAAATGTGGAATGTTCAATTGTTCACTTGGACCGAAGATTTCATAATCTGTTTTGTCCCACACTATACCATCCTGTATAGGAACAGCTGTGATGTTCACTGATGACAAGTCTCTTGCTTCACGATGGGAAGATTTATGTGGTTTCAAAAGTACATTCACGTCTTTTCCTTCACTGTTCACATGGATGTATCTGCCATTTATAAGCACGCTTACAGTTGTTACCAAAGCTAGCCAGAGCAGGAAAACAAAAAGTCCAGATGTAATCCAGAGTTCAATCCATGGAGAAACCAGATAAGTCTTTTTCAGAAAGTGAATAAAGTCTTGTACTTGCTGCTTAAGTTTTGATGATGCTGGCGTCGTTTCAGGTTCGCTTGGATCTTCTGAGAACGTATCAAAGTCAATGAAATAGCCAGAAGCAGTTCTGTCAATTGTTGGAATTGCATCAGGATTCGTTGAAATCACAGGAACCAGTTCTTCACGAGTCACGTTGGTGTAGACAGGTGTATTTGGACGAACTGTTATTTGGTTGTCAAGAGGGATGAGTTCCATAGCTTGGTTGCTTAGTCCTTCATTTGTTACAGCTGAATTCTCGATCGTGATCAGTCTTTCAGTCTGAACCTCTTGAATAGTAGCGAGAGGAGTGCGTCTGCTACTAGGTCGGAGTCCACGAGGCCTACTGCTTAGTATTGGCCACATACTGTGGTTTGATCAGGTCGATTGACACAAATCTTTTCTCCTTTCTTCCAGCAAGGGGCGGCAGAAGTACTGTCCTTGTTCCTTGAACAGCTAGAACAGGTACCGGTTGTCTGTAAGAAGGTCCAAATTCCTTCTTGTCCGCTATTTTTTCTCTGACTAGATCCCCAACTTTTGGAATCCAGACAGGCCTTGCTGGGACCGCCGATTTTTCCCCAGTGGTGGTTGGCTGTAGGGATACGTTGCTTTGTTTCGTTCTTAATTCGTTAAGATCCTGTAAAACAGCCAAACGATCTTTGATATCAAATGTTTTCATGTCCACCACTGTGCCTACGTGTTCTAAGTCTGGAACCCACATTCTTGTCCCAAATAGGACCTCATATGGAGTGACCCCCCCTAGAGAACTTCTTGGCAAATTATTGAGAGCGCGCTGGACGCTATTTAGGTGTTTGACCCACCCATCACCCGAGCCTAATACCCTAGCTGTTATAGACTGCTTTATGTCCCGGTTTTTCCTTTCCACAACAGAATTTCCCTCAGGATGGAATGGAGAGGAGAACCGCAATGCAACGCCCAGACTGGCCATGGCCTCCTTGTAAGGCCTAAAGCTAAACGCAGGACCCTGGTCAGAATGTAGCGTGCCTATTGCGTATGTGCCGATAAAGACTCGCAAATCTTTTATAACAGTTCGAGCGTCAGCCGAGCGCTGAGGCCATAACCATAGGAACCTAGAGCATGAATCCACTGCAACCATGATGTATTTATAATTACCGTCCCTTTGTAAGGGACCGCAGTGGTCCAGGTAAACACAAGCTAATGGTTTATCTGAAATTAATAAGGGTGTCTGCGCAGGACGTTTCACTGTTGAGACTTTCATCTGTTGGCAAATATCACATCCTAAAACATAGTTCTTAGTTTGTTTCCGAATGCCAGGCCACCAATATCTTTGCTTGAGTAAAGATACTGTTGCAGAAACACCTGCATGGGCAGAAGCCATCCCTTCGTGTGCTGCTAGGATAAGTCCTAATCTGCGTTCCTTGTTTGGAATTACCCTATCCCCCACTCCAGGGATTCGAGCAAAAGGAACGTTATTCGCATCAATTACATAAGAGTACTTGAGTGGAAACTTTCTTGGTAACGCTGCACTGCTGCCTTTGCTTGAAGCATTGACAGCTAACATTATCTCACCGTCTATTTTTGTTTTTGAACGAGTGATCGCAGCTACGGAAGCCGTCTGAACAGCCCCCTTCGCGGCTTCGTCAGCCAATGAATTCCCTGCAACGTGAACGCCATCACGCTGATGACTCAGTGTGTGAATCACGTGAGCATTTGGTAGTTCGTTTTTCAACTGAACCACTTGTTCCCAAAGCAATTTGTGCTTAATTGTGCCACCTTTCGCATCTTTAAAACCATTTTCAAGCCAGGTTCGTATATAATCATTATACGACTGAACACAGTAATAGGAATCGCACACTATCAGTGTGAGGAATTCTCGATCCGTACTCTCAAGTGCCAGTTTGAATGCCTGTAGTTCAGCTCGCTGAGCTGTACAATCACCTAGTGATTGAGTTTTTGTGACCATAGGTCTGAAGATGCCATTTCGCATGCGACCTTTAACGATAGCACACGCTGCACTGTAAGCTTGCTTACTCCCTGTTGCGGGCTGTGCGGATCCGTCAGTGTAAATTATGAATTCATACTGATCGAGAGGCAGAATCTCAATGGGCAGAGGACATTCTTGTTCATATTGGAGAAATGCCTGTGTTTTTAAATCTGAATCAAAAACATATTCAACATCAGTTGCAGCAAGAGAATTAACCCATTGTATCCATCTCGGATGTAAAGCTTTAGCATTTGGAATGCTCGCTTTTGTGACCGCTTCTAAAGCCGGTACTGGGGTAACGACAATTATGCGTTTCCCTTGGGCTAAGGCTCTTTCTTTTGCTACAGCTGTTTGAACTGCTGTCAGAATTTTTTCAGTTGAACTGAAGCGCATTTCTGCTTGTGTATACAAATGTGATTTGTATGCAATTGGTACTTTCTCACCCTCATTAAAGGTTAAGTAAGTGAATCCACATTGACCCGAAATTATTCGAATCACCAAATTTCTTTGACTTACGCGTGTTTGTAAGTGATTTATTGCTAACATGTTAGCCTGGAGTGAACGCAAAATTTCTGTGTGTTCGGTTGTCCAGCTTTTGTTTGAAAAATCAGGTTTGATTAATGCGTAGAGAGGTTTAACCCTTTCTGCGTAGTTTAGTATGTATGTTCTTCCAAAATTTAGGAATCCCAGTATGGATTGTAAGTTTTTTAGCGTTTTTGGAGGTTGGAGCAGCGCACATTTCTCTAGAAAGTTAGCTGCCAAGCTCTTGCCTTCACTTGGAAGCTCATATCCCAAAAATAGGACATTGAGATGGGCAATTCGAGACTTCTTAAAGTTGAACTTGTAGCCCTCAGAGGCGAATCCCAGTATAATGGTGCTCACCCTGTTCAAGTGTCTTTCCAAGTCATCGTCTGTCAGATATATGTCATCGACATAGGACAATGCCTCGTTGTCATAAATTTGTAGTAACTCCGTTACTCTCGCTGAGAATAAACCTGGGCTGTTCTTGAACCCTTGTGGGAGTCGACAAAAGTGACGCTGGGTCCCCATTATGGAGAATGCCGTTAAGTACCTACTTTCCGGTGCTATGTTTTGACAAAAGAAACCGTTTGAGATGTCTAATGTTGTTTTGTATTTTTTACGCACAATGTTATTCATTAATGCTGTGCTGTGTGCATTTTGCACTGCAAAAGTTTTAGAACAAGTGTTTAAATGTCTGTAGTCCAAAACTAGACGATATGTATTGTCTGGTTTGGAGACAGGAAACAAAGGATTGTTCATGGAGGAGGTGCATGTTTCAATCACCCCTTGGTATTCAAGTTGATCTAAGATCTCCCTGACCTGTTTTTTAGCTTCTTGCTTAATAGGATACTGCCTCTGTGCAGTTGGTTCATGTTTCAGATTTATTTTATGGTGAGGTGAGTCCTCATCCCATCCTACATGATTTTTATATAATGCTGGAGCCTGGGCCACTGCCCATTTTCTGGCATATGTATATTTTAAATGAATTGGTATGTGATTGGAAAAGGCAGGCATAATCATGTCCTCGCCGTGTGGGCACTCCCTGACAAATTGTGGTGGCCAGTCTTTTTCTGCTAGAAGTATGTCATAACCCTTTGATAGTTTTTCCCAAAAAAGTGTTTTAACCTGTCTAGGTTTGTCTCCCTCCATCCGGAGTGTTATTTCATATAACCTTTATGGAGTACTAACCCTGGTGTCTACAGTCTCTACTGTAATGTACTCATTCAAGTCCACTATCTCCAGAAGTTCCATCAGGTTCTGGCGAGCTATTGTGACTTCTGCTGCACTGTCCAGCATTGTCTGAGCCCATTCTCCGTTCTTGAGTTGACTTCTCAGAATTCTCGGTATGTCTTACTATTAGACCTGCTACTTTCTTTTTGGAGAATTGAGGTTTAGCTTTAATTTTTGTTGCTTGCTTGTTGTCTTTCGATTTGACGCGTTCTTCTCTATGTTCTGTTCGTCCTCTTCTTTCCGAAGTCTGTGATGAGACCTGAAAGGGACGAGAGGATCGTGTATCATTATCTTGATACCTATCAGGTTTTCTCAAATTATCCCTATTCCTGAGGTTATACCTCCTTTCAGAGGGCTCCTTTTGAGGAGACCTACCTCGGGATTGAGATATTTTCTCATTTGAATTTTGTTTATTAGACTCCCACTTCTTTTTAGAAGATGTAGGAGTTTGTTTAATAGAGTCCTTCTCAGGACTTTCAGATAGTTTTGGTTTAACTGGTCTCCCACCCAAACTATCTCTGCCTAATTCTGCATATGATTGTTCTATAATTCTGGGTAGCTCTGTTTGATGTTCTGTAACATCAAATTCCCTTAGTTTTTATCGGATCGCCACTGCTGCTGCCTCCCCTTTAATATTAGATCATATTATTGTTAAGACCTGGTCGAAATTTTTCAGTAATTTCATACCTAAATTTAAAGCAGGCTCTGCCCCGTATTCATTTTGAATTTGTTTTAGGACATCAGGTATTACCGCAATTGACGGAATGCCGTGTGTTTTAGTGTAGATGGCAGCAAAGACTGAGCCCCAAGTGGTGCAGTCTTCCAGTTGTGGTGTGATCCCCATTGGTAAACTAATGGTTAGGATTCTGTGTTTCTCGTGCAGGCTAGTATTCGGAAATACTGCTTCGATTTGAGTAATTTTTTGAGCTATCCAAAACGGAATTTGCTCCCGCTTAGTGGGCATTTTACCCATGACTGCGTATAGAGTCTGTGGTGTAATTTTTAGAGTGTTCCCCTGGTGAGGGGTTTGATTTGGAATTGTTAATGGTTGTTGGACTGTGAAAGTCCGCATGACATATTGAACCAATTGTCTGTAGATTTTTATTAACTCTGTGAGTTGATTAAGTATTTCCTCGTCTGACATTATTTCGATGTCTGGATGAGGTGTGTAGCCGGCTAGAATCGGCCAAGTTGCTCCTGGTCTACCTAGTGGACCGAGCCTGGTTATATTTTTGTTATGTTTTAGGGCGCCTTTAAACCAGAGCTGATGCTCCTGGTATGTTAATGGAATCTCTATATCCTCGAAAGGAATGTATTCCTCTGGTGGTTCATCTTCTTTGTAGAAGTGAAACAAGTGTGTTACTGGATTGGATTCAGGAAGAATTACCCATGAATAGAATACCTCTGTCTGAAATGATTCATGTGCCTCAATCACGAAAACTGCTCTACCCCCTCTCGGTGGTAGGCCATGTTTTGCAAGTTTTAGAGTAATGGCTCTTCTTAAGTTTGGAGCGATGTCGATGACACCCTCCTCGGTTTCATTTAAACCGGTGAAGTTAAAAAATGCTAGTTGGGCTGGATCAGCCGCAGCTACACCGTTTCCGGCGTTATTGTCAGTGCCTGACATTTTTCTGCTTGAAAATATGTAAAACAAATTTCAAGGAAACAAAGATAAGGTGCACAATATTGTGGAACACTGTATCCTTCAACGTTGAGCAAACCAAACAGATGATATATATGGGGTCTTCCCTATGTAGCCGTGGCGGATACTATCCCTGCCCACTCCAGACGTCTTTTGGAGTATATGGGTAGGGGTCTCTGAGAGAGAAAAGAATATTATGCACAGCTGAGTTACTCAGTATCTAACGTTGAATTACTGCCTTACCAAACGTTGGGCGCCATGTAGTGTAGCTCCTATTTCCCTTATAGGCTCTGCGCATTGGAATAATATATCCTATAGGTTTGACATAGGACTAAGGTCGGTATGTCCCTATCGAGTATATTAAACTTAATTACTTGTGCCAGCTAGCTCAGAGGCCACTAGAAACTTCTTGACAACAAGAAGGGATTAGTTTCTGGCAGCCGCAAAACATGACCACTGTGTTTCCCTTACAGAATCAGGACGTGTCCCAGAGTCGTAGAAACAATAGATAACTATTTCACTCAGCTCAGTTGTGCTTGATTCAGTTATTCTCAAAGTCACACAGAAATAACAGACGGGCGTTTCAATAAAAGGTTTATTGAACAGTCTTGTTTCTGTTGTAAGTTAGATGTGCTGTTACGATCACAAGACAGTATGCGAGATAAATAATGTACAAGGTGAGCAGTAGAAACAAATAATACTGCGTTAGCATTATCTTTTCAGCATATATGCATTTACATAAAATGACACAGCCTAAAAATGCGAGTACTCATACGATGCGTTTCTAGCCTAGTTCTACCCAATGTACCTAACCTATCCTAGGTGTAGGGAGAAGTAGAAGTAGGTGCTGTATTCCTGACTAGAGTATACTAAGAGTCTAGTATGCCAAGAGTCTAGTATGCCAAGAGTCCAGTATGCCAAGAGTCCCTCTAGGTTCTAGTCTGCTCCATACCTGAAGAATGAGAGAGGTAGGAATCTCTATCCGGACTCGAACTCCAACACCCCGCAAGGGAAGTTAGATCACTGGAAGCTGGACTCTCTGCGTGCAGGAATGACAGCGTCTTCTCAGTGCGTCCGGCCGGGAATCGGGCTCCTCTGAAGTCGAGGTCTCCTCTGATTTACAGGGGTTTGGGAAGGTATATTTATACCTGAAAATGTTAGCATTGACGTGAGTTGGGTAGCGAAAGACGTCATGAATGAATCCCTTAAGGAATAGAGGTTCATGCATAATGTATGAGTCCTTGAAGAAATCAATAGTCCTGGGCAAGGGAAACTCCCGCAGCCTGAGGGTCTGTTTTTTCATGGACTCGTTGAGACGCTAGGGTGGACGGATGTCGGAATCCATGCCTGTATTTGGTATGCATGGTTTATGCCTAAATAAGGTCTGGGATTTTATGCCTATATAAGGGCAGGTTGGATTGTGCCTATATAAGGTCATGATTCTAGAAAGCCCGTTTATGGACACCCTATGAAGTATACAACAGTCCCACCTCTTTAGCAAAGGTTCACTCCCACAACGTTTTGCTTGCGGGAGCGAGCAGCGGCGCGCAGAGTGGCAGCTGCATTCCTTGTTTTTTTCTTCCTTGCAGCGCGCGCACCACTCGCGGGCACCCTTACAGTGCGCGCACATCGCACACCATTCGCGGGACGTGGGACGCTGTTTTCTGTCCGGTTTCCTTTTCTCCACGACCCCGATCATTAAGTTGAAATGCTGGTCTTTCTCTTCAGTGTGCAGGGCCCTAAGCATAGGGGGCTCTCCCCTGTCTTACTCCTCTTGGGTCCATCCAATATTCGGTCCTGTGGAGACGGCTGCTCCGTGTGGCACAGCTCCCGCGTGAAACCCTCGTCTTGGTTGTAGTGTGTCCTGCATGAAGCAGGGGGACTCTGCTGGTACTGCTGTTCCTGAACTCTCGCGCGGAATCCTCTCCTTGCATGCAGTATACGCGGCCAGCCTGCAAGGGGTCCGTCCCTGCTGACACAGGGGCTCGCGTCTGACATGATGTATCTTTGGGTGAGTGCGGCCACGATTTGCACGTACATTCCTCTGACGCTACTTGGTGGTGTAACCCACAGCACCGTGCTTCCTCTACTTTTGGTAATCTTCTGCAGTATCTTTCCTCTGGCACCCACTACTGGCGGCCTCCTGCACGCGTCTTCCTCAGACACTCGATGCTGGCCTCCTCTTGCACGCTTCGCCCTTTGCCACTCTGTGTAGCCACCTCTGGCACAGGCGTTGCACTGACACTATTCGCTGCCGATTCACAGCTCTGCGATCCTTCACTTCCGAACACCTTTAACGCCTGCCTTCCTCTGACGCTTAATGCTGGCCGCCTTCTGCTTATACCTTCCTCTGACTCTACTCAATGCTGTGGCGCATAGCCCCTTGATCCCCTTACTACCGGACATTGTGTGCGCGTTTTCCTCGCACCCGCTTCTGCCCACGCGCTCTGTTCACTGCTGGAGACCTCCTGCACACACCTTCCTCTGACTCCCAAAGCAGGCTACTCTCTGCGCGCGTCTTCCTTTGAATCTACTCGCTGCTCTAATGCACAGTTTTGCCCTCCCTTTACAGTTGCCTGGCTTCATCTAAAACCCACTTAAAGCTAGATTCTGCACGTGCGTTCCTGTGACACCTACCGGCCACCTTCTGCTCTGATAGTACTCGCTGCTCTGATGCTCAGCCATACAATCTATCCTTCACTGAAGGGGACCTCCTGTTTGTGCCTTTGTCTCACACCGGTTGCTAGCCACTTTTTGCATGCTCCTTCCTCTGACATCCAAAGCTGGCCACCATTTGTGCACTTGTTTCTCTCAAACTCAAGGTAGCCACCCTCTGCATGCGCCTTTCTCTGAAACTACTTGCTGCTATGATGCATGGCGCCGCTTCTCCCTTAAGTGCTTACACAGGTTCTTCACTAGCCTTGCCGGAATGCAGTGTAGGCCACGTTCTGCATTCTTCTTCCCCGGACATCCAATGCAGCCGCCCAGCCTTTTCTGACACCCACCCTCCCATTATTGTTTTTAATCACCCCCCCCTCCCGTCATTTTCAATTTCCCCCCCCCCTCCCATCGTTGTTTGCTGACCTCTCACCTCCCCCAACCACCATGTCATAAAAAAAAAACATCGGCAAAGCTTGGCAATGCATTTATTCATTTCTTAATTCATATACCTGTTTTGTTTAAACAATTACCATGTTCGGAAGTTCTTCCACAAATATTTTCTTCACAACGATTTTACTAGAACATATCAATAAATATGTAAGTATCCAAGACGAACGTATGTGCAATGTTTACCTACCCCACTTCAAAAGCACAACACAATCACAGGATTGTTGTAGATGAGGGAGAGCTAACTTGATCCCAGTAGCTACAGCACGAGCCGAGCCTGGAAAGCATCGCTGTGTAACACACTAACCCCCAGGAATGCGTTATGGCATTTTTATGTTAATTCTTTTTTTTTATACAGTCGCTCAGTTATACATAATATCTTAATTATATCTAAGGTAACAAAAATGTTTATAACACTTATTATAAATTTATAACATACTGTACAGCAGCCACACTGCTCTACATCATCGCTTAAACACATTGGCAAAGCCAATAGCTCTCACTAAACACTTATAAGGTCCCAAAGGCAAGACCTATTGGCTATGCCAATGCTTGTCTGCCTGGCCGTTACACTATCAAGGCCTGAGACTTCTATGGCGGATAACGAAATGAGCGGATCATATTCAACGTGAGTGACTGTGATCTATTTTCAATATGAAGGTCTTTAATCCTCTTTATGAAGTAAGAACTGATTTAATTCTTAACCGTAAAGTGTGTGGCTGTCAATTTGTTAATGTAAAAGTCGAGCATTGCACAATTTGCATGATAAAACATTCAAAATAAATGCCGATGATATTCACTTAATGGGTTTGTAAGTATTTTTGGTACTGCGAAAAGCTGAAAACTGACTGAATAGATGAGTGGTTATCAAAGTTCCCCGCATGAGTGTGAATTTATCTGCTGCATCTCTTACCGGCGGGTGCCAGCAGCAGAGGAAGATCACAGGTTACTCTGAAGGCGATGCACAGATACTGCAGCTCAGAGGGTTTAGAGGGCAGGAGGGCTTGGGAGGTGTTGCAGAGGTGCGCTTCGTGACTTGGTAGACACCAGGACCATCGAAGGACGAGGAGGCGGGCAGCACCCTGCGTGGCCAGGATCTTGCCTGCCTCAGAGGGGCAGAACTTGCAGGGGCGGCTCCTCTGCTGTGGCGGAGGAGCGTCGCCCCACTGCTTTTAAGCAGTGTGAAAAAGAGAAACATAAAATGATAATAACTTTAAGTTATTATTATTTTATGCTTCGTGATGTGTCCTGCTGCTTTGCATCGGGGCTGCTCGGCTCACGGAGCAGGGCAGGAAAGGAGTGGTTTGCTCACTCCTAAGTGCGCAATGACTGTTTGGTCGTCCCCCTCGGGCCGCCCCAATCAATCATGCGCACTTCCCTGTTCTCCATGCAGGCTGCAGGACCCTGGCTGAGCGCCGTGTCATGGCGCTCAGACCAATCACAACACTGCATTGCAGCGTTGTGATTGGCTTAGGGAAGGGAGCCTGGCTGCCTGCTTCCTCTTCCTGTAGTCGGAGACAGGAGAGCAGGAACAGTGATGCGGAACCGGCCTCAAGGTAAGTTTATGTTTTCTTTTTTATTTTGCCCCCGCAGCCCCTCCTCGCAACACCCGCCCCTCCCACCCACGAGCCATGCCCGCCGCTGCTGGGGCAGAGACAGGCTGTAGCACTGGTACAGAAAGAATGGACTGTGAGGCAGCACAGATGGTAATCAATAGAAGGGACAGACTAAAGGGGTCCGTGGACCCACCCCAGCTGAGTTGAATGCAGCCAATGAGAGACGGCTCGTGTGGGTGGGTCACTGCTGTGCTCAGATCTGCCATAAAGAAAAAAATAATCAGAATACAATTTGCGCACTTGAAGTCCAAAACACAATGATGGAAAATGTTCCGAGCTGGTTCTAAGAATGCTAACGCCAGTAACTAATAAAAACTGTTGGAGACTTCTGCACGTGTAGACAATATCTTTGATAATCTGATAGAATAGAAGATAAAGCACCTTGCAGGATTGGAGGTGGCGTTAACCTCAAGAATAGATCAGACAATGAGACCCTTACAGATTCAAAATCCTCAAGTAAACAGGCAGCTTTATCTTTTTAAATAAGCCTTCTTGAGGCAGGGTACAAGTTAGAAACCATGAAGGTTTATTAAAGAATCAAAACTCATTAAGAAGCCAAAAATATAGTTAATCAGTCAATATAGGGAATTAGCACAATGGTCAGTCAAATGCAGCATAAAGTACAGCAAAATGTTCTAAGTCATAAGCACGAGGCAGACTGGCATGGATCTGCTCACTAACAATCGGGCCGAAATTCAATGGCTCAATTCCAGATTAAGCTCCTTTTATAATAAAACACACCATAAACATCGCATAGTCAACATAAGGTCATTAAATTGTTACACAGGTTTACAGAATGTAATGCAGCATCATTTAACTCCATACTAACACTATCCTTTAAGTGATTATTAACGAAAACAGTACAAATCTAGTTACACTAAAAAAAAACAATGACCGACTCATGAAATTAATAGATTTGTTGTACATGCAAGAAAGGGGTTTGAACAGTTGCATTTTGAAGGAAGGTTTTCTCTGAGTTCACCAAGGACAACATATCAACAAAGTATTTCATTTGTGCACATTCTGCTGCATGTGGAGACAGAGTGAGATGAAAAGATGGGCGCATAAAAATACAAGATGGAGTCAGGCCTAGTTCAGGCCTTGTCTGGCCAATGCTAAGAAAACTCAGTTATATAAAATGCAGCATTTTCATTATCAGTGCAAAACATTCATGTCATTAAGTAAATATTACTTATTAATCAGAAATATCTCTAACACACGCAGGACCCTCTGCCAAGAGTCGTGGTGCCCTTTAATAAGTGCTTGTGGGGCTCAAGCAACCACCAGCACAAATTAATGCATTAATTAATGAGTCGATTATGCAAGAAAATCTAGATAGTCTAGTGATTTTTAGGTCTCACATATGACAGCGCATGCGTTCTCACTTGCAAGAGATTTGATATACAACAAGGGGCTTGGAGCCCACCTTTTGCTTACCGTTCATTGGCTTCATTGTCACTCTGATTTGCTGCCTCCTAATTGGGCAGCACCTGCCGGCTTCAATTCTTCTTCTTTCCTCTGGAGCATGGGCCAAGAACAGATTGATTCTCTTTGATTAGTGTCCTTTCGCTGCTGATTGTGTTGAACTTGAGGTACTATTTGTTCCTTATTCCACCGTCGATGATTGCCTATTGTTTGTGTTGCTTTTCCCCCCCTCCCATCCTCCATTGTCCGTGCTGCTTTACCCCCCTCCCACCCTTTGTTTTCTTTGTTGCTTTTATCTGCTCTCACCCATGTTGTCCGTGTTGATTTTACCTCCTTCCACCCAGTGGTTGTCTGTGTTGATTTTACTCTCTTTCGCCCCCTGTTGTTTTTACCCCTACCCCTCCCCGTTGTCCATGTTGCTTTTACCAACTCCCACCCCCGTTGTCCATGTTGCTTTTTCTACCTCCCCCATTGTCCGTCTTGTAAATGCCCCACTCACACCCTCTGTTGTCTGTGTTGCTTTTAACCCCTCCCATCCCTGTTGTTGCTTTTACCCTCTCACCTCTATTGTCCATGTCGCTTTTCGACCTTCCACCCCTCTTTGTCTGTGTTGCAAATTCCCCCCTCCCAGCATTCCAAGTTGTCGGTGTTGCAAATTTCCCACATCCACACCCCTTGTCCGTTTTGCGTTTTCTACCTGCCTCCTCCCCTCTGTTGTCCGGGTTGCAAATCCCCCCTCCTATGCCCTCTATTATAGGTGTTGCATATTGTTTCCTGTTGTTTATTTTGCACCTCCCCCTGCCATAAGAAAAAAGAAGCTTGCCATGTTGTAGCGCTTTTTTTTCCAACTTTACTTCAGTCATGCTGCACTGCCTCACTGCTGTACAACATGGCTAAAATAATAATAAATCAAAGGGGGTCCTAGGGCAATAAAGATCCCGCATACATGCCCCAACGTATGAACAATGAATCAAGGGGTATGCTGTTCCTAGAAGTAGGAGAGTGGAAGAAAGAGAAGTAGCTCCTATAAGGAGCAAGGGCCCTCACACACCCCAAGGAGTGTCATGTTTCTCATAGGGCAGCTCCTCGTTAGGCTGGCACTGCAATGCCCAATGGGCCCCAAAGGGGGGCTCCTTGCCAGAGATCTTTTTAGACCATAGTCTAGGCCGTAGATGACGTGGGTGTGTGTGGGGCGTGTGGTGTATTTCAGTGGTGAGTACAGTGTGTGGATTAAAAATAATTATGGAAGCCCGCTGAACTAACTTTAATTAGTGGGTTCCGTGTCATGATTAAAAATAGGTAATACTTGGGACTGAAGATGCTAATAGTCTCGTCAAGTATTTAAGTGTAGGTGGTGGTCGACATGTTTCATGCCCTAGATTGTCAGGAATGCTCGTGGCATTTCTTCAGGACCTAAAACAACTACTAACTACTCCAAAAAAAGGGGGGTGGTACACATCTATAAATTAGAGTTTGTTCACCATGCCCTTTATAAATACACCATGGTAGTCAGTGCGTCTTCAACAGGCAGGATCCTCTTCCCTAGGGACCCAAATTATGGGGGCCCCAGGAGTCAACTTGCTCCAGAGTCAGGGGGCGCACAATGGCATCGCGACCGACTCTTCCTGTCGGTACGCGGAGTGCGGCCCACCTACCCTCCGAGAGTCCGGAGCTAAAAGACATTGGCAAAGCCAATAGCTTTTGCATAGGTGAGACCTATTGGCTTTGACAGTGTTTGTTGGAGGCATGCTTCTCTGACTATGGAAGTTCCTCTCAATGATGCAGAGTTAATTTGAACACAATGTGTTCTATGTTTTGGCAAATGCATTAATGATAAGATGTTGGACTAGACAAACCACTCGAGTTCCCCAAGCTCTCAGAGGTGGAGTTCTGGAAGAAACATGCTTGGCTTTGTTTGAAGTAGGGTATCAAGAAATGTGGTAATATAAACATGAAGGAGAAAAGCTTTCGAACACATATTTTAAGTTGCCTACAACTAGACACATGGTAAACGGGGCTGAAACGGGAGTAGAGCAAATGACCAGATAAGACTCTGGGGCCTGGGATAATCACAAAAGATTATTATATTCCCATCATACAACAATAATGGTACAGTTATTACATCAAATTATGTTTCAAAAGCCACAGCTTTTTAGCCCATACAACGGAATGAGTGCACCTGGCACTTTCAAGGTAATATTTATAGTTCCTTAACCAGCACAGCAACCATTAGATTAACATAAAATAGACATCTCTGATTCATCAGTACATAGGAGCTGGTCACTGCCATATAACTTACACTTCTAAATGCTCGCCCCTCCTAATGCTCAAATGGAAGCCATTGAACACATAAGGGAAACTGACTGTTAGGAAATTTACTGTGCTAATTTACAGTGCGCTTTCTTGTTGATATGTTGATCCCCACTCAGAGGCTATAATCCATTTCGCATATTACATTTTTAGCTCTTAAGGTTGTGAAATAAAATGTGCACTCTTTTAGGTCTGAGCAATTGCAGAGTTGTTAAATCACTGAATGAAGCTGGTCGTTACAGTCAACTTAGAACAAACAAACTTCTCTGGGCATTAATAAATGATTCAGCGGCTTTCCATACACTCTTAATGCCAATCACAGGGCAATGGCCAGCGGAGAGGAATAATACCTTGGTATCTGTACAACAATTGCATTTAGACTCCGATACGCATATTAGCGCAGCTGCCTGTAAAAATCCAATGGAGCATACTTTTTATATTATGTGAACGGTTGTATGAAAAAATATGAACAAATATTGGGAACAAAAATATTGCATGAGATGCTGACTTTGGAACCTTGGGACCCAACCCTTGGTGCTTGGCTCAACATCGTGTGATTCTGGGCAAATCACTTAAGGCCTGATTACGAGTTTGGCGGTGTGAGAGCGGGCCGCCACGCCAGTGCCCCGCTCCCCTACTACAAAACTCGACCACCTCCCACATTAGGAGTTTTCTCCTAGTCTGGCAGGTGGTGCTTTGGTGGTCCTATGCAGTGAACCTTAGAAAGGCACTGCAATGGGAACGCCATAGCCCGTTCCTGTATGATATGGACTGGTGCAGTCTATGCTGTGCAGGAACTGGGGTGCATGCACATGGTGTGCCCGCCTGCATGCACCCCATGGCCCTGAGGCAACAGGGGACTCTGTAGGGCCACCTTAGTTTCCTCAGCACCACAGTTTTCATGGCGGGCTGACCACCATGAAAACTGTGGCAGTGAGGAAAGTCGTAATATGCTTGGTGGTGCCGCAGCGGCACCGCCTGCATATTGCAGGGCTCAGACTGCTGCAAGACTGCCAAGGATCACGGATCCCTGGTGGTAGCAGTGGTCCCTTGGCGGTCCGACTGCCCAACTCGAAATATGGCGGTCGGACCACCGGTGCTGTGGTAACTGCACCGCCACCATGGGTTTAGCGGTCCATCGGACCGCCAAACTCATAATCAGGCCCTTAATTTTCCTGTGCCTAAATGTGTGAGATATATGTGTGTAATCCCCAATTGATGTACATGACCTTGTAGATTGTCTCCCAAGCTCCTCATGTAATGTACAGCGCTCCGTTGCTTCCTACCTAGATTTGCGCTATATAAATACCAATTCACACATATGGTGTTACACAAATATCATGAAGAAAAAAATTCAGGAAACAAAATATTGTGTTTGCAAACAAGAAAATTATTGTAGTAAGTGTATGGATTTGACGAAATATAGCATTATATTTAACTGCATTTAAATATTTGAGTTTTGAATAATAAAATGAAAACTAAAATATTATTTACACAAGTTAATATAAACAGAAATATATATTTTAAAACATAAAGGGGCTGATTATGATGTCGGAAGGACCGCAACCAACCAACAGTCGGTTGCGGTCCTTCCGACATCTGCCCTGTGGTCTGCCCACCACATTATTATGTGGCGGGCAAAGGCATCGGGCAGAGGGACAGTCCGTAGCCCTTCCAACAGGCTCAAGGAGCCCATCAGTGCGTCGGAACACACCATACACCCCTAATGACGGCGGAGCCAGGCTCGTCTCCGCCGTCGGGTTTATGAAGGCAGTTTCCGGCAGCCATTTCATGTCGGCCTTTCCAACATGAAAAGGCTGTCGGAAAGTGTCTTTGGGGGCCCCTAGCAGGCCCCCCTTTCCTCTCGGCCTACCACAACGGGACCTGGGGGCACCTATGGTGCGCCCTAAACATCCCTGCACCTTGTGCATGGTGCCTGCCACACGGTGCAGGGATGTTTGCAAACCTCCATTCTACAATGGAAGCTGCTGCACAAGCTTCTATTGTAGAATGGATGTTTCTGCACGCCCTATGGTGGGTCGCATCCAAATCAGGTGGTTTGAACCGCCGACCTAAGGTCGGGCGGTTCCAGACCGATATGGTGTTGAGCAGATGTGAGTCCACCCAACATCGTAATTAGGCCCTAAAACATTATTAAAACAATTGAAAAGAAAGTACATTAAAATTAATATATATTTTAATGTACTTATATATATATATACACCAACACAATTCGCGTGTGCTCTCAGCCTCTCTCGGCGGCGGGCTCAATAGAGGGCGCGAACCTCCACGATACAGTCAATCCAATGTCGGTAGACAAAAGTTTATCGAGCCCAATTCCATTGAAGCGTAAATAGTTTATTCAAACAAGTGGCAAACAAACGCCCGACGCGTTTTGGTGCAGCCGCACCTTGGTCACCCGTGACCAAGGTGCGGCTGCACCGAAACGCGTTGGGCGTTTGTTTGCCACTTGTTTGAATAAACTATTTACGCTTCAATGGAATTGGGCTCGATAAACTTTTGTCTACCGACATTGGATTGAATATATATATATATATATATATATATATATATATATATATATCTTTATTAGGATATTACAACCATCAAAGTATACATCCTAAAACATTTAAAAAACGACATCAAATTTAGGATAATTAAAAATCGTACAACATACATAAGAATATTTAAAAAGGATTTCACAACACCGAAACGGATTGGTAACTGCAGCGAGCAATGCAGTACAACAATAACTATAGGTGCATATCAGAAGCACAGCAATTAGATGATAGAATCATATCCCAAATCAATTGTCTTAGGGAGTGTAGATTACATAGTAAGCATGAGGACAGAGGCATATAATTAAAAAGTAGTTATAATAATAAGAATTAAAAAAGCATGCAACATACATTCAATTGCCTAGGGTAATACTTAATTACAACTCCCAGTAATGGAGTCACACCAGAGATTAAGGATAGCAGCAATAAACTCCCACATAAAGTGCAACAGAGCAAGATACGGTCTTCTCACCATGGTCAAATACCAAGAAAAAAATGAATGGATCCACAATTCATTACCAGTATCAATGTAAAGTAAGGGTAGCAGCAACAAATACCCACAAAAGATACCCGAGTTCAAGATAAAAGTCTTATCACTAGGGTCAGATACCAAGATAAATATAAAATACATGTTCACAATTTAGTATAAAAAAGAAAAAGTAAATACATAATTCATTATACATCAACTTTTAGGATTGTTCTTCGTTTGTACCAAGCTGCCTCTAAGCATTTACTAACAGCTAAGACAACTTTAAAGGAGGTATCAGTTTTTAAAATCCTAAGCGCTGCCTGGTATTGTGAGACTCCCAGTTCGCGACAAATGGGGAGAATCCACTTACGACGGGAAATCGAATACTCTGCACAAAAAATAATAAATGTGATTCGTTTTCATCGCCCCGGTTGCACATAGGGCAAAACATGGGTGCCTGTTCTTTGCCCCATTTCTGGGTGAATGATCTTAGGGGGAGAGTCCCAAAATGAAATGGTAAAAACAGGCTCTAGGCAAGGGAAGAGGGTATTAGATCTAGGTATTCTTCAATGGATGGAAACATTTATGGTCAAGAAACACATTAGTCATGGATCCCATTGGGCTTCTATTTATAAGCTCTTCATTGATGTATGAACAATAAGTAGCTTTCAATACGTTTTTATCTGCTCTAATTTGACTAGTGTGATCCACCCAGAAATTATGTAGACCCAACTTCCCCAACCAAGTACAAACAAATTTGACCTAAGGAAGAGACCTGGCACCTGGCAATTTTAAAACTTCGTCGAGCGAATCCCTTTAGTCAGCTAGTTCTGGCGTACTCCAAAGGCGGACCCAATAGACTAATATTTTTAATACAGCCAAATCTGCTAATCTTTTTAGCCCCAGTTTGAAGAACAACAGGATAAGGGGTGAGCTAGATGGGAGACAAACTAGTTTCCTAGCAAAATTATTTTCCGCAGTGACCAAACGCTGGACATCCAGTAACCCCATATTTCGGCCCCATAGAGCGCAGCCCCTTGTGCCTTGGCACGTTATATTTCCAAAATTGGTGATACTACATTGGACACTGTTTGCTTGTGGGCCCTAATAATAGCATTATACCTATGCTCGATTAGAAGGCTACTCTTGGTTATCTGGCCAACCACTTAAAGTTCTACATGAGACTCACCCCTAAATAATCAAAGTTTTCTACCCTTTCTAGTACCTCATTGCCAACCCGGATAACTGTTTTTTTTTTCTTTCTCACCCCCTTACCCAACACCATAAATTTGGTCTTATTGACATTCATTTCAAGGCCTCCACACTTGCAGAAATCTAAGAATCTGTTATCTAAGGTCTGCAGGCCCATGGGTGTCTTTGAGATAAGGAGGGAGTCATCAGCGAATAGTAAAATAAGTACCATTCTGCTATTCAGGGTTGGGGAATTATTTATACAGTTTTCTAAAACTTTAACGACGCCATTCATATACATGAAGAACAGCATGGGTGCAAGAACGCATCCTTGACGCACCCCGCATTCAATCGGGATGCGTTCAGTTAATTCACCCTTAGGGCCCCAGCGAACCTGTGCAAAGTTAATCTCATGAAATTTACTTAGGAGTTGTACTAAATTGCGAGGAACTCCTAAATTCAATAGAACATACCATAGCTTTGCCCGTGGGATAAGGTCAAATGCAGCTCTAAGGTCTATAAAGGCCACATAAAGCTTTTGTTGCTGCAATAGAACTATTTTTCAATATAAAATCGAGAATCTAAAAATCTGATCAATAGTACTGACCTTTGGCTTAAAACCAGCTTGGAAAGGTGCCATTATTTTATTAACATCCACCCAGTCGATCAATTTATTTAAAATTTACCTAGCAAAAATGTTCTGCGCATTGTCTATCAAGCTTATAGGCCTTTAGTTAGCGGGGTTACTTGCATCTCCCTTTTTAAATATAGTTACAATCTTGGCCCCCCTCCAAGATTAAGGTACTTTCCCCCCCTGCAGAGATAGCATTTGCTAGCATATTAAAGTAGATCGACCAGATTTGCGACTCCATCTTAAAAAGATCTCCTGGAATTTTGTCTGGGCCTGGTGCCTTGGCCAGTTTTAGTGAATCAATTGCACTAGTAGTTTCTTCATAGCTAAAGGAGACTGGAATAGTATATACTTCCCATTCTACGGGTTGTAATGTTGCGGAGCAGATCTGACTATTAGTTATACGAAGGTCATTAATATCTTTTGAGGAATAAAGGGGCACATTACGATACCCGGCGTAAAAAAATCCGCCAGGCATGGAAGCGGCAAAAATCCGCCCGCACACACCGCCTGAACACCGACCACGCCATTATGAGTACACAAACTGAAAACCGCCATCGGCGGAAAAATCATACAAAATACCGCCCGCCATCGTCCGAGTCGGAGTCAAACCGCCCGCCACGGACGGAAACACGCACGACAACACAAAACCGCCCGCCCTCACGGCCGACACACCGCACGTGAAATTACGATCGCACCGCCATGAGCGCGGAAAAACAACAAAAATACCGCCCGCCAGCGCAAACAACGCCGATGAGAATCGACACGGCAGAAGCCATGGCGCCCACGTACCTGCACAGAAACCATCCGCACACAAAACCAATAGCACACAACATGGCCAACAAGTCCACACAGCAAGGCACGCACAAATACACAAGCACAGTACACATCCCGAAAACACCCCCGGACAAACAAAAAATACAAAGGCCAGAACCCCAGACACAACACACCTGAAAACAACAGACCATGAGGACACACCCACATAGGTGAGTACAAAAGCAGCACTCCCACAGACCACAACCCCTTGCTACATTGCAAACCAGAGAGGAGAGGAGAGGACACAGTGACACAGCAAGGACAGCAGCACACCACAGAAACGCACACATCACAACCACCACCACCACCACCACCACCAAACACCGGCACCACAAACCCCCTGCACATTACACAACACACACCGCACCAGCACCACAAACACCATGGCACCACAAAGGATGCCCAAGTTCACGCCCATGGAGCTGACGGTCATGGTCGACGAGATCATCAAGGTGTACCCACAAATCTATGGGAACATGGTCCAGCACACACCACTAGCCACCAGAAACAGAATGTGGACCCGGATCGTAGACCAGGTCAATGCAGTCGGGACCCTGCCCAGGAACAGAACCGAGATAAACAAACGTTGGAATGACGTAAAGAGCTTGGTCAAGAAGAAGGAGGGCAAAAACAGAGAGCTGGCTGCCGTCACTGGCGGAGGGAATCCCGCGCTCTTTAAGACCTTCAAAGCGTGGGAGGAGAAGGTGCGAGTCGTAATCCATCCGGAGATCCTCGCCGGATTAGCAGGGGAGTGGAGGCTGGTAAGTACAAACTAATGTATACCAGCACACCGCTATGTACTCACATGCGCAACTACCATGCCACAGCTCCCAGGGACAAACACCCCCATGTCCAGCACACAATACACAACACATCACACACACATGCAACAGACACTACCACACACAGCCCAAACCGAACAACTGTAAGATGCGTGGGGACATGTGTACACTAAGCCAGCCACGTAACCACCAACAGGTCCCCAAATATGCCAGAAGCGCCACAACGAGCACCCGCCACACCCATGTGTCCGCCACAGCTGCACCAACTGACAAGTAACAGGTAAGTGGCAGGAACACAAAGTGCAGTGGGTCGGAGGGGGACAGCTGAAGTACAACACCCACCAGGCCCCCACTCCCACAGACCAGCAAGGTGGAGCACTCCCCACACCCATGTGTCAGGCACAGCTGCACCAACTGACAAGTAACAGGTAAGTGGCAGGAACACAAAGTGCAGTGGGTCGGAGGGGGACAGCTGAAGTACAACACCCACCAGGCCCCCACTCCCACAGACCAGCAAGGTGGAGCACTCCCCACACCCATGTGTCAGGCACAGCTGCACCAACTGACAAGTAACAGGTAAGTGGCAGGAACACAAAGTGCAGTGGGTCGGAGGGGGACAGCTGAAGTACAACACCCACCAGGCCCCCACTCCCACAGACCAGCAAGGTGGAGCACTCCCCACACCCATGTGTCAGGCACAGCTGCACCAACCGACAAGTAACAGGTAAGTGGCAGGAACACAAAGTGCAGTGGGTGGGACGGTGGACAGCCCAAGTACAACACACACCAGGCCCCAGTCCCACAGCACAGCAAGGAGGAGCATCCCCACACCCCACACCCACGTGTCAGCCACCGCAGTGCACAACGACAGCCGAAAGGCAGACATCACGGTCCACAGCAATCGGTGTCAGTGGGTGTACAGCCACCCCCACGACCCACTACACCCCCACCCCCACAGACCTGCAACATGGAGCACCCCCCGCTAAGAGCCATGTGGCATCCAGTACAGTGCACGCACGAACAACTTGCAGGTGGGAAACTGGACAGGGCTGGATTACTGGAGGCATGAGGACCATAACACCACCAACACATGGGACATGTCACGTAGCACACGAACACGCAGCACCGCCCACCGTCACGAACAAGTGAACAATGTGCACACGGACATGAACAGCAGACTCACACCCCACATGACCCATCACAGACATAGCAACACCCAAGGAGCCACGTCTGCATGCACAAGCCACACTGAATATAGTCCCACACGGCAGCCACTGTGCAACTCATCACACACAACCGAAACACCATTGAAGTCCTGTCCATGTAGCCCCTACTGCCTGTCAACCACACACCCCACAACTACGCCTATGTAAGACAAACAACACTAGACGCAACAGAGCGGAACAACAGAAATGTACACGAACACCACTGAACCCATCAAACACACAGACACACCATGCACATACAACATACCATCCATCCCATCCGTCAGCCCCAGTCTCATGAAAGGCATGTCATCCGCACAGCTGCCACACATACAGCAGTCACGCTAAGACACATGCCCATGACCAACCATGTGCCAGAAGTCAATTAAGCGCACGACACACTGTGAGCAACAACACACAACATGGGCCACACCCCCGAGCACTGCAGTGATGCACATGGCACAGGGCAGCACGCACACCAAGGAGATGGGACAACTGCAATACGTTGGCTGGCACACAACTATCACTCACTCATAACGATGCGTCCAATGCCATGTCCAGTAACCACAACAGACAGCAAATATGCAGGGCATGTCAGGCATGCACACACCTCAGACCATGCACTGTCATGCTGCCACAACACATGTCACGTTCGGCACCCATGGCTCACAGCATGTACCCCAAAAGCATATACCCTCCCAAATGCGAATCTGGGGCATGGCCCCCATGTTGCCATATGCGTTCCTAAGCGTTCCATTTGAACCCCAAAAGCATATTCCATCCCAAATGCGAATCTGGGGCATGGCCCCCATGTTGCCATATGCGTTCCTAAGCGTTCCATTTGAACTCCAAAAGCAAAGTACAAACCAGACCCAGGATGGGCCAGGAGCCCGCATACACCAGAGTCACAATGAGTAGGGGCAAAGCAACACACCCATCGGCATGGCCAATCCGTCCCATGCCACATGTGCACAGCACACAGTCCCATTGCCTAGCACACACACCTACAGATGCCACAGCCACACACTCGCCTCCGGGAAACCCATGTACGAGATTGCACGAACTGCCAATGTCAGACGACTAATACATACTTCGCCAGGTGCAACACAATAACAAATCTCATTCTCTCCACAGGTGACGAACTGCTGGACGCTGGGGATGGAGACAGCAGCCAGCACAGCCAGCCTACAAGCCCCCAACGAGGACACACGGATCTGGAGGATCTGTCCACCTCTTCGGACACGGACCACCAAGCTGGCCCATCTGGCGTGGCAGGGCCCAGCCGCTCCCCAGGACCCCTCCTACCCACCAACCCATCATCCAGGGATGCTGAACAGTCCCAGTCCCCTGCTGCCACTGTCGTTGCGGCCACACCCACGGTCATTGCGGCCACTACCACTGCCGCAACCGCCACCATCGCCGCACCGACCACCACCGCCTCCACCACCACCACGTCTTCGCTGGCACCAGCCCCAGCGCAGGTGGTGGCCCGGCCGACTGGATCCACCCTGGGAGCCACAGCGAGGACCGTGGTGAGCAATGTGGCTAGTGGGCAGGCCGGTGGCAGCAGGACTGGTAGGAGGAGCAGGGTCAGGGAAACGCCAGCCTCCCCTGGGAGCCATGCCCTGCCTCAAATGGACAGAGTCCTTGGGGCCTATGAAGAGGCCCAAGGACAATGGGCCAGGTCTGCTACTGACACGCGGGAGGTGCTGGGGGTGCTGAGGTCCATGGACGCCCATATGGGCCAATTCGTGTCCCGTATGGACCAACTCGTGGACCTCATGGGCCAGCTGGTGGTGGCGGTGGGGTCACAGGCAAGGCCAGCAACACCACCTCCGCCACCACCTGCTAGGGCGCAGGCTCGGGCAGCAGTGTCCACTTCCCCTGCGTCCACAGCCAGTGAGCACACCTCACCCACCACCAGCAGGTCGCCACCACACACCCCCTCCCAAACGTGGAAGGGGCCGTCCGAAGAGGAAACAGATCTCCCGGGAGGACTTCGCACGCTCCAGTCGCAAGTGAGGCAGCCAGCCAGCCTTCCGCCAGCCTTCCTTGACCAGCCACTGCATTGACTTGCTCTACGATCCCACTCCACACAGCCATCTGGATGGCATGTGTGTGTTGGACTATGGACATAGAACCAGTGGGTACACCCTGATCATCACGCAGCCATGACCGACAGCTCATTGTCACTGCACGCACCACTTTTGTCATCACCTTACACACAATCACATGTCACAGTTTGTAATAAATGCACCTTTTTCACTAACTGCTGTTTGTGCCCTGTGTCTTTATTGTACGGAATACAACGGCCACCTTGGGCGGAAAGGCACCTGATGCGTGGCATGGAAATGGAATCCGGAGGGCCTGTAGGGACCTAGGGGTGGGAGACAGAACAGGAGCACATTCAATGAGTGTGTCACACACCCATCACACAGTACATGTCAACAACTACAAGCAATGTACACACATCGCACAGAGCAATAGGGCACAATGCCACAGCCACCAACAGTGGCATACTACCCCTGGCCATGGAGCGTTGACACACTGCACGCAGTGAACATACGGCCACCCTGACACAGCACACACACACCTGCATAGATACAGACACATCATCCGTCGTACATGGACACTCACCGTCAAGTGAAGTAGCGGGCGATGAGCTGCTGGCGCACATTCCCAGCTTCCTCCTCTCCGCTGTCCACCTCACTCGAGCTGTCCTGGTCTGCGGGCTGGGGCCCTGGTTGATCTCCGTCATCCACAATGAGGGGGATCTGCTTCCGAATGGCCAGATTGTGCAGCATGCAGCACGCCACCACTATCTGGCACACCTTCTGTGGGGAGTACGCCAGTGCACTCCCGGTGCGGTCCAGGCACCTGAACCTGGACTTGAGGAGGCCAAAGGTACGCTCGACCACACGTCTGGTCCTCCCATGTGCCTCATTGTATCGATCGTCTGCTGGGGTGCGAGGATTCCTCAATGGACTGAGCAGCCATGCCCCATTCGGATACGCAGAGTCACCTGGGTGTGAGGGACACAGAGAACCGTTGCTATTCCAACTGGACAGGGGACAGCATCGCACAACCAGCACGCTACACCACTCCACATACTCACCGACAATACAGCCACGATCCTGTTGCAGATTGGCCATCAGTCGTGGCAAGATGCTGTTGCGCATTATGTGTGCGTCATGGGCCGAGCCTGGAAACTTTGCACACACGTGGGTGATCACCATGTCCGCAAGGCACACCACTTGCACATTCAGGGAGTGCGTGTGCTTCCTGTTGCGGTACAGGTGCTCAGTGGCCTGTGGTGGAACAAGGCCAACATGAGTGCAGTCAATGGCTCCCACGACGTGTGGGATTCTGCCAAGGGCATAGAATGCACCCTTCACTGCCGCCAATTCACGAGCCCTGGGGAATCTGATGTACCTGTTCCGGTACAGCATCATGGCTGCCAGTACATCCCTCAGCACCTTGCTGAACATGGGCTGGGACATCCCTCCTCCACTGCCCACTGTGTGCTGGAATGACCCAGTGGCGAAGAAATGCATGGCGGCCATCACCTTAGCCGTGGGGGTGACAGCAGTCGGATACACCCTGCGGGGACGGAGATGGGGCTCTAACATGGCACACAGTCGATGCAGAGTTGGCCTGTCCAGCCGAAACTTCCTGATTACCTCTGTATCGTCCATGTCCGCCAGCAATTGGTATGGGCGGTCAATGTTCGGTCTCCGCCTGGGTTAAATGGCAGAGGACACATGTCAAAGCAACACGGCACATAGCAATTTCGCATACACATCACTGACATGACTGAGCAAGCACATGAGCCACAGCCCAGCTGTCAAGCTGGGATGGCACGGCCACAATACACTTACACAGGTCTCCCAACAATGGCAATGGCAAGTGAGACATACCACTGCCATGTGCATGCACATGGGGATCTAGGCCCCAATGACTTGCGGGCGTGCTGATGGGGACTGACTGCATATTCGTCAAGCGGCAACGCCACGGCAACATGAGTGTCTGCTGAGCATGGAACTGCTTCCGAGGCTGGATGAGTATGGCACACGACGACGACGATGTGGGCACGGGCTGAGCGGCCAATACAAGTGGGACCTGTGGCACGAGGGGATATGAGACAGTAGTAGGTGTCAGCACTGCACCCTATGTACAGCACTGTACGGATCACAGCTCCCGAAACATTGACTGGTGTCCACATTGACAGCCCCATGCCAAGACGGCTGTGTGCTTGCAGTCACACGTCACAGGTGAGAGGTTACATTGCACGTGCCAGGTGGCAGTCGTACATAGTGGGAGCTGGCATGTGTGTGCATGTGTCTCCTGTTCAGGATCCACCAGATGGGCGCTGACTCTGTACTGACCATTGGACACAGCATGTTCCGTGGAAGGCTTGTGTGTGTGGGATGGTGGCACTGGATGTGCCTCCGTTGGGTGGGGGCCATGCACAGGGCGGGTACGTCGATGATTGCGCATTGTTGGTCACGGTGGGTGCACCAGCTAAGATGTGTTGCCCTGTGTTCAATTCCTATGTCCGCATGATGATGGACTGTGGATGTGGGCAGACTACACATTGGTCGATGTGCTGTCTATATGCATGTGCCTTCACACCAGGCACAGCTGCCCCTGCACATGTGACCCCTGCTGGACTCGCTGCTGGGTCTGTGGAGCTGATGCACCTTCTGCGCGTGGGGCGGACAGCTCTCCTCACTTCCCTCATTGCGCATGTCATGTCTTTGCCGCAGGTGACATGGATCATGGAGGGCCCACATGTACGCGTGGGTAGGCTACACATGATTGTTCACTGGTCGCCACCCCCAGTCAGTGTTTCGAATGGGAAGGTTGTCGTGCTGGTGGTATGTTCGATGTGGCGGATGGGCGGGCCTAGGTGCGGGCTTACATTCCGGACATGGGGGTAGTTGGATTGGCGACTAGTTGCAGTACACACGGGACACGTCTCTTCCTTTCCACATCTGGGTCATCCCTTGTACTAACTGACAGTGATACAGTCATCTTCGCCCCAGCCCTCATGTCCTCCCCTCGCCCCCAATATGCATGCTCACCTGCGAGGCTAGCGCTTGCACAGGCAGCCCCAAGCTTGCACCAGAGAGGGCAAGGAGTGTATGTGTGGGTCCAGTTGCACGAGTGGGCTGTCTCAGGGTATGATGTGTGGCGGGACGCCGTCCACCTGCGTGGTGCCCCAAATGGAGACCCGGCCTGCATGGACTATGCATCACAGTCTTCGCCTTCCGGATCCGCCACCTGCGACACCCAGTGGCTGTGGCTGCCCTTGCGGCCATGCCGCGTCCGTCTGTGGCTGATGGCCCACACATTCACTCTTTGGCCTCTCTGGGGAGGGCTCGGGGTGGTGGCGCACGCGCTTGCACTTAGTCGCAATGGCATGTGGCGTGGTTGGTATGATGGGCAATGGATGGGATGGTGCGAGCCACCTCCCGTGACGTCAGTGCTGCTCGTGCTGTGGTGCGTCCCCTACACTTCCATTTGACTTTTTGCCATGCTGGACGTTGAGGTTCTATTGCCTGCGTGATATGACCAGGAGGAGCGCGAGGAGACCTCTCACACACCATGCTCCACTGCCATCCCGTGCCCTGTATCGCCTGTGCGGATTGACTATGTTGGGGTTACACCTGGTCGACTGGGGCTGTGTGTGCCTTGTCAAGGGGCATGGCGGGCGCACAACAGGATCCAGCTCGTCCACAGAGGGTGGGCTGAGGTGCGCCTGGTACCGCTTTGTACGTGTGCCCGGCTGCTGTGCACACACGTGTTCACTCCCCCGACAGGTGTCCTCTCACAATGCCCAGGGAAGCGGTGGTGTACTGTTCATGAGCCCTCCCAACACGGCGTGCTCCAACTTGGCATGTGCGCATCTACCCGTCGCACCCACCCACCTGAGCACTGCGTCCATACGACTTCACACGACACATGTGTGTCTTCCACAGTGGTGCTACTCATTTGCGTTGACATCCAATACCAGTGGACTACATGGTCATGTCACGACTGCCGTGTACTTCACATACTCTCATCCTCTCTCATTCGTACTTGTGAAATGAGTCAGCGGAGACAGTTCTGGTTTCAAACATTATATTGAGTCTTCTGTCCTCTGTGATGCAGTATAGTGGACACTACTGGCAGCGGAATACATGTTGAGGATATACTGAGCATGATTACAAATGGGATAGGGTGTGGGGTTACATCTGCTTGGCCAAGGCTGTGCTAATGTACATTTACGTATAGCTGCGGAGCTGCGGACTTTGACACAGACGGTATACATGTAGCCTACCAGACCGCTCGGCATCATGGGCACAGTCCATCTCAGTTCCATGTGACAGGTTTGCTGCGGTTGTTCCTCATGCACGCGTGCATGTGAGATGACATCAGGGCATGTGCTTGCGTGCATGCAGCGGCGTGCCACTTGTTGTTGCACTGTGGTGGTTACTGGACATGTCACAGTCACTGGGGTCGTGTTGTTGTTGTATGCACTTGTCGTCCATGCAAAGGTCCTGGTATGGGATTCCCGGGGCGGGGGTGGGAGGGGTGCAGCACCCACAGACTCCAGGCGACCTATTCATGTCCACTGAGCGGTGTGTGTGTCCATGTGCGCTGGATCCATGTCGTGTCCTGGTTGTTCGTGCAGTTCCGTCCATGTGGGTGCGATGCACAGAGCCCATGCCACTGCCTCCCACGATGCATGCGGTGTTCCTGGATGTGATGGGGAACAGTGTGCATGTCACGGTCATATCCGATGTCATGGCGATGTCGTTGATGGTGTGGTTACAGTTGCCGGTCGTTTGGTATGGCTGTTGTGGTGGTGACTGGCCAGTCCGTGCGGAAGCTGAGCATGGGTGCGGGGTTGGACTTCATAGGTCACTCGGGGAACCTGCGTTGTGGTCCGACGTATTTACAGGTTGTCAGGTATGCGATGCCGTCCAGCAGGGCTTCCATGTCATTGGTGGTGTACATGTTTGCCAGCCAATGAAGCGGATGGTGGCTGTCAAGGTGTTGTTCGTAGGTTGTCCCTTGAAGGACCATGATGGGGCATGCTGGGTGACATTCGATGTAGCTGTTCTCGATGATCCGTCGTGTGGAGGCACAGTGGTTCCATTTCAGTGCGCGTGCGATGTTGGCCACATACGCCATGCCCCCATAGGCAGAGCAGGCCCTGTCGTGTGCGTCCAGAGGGAGGAGTAGTGGTAGCAGGTCCGCCTTCAGACATGCCGGGTTGGAGAGGCATATCTCGACGGGATGCTGGTAGGGACACCTCCGACAGTAGAAGACGGGCATGACGCAGCTGAACAATGTGATGCGGTAAGTCAGTCGGTAACTTACGTTCAGCAGGGACAGGAGATCGCATCCCAATGTATGTATCGTGCTGGTTTGGTACAGCTTGAGCTCTTCGGCGTAGTTGGGTAGGTGTGTTGCGGTTGCCATTTCGCAGCGGTGCGTTGTGGTGGCGTGCTCCGGCTGTGTGTGCAGTCTGCAATGTGCACGCTCCGAGGTTGCTGTGAGCTCTGTGTAGTCGTAGGGAGACAGGACTTGTGTTCTGTTGGCTTGTTTGGAGGACACGGGCCCTCTTCCCACATGCTTCTCAGACAGTTGAAGGTCAGTGCTGTGTGACTCCTTCCAATTAACTTGCATGTGGCCGACATGGGGGAGTGTTTTCTTCTTTCTTCCCCGTCCGTTGTGTGCTTCTGTGATATGCGCTATCTGCCGTGTGGTCGGTCTCCTCGGCATGCCTGTGTTGGTCTATTCTTGGACAATGGCTGTATTCACCGGCTTCTGTCGTAGGGCTGTGGTTTCGGTGTTGGAATGGAAGGTCATTCAGTGCTGTCTGCTCTCCCTTGTGTGGGCGGCAGGCTGCCTTTCCGCTCTGCGTTGGGCCTTGTGTGTGGATGTAATTCTTGGGCCACCTGTTGTCGGTCACCGGGCTCTTTGGTGTTCCGTTTCATGTGTCTTGTTCATATGTGCAGGGTGGTATGGGTTTTTCAGTGTGGTACTGGCGTTCCTCTTCCCGAAGGGGCCCTGCTTCTCCTAGTTGGTGTTGCCGCCGCTGTGTGCTTCGCCATGTTTGTTACACTGGGGTGTGTCCTGCTGTTGCGTGACTTCACTGACATGTGTGCGTCGGTTGTGTGGCGTTGGGTGTTGTCCGTGAATTGGGCGTTGGGGACATGTCTGTGGCAGGCCTGTCACGTGTCATGTGCGTTCGGGGTGGGGCTGGTGTGTGTGCTGCTTGGTTGTGTCCCTGTGTCTGTGTGCGACGCATGCATGGCGCTGCGGTTGGCCTCTGCGTTGTGCGCATGTGTGGCGGCGTCATCGGCGCTTTGGGGCCGTGACGGGGTGGTTGGTTCCTAGTCCCAGGTGGTGTGTACACATGTGTTCCGCGATGTTAGGATTTGGCCTGTGTGTCATATGTGGATGCAATGGTGGATGTGTAGTGTGCACGCGCTGGTGGGGGTTGTCCGCTTTTCCGCCCTTGCACTGTGTGCGCTGTTTGCGTGCACTTGTTGTGTGTGTGCCTACCTGCGTCTCCGCGGTACGTTGCGTCCTTGGTGGTGCATCAGCAGAAGCATGGGAAGGGCCTGCAGTGCTGGATTCATGCCCGGGGTGCCGCTTCTTCGTTGTCCGTGCTCTGCGTCCGTGTTTCCGCCTCTCTTTCACGTGCGGTGTCTCTTTGCCGTGGGAGCCGTTTGTTTGCGGCATCGTAATTTATGCGCCGGGCGGGACGTGTTTCGTCGGACGGTGTGTGTCAGTTGTGCTGCGCCGCTACGTGTGCGGGCGCACTTTGATGGCGGACGGTGTTGCTGGCTTGCCGGCGGTGTTTGGCCTGCTTTTCGCATCGTAATTGGGCGGGCGTGTGGACTGCTGCGTGCCGGCGGTAACTGGTGGTTTTTGCATCCGCCAGCACGGCGGTTGTGCTGCCGCCCGCCATCGTAATGGGCCCCAAAGTGTGGAGAAGTGTGCCGCCTATTTTTCAGGGGATATATTGTAACAGGGGGATTCCGCACTTCCAGATTTGCTTAGCGCTACCAATTCCCAAAAGGTTCTATTATCCTAGGCTTCAATATCAGCAAGCAGATCCTGCCAGTATTTATCCTCCCAATCCCATTTAGCCTGCTTCAATCGAGCTTAATAGGTGCTTCTGGCTGTGCTAATTTTATATCTGTCCCCTTCTATGATAGCCAGCTTTAACGAGCTCTTTGCTGTTTTACAAGATGTATCAAACCATACATTTACTTTGGGGGGGTTTGGTATTTGTCACAGTCACCTCCTTATAAAAAATCTTTTGCATCTCTCTAAACAACTGCTTATGCACAGTTAAAATGGGGATATCAACTGCGTTTGTCCCTTCATATTTGTCTGAAGAAGCGACAAACTGCCTATACAACTCTGAGTATAATTTTTGATTTGCCAGGACTTTCGGCCATTTGACAGAGCGATGATTATAAGTTACAATGGGGGCAGGGACAACCGTGAGCGAGTGATTATTCCATTGCTTCAAGGGCTCACCATGAGAAATCACCTGGCAAGAGTAGTGGTCGCTATTGAATCTCACATTAACTTCCATATCAGCCAACAGTGACCACAGTCTCACATCGATAAGTACATAATCAATAACACTGGAACTTGCTCCCCTCTTAAAAGTTGGTGCTCTATCAGGATCAGAGATGGTACGCCCATTACAAGCTCTTCGCCCTCTACTAATTGTTAAGGAGGCTACTTGGAGTGTAATCGAGGAAACAAATTTCCTTGGTGGTCTAGTCATCATCATCATCATAATCTTTATTCGATTTTACAAATAAAATCATAAAAGTCAAGTCATTAAAAATAGTACATAATTATCATTACAGTACTCATGCTTATTTTAAAACCCCATGAGAAAACGTACAAGAAAAAAGCAAGCTGTGGAAGAATTTAGCAGCTGTAAATACAGTAAGGCAGGCCTGAATTGGGTAAAGTTAATTGGTTTTAAAATTGGGCGCAAAAACTTATGTTGCAGATTATTAAATTTTGGACAGAGCATGACACTATGTAATGTGTCGTTAATCGATGTATTATCACAATTACAAAAGGGGCAGGCCCGAGTACGTAAAACAGCCATGATTAAAAGGGACTAGACGAGGGAACAAATTCAACCTGAAATAAGTCAACAGGCGGCGTTGATGACGTGTCATATTCCAGGTCAAATAAGGTTCTATGTTGCTGACAGTTGTCACTAAAATCGCGTGACGCATAGAGTGTTTTATTAATGCGGAGTCCTCACGTTCTGATGCCAACTTGCCCCTGAAGGCGGTTTCAACCCATTTGCCATCAAAGCGGGTCACAACAGAGGAATTATCGTACTAGTCGGGCCTCCCTAGAGTCCGCAAACTATGCGCCACATACACCAGCCACTGGATCAGGGAGGATTTATCTAATTTTAAACAATCCTGCAAAATTGCTCTGCTAAAACTAAGTTCCTCTTTTACCCACATTGAGTGCCAAAGTTTTAAAGGGCAAAGGCGGAGTTGGTCAATAATGTAATCTAAGCCTAGTTCTTCGGGGACAATTTCATAAGGAACACTATGTGGAACGCCCAGAAGGCCCCTTAAGAATTTGTTTTCAGCTACTTGAATTGGGGCGACCCGGCCATATTCCACTGCCATAGATCACTAGTGGGATGCACTTGGCCCTGTAAATTTCCAGGACCGATTGTATATGAATATGCCTGAGCCGGCGGCAAAAATCTCCTATACTGAATATCGCTCTGTAAAAAGACAAAACATTTTGGGTTATAAGTAAGTGCCAATTAAGCTCAGAATCCAATTGGACCCCCAAAAACCTAAACTTGTCTACCTGGCTGATATGATGCCCATCTACTACGTATTTCATAGTTTTCGTACTCGGTGGGCCAAACTTCATAACATGTGACTTTGAAAAATCCGTCGTCAGGTCAAGGCTACTCATAAAACTGATGAAAAGGGTAAGGAGTTTTTGTAAGCCTTTAGCTGTGCGAGCGATTAAAACTGTATCATCTGCATAGAGCAAGGCAGGTATAGAGCGACCTCCCACTCTGGGGACATCTACACCCGGGACTATCAAAGCTTTCTCTATGTGATTGATAGAAAAAATAAATAAAAAGGAGCTAAAATACAACCTTCCCGAACCCCGCGCTGCAATTTAAAGTGCTCAGTGCATTCCCCATTAGGGCCAAACCTGACACTAGCTGAAAGATCATTGTGCAAATCACGCAAAAAGTTTATCAAAACCAGGTCGACATCCATCTGCTCCATCATGGACCATAACTTAGAACAGTTGACTCTGTCGAAGGCAGAGCTAAGGTCCATGAAGGCCAGATGAATTGCCCCCTTCTTGACCTTGGCGTATTTACAAATTAACAAAGAGAGGTTCAGGGTTTGCTCTATAGTACCCCGGCCGGGACAAAACCAATACTGAAGGTCAGATAAAAAGCCTCTCTCCTCAGCCCAATCCGCAAGGTGGTTTAATAAAATCCGGCCAATGATTTTTACCTCTGAGTCTATAAGGGAAATAGGTCTAAAATAGGCAGGATCTGACCTGTTTTTCTTTATCTATACAGATTTTAAAAAGTTCCCCTGGCACTTCGTCTGGCACTGGTGCTTTGTTTGATGGTGACTGAGAGATGGCGGTTCTGACCTCAGATAAGTGAAAAACTATATGTTGGGCAGTCCAGGAATCTTTCGGTGGCTCCGGCTCCTCATCTATGCTGTAGATGGCCTTAAAGTGATCAACCCAGGCCTGAGAAGGAATAGTACAGGCCTGGTTAGAGAGGTGGACATTGATAAAAAGAGGTGAGTTGGCGATGCTCCAAAAAGCAGAGCTGTCACGCTGCCGACTGGCAGTTAATAACTTGTCCCAAGACTCCTTTTTCAGCTGGGCTTTGCGATCCTTGCAAGCCTTTCTAAACACAGCCCTGGCCTTTTGACCTTCTCTTGGCAGCGGGGCCTCGCATGGAGAAGGTTCCAGAGGACCTTGTGGGTTTTAGAACACAGAAACTGGTTTGGATGAGAGGCAATATGTAGACACATTTAATTGGATATGCAGCAATATACCAATAAAAAGCATTAGCACATGAATATTTTCTGGTCTTTTATTCTCTGTTGCACTTCATAAGAAACAGCCAGCAAACGCGTTTCGCCCAAACATGGGCTTCTTCAGGGCAAAATATTGTAGACAAAGAACGGGTCCTCTGGCGCGTATGTCAGAAGACAAAATTAAAGCGAATCCTAAAATGCATTGATGATGCTCATGGTAGAGCGTAGATCAGCAGGTATGTTTGTTGGCAGTATTATTTGAAAACGGTATTAGCCGCATCCGAAAACTGGGAGCCGTGTCCGTAAGCAACGTCCTAAAGTCAGCACGATTAGTGAGAGAACACAGTCCATCAAACCATCTTTCTACATGTATTACGGGGGATGGGGCATTTCTAGAAAGCGCGGATTTGATAAACCTGCTAATGTTAGAAAATGATGCCAGGATTCTCTGTGGTGACTCTACTTCAGACAAACACAGGAGAAAATCAGATTGGCATGAAATAATCAAGTTTTGGACAAAAACTGAGGCAACAATACTAGCCCACCTCACCCTTCGGCCCTGATCAGTCAAGGTGATGGGCTTCTTATATAGGAGATTTTTTGTCCCAATAGAATAAGGCTGTTAACGGATTATGGTTGCTCAGGTTGTGTCTTAAAACCTTAAATTCTAAAAGTGCAGAAAAGAAACAACAGGAAACAAAAATATAATCAATAACGGTGTAGTGTACCCCCCTTAAATGTGGGTATTCTCTCACTCAAGTTATCCCGATTCCTAGCCATTAGGTTAATTAAATTAAAAAAGGTGAGTGACGTGGAATACGTAGCCCGTACCATCTCAGACCACAATGCGGTACTCTTCCAACTACGATGGGAGCGCCCAATCACACTTATCCCCTCCTGGCGCTTGAAGCCAGAGGCATTAGAGGAACCTGTGTTTCGTGAGCGAATGGCGACAAGTCTCAGGCAATACTTTGAGGATCGTAATGGGTCGGCATGTTCCCCCATTAGTGGAATGGGATGCTTTCAATGCTGTAATTAGAGGGCGGTGCATCGCGGAGTCGGTGGGGCTCAGGGGCACGCTATTGCGAGAGGTCACGAAATCAAAACAGGAACTGCGAGAAATAAAGAAGTCCAGACCAGGGCACCCAGAGATCCACCAGACACTCTTAGATACTAAGGAGAAAGTGGCTGGCCGGTGGAAAGACTGTGTTGCTTCGACGATAACCAATACATGGTGAGAGCCCATGCAGAGTGCAACCGTACATGCTCCCTACTGGCCTAGCTAGCCAATCCATCAAAGAGGGACTCAACTATTGTCAAGCGGGACTAAGAAGTTGCTGGTCGACTGCATCGGCAGGAAGAATTTAACACACACTTTCTGCAATGCTATACTAGTTTATAAACGAGCCTCACCCATGATGAGGATGACAAATTGCATACTTATCTTGCACCACTGCCCACTCACATCCCTCACCCATGACGAAGCAGGAGAACTGGGGAATCCGATCACAATGCAAGTGATCAGGGCGGCAATAAAAGGTTTGGTGCAAGGAAAAACACCGGGATTAGGTGGACTCCCAGCTGAATTCTACATGACATATGCCAATGAGCTGGCCCAAAGGTTGGAGGCCATTTATCGATCGGCGCGAGACAGAGACCTTTTACCGGACACCATGTCTGCCTGAAAACTAACCTATTCTTCCAACGACCTCAGACACCTCTTTTCAGTGAGCTACAAACTAGATTGAGCTCTCGTACCAAAACTTAGCAAGTTAGGTATCCTAAATATAATCCTTCTGGCCACAGACTCACTCAAACTGATTTATCCAATCAATATCATTTCAGATATCTCACTGTCTCTCCTTGTGTATGGTCGGACCACCTCTCAATTAAATTCTCTTTGAATGGCCTAACCCCACTGAAACCCCTCACCCCCGCTCTGGAATTTTTTCGAGGAATCGGTACCGAATAGACCTCGACACATTCTGTGAGTCATTGGCACTCTCCCTACCTAACCCTACTAAGAACTTAGATAAATACGAGGAGGCAATATCTAACTGGCTAACAAAAGCCACAACACTCATGCTCCTCTTCGTAAAGCCAAACGAGCTTGGCGCCATCGGGCATCTAAATGGTATTCTGAAGAGTTAGAATCATCCAAACTCGAACTCCACCAAGCAGAACGCATATGGCGGAACAATTACTCCCCTGAAAATAAGGAAATCTACATCCAACGCCTAAAAGCATATAAAAAATCAATCATGCAAGTCAAATTGGCCTTTTTCTGGAACAAAATTTGTAATGCTATGAATAAAACAAAGACGATTTGTGGAATTGTCACAGAATTATCTAACCCTGACTGAGTAACCTTACCTATTGTTCTTACTCAAAAACTTATGTGACACCCTGAATTCCTTCTTCATTGACAAAATTAAGTTGATAAAAGACAGCATCCCCCCAAGCTCACTTGTCAATGTAACCCTATTAGAATATAGAAATCATGCCACACTCTCGGTCCTTCCCACCATCGCCATGGATTAACTTGTGTACCTGCTGACCAAAGTAAAAATCCGGATCCCTGAAAGGCGCCTGTCCTCCCCAGATCCAAAAAACAATATTTTCTCTCTTCCCTGACCAGGCCATCTCCCTCCTCAACCTGTCTGTAAGTCAAGGCAGTGTTCCTGACTCCTTCAAGGAGGCTGTAGTGATCCCGCTTCAAGAGAAATTTGGTGAAGACCCTTTGATCCTGCAAAACTACCAACCTATCTCTTTACTCCCCTATCTAGCAAAGGTAGAAAGGTATTAGAGGCCCACAGCGCTCAGCATCTTTGCTCCTTTTTAGAGGATTCAAATTAACTTCCGGTCTGCCTACTCAACTGAAACGGTCATCCTACCTGTAATAGATGACATGAGAGAAGAAGCAAACAGAGGCATCATTCAGGCACCAGTCCTCCTGGACCTATCAACGGCCTTCGACATGGTCGACCATGATCTCCTGCTCAACTGTTTCATAGCTGCGGGCCTGCAGGGCACTGCCCTCAACTGGATGAAATCCTTCCTTAAGGACTGCTCTCAACTGGTCCGGGTATCTCCCTTCAGTTCATCTAAGGTCCAGCTAAATGGTGGAGAACCTCAGGGATCTTCCCTGTCCCCCATCTTTTTAATCTGTACATCTGCCCCCTGGAAATGAATGTAAGAATTTATAATTAAGCTGACGATATGAAGCTACCCTTCACTGTTGATAACACCTCAGAATCCAAGGAAGCCTTCCAAAACACGATGATATACATCCATGACTGGATGAACAGCAACTGCCTAAAACTACATTCTGATAAAACAGAAATTGTTATCACTAAAAACAAGTTCAACCTATGGAATCCTTCCAGCTGGTCCCCTGAGATGCCCAAGAAATCTGTAAAAACCTCAGGTCCTCGTCGATGAGGATCTCTCCAGAAAACCCCAAATAGGAGCAGTGATCTCCTCCGGCTTCCTTCAACTTCAGAATATCAGGAAAATATTTTACCTTCAAAGCCATCATCCAAGTCATCATTACCTTAGTCATCTCCCAGATAGACTACACAAACTCTCTCTACCTGGGTCTCCCAACAGGTCTCAACTACAGACTACAAATAGCACAGAACAAGGCCATCAGGCTGGTTTTTCAACAACCCAGACACTGCCATGTCAACCCGCTGATGAGAAAGCTACATTGGCTCCCAGTAGCTCAGAGTGCTATCTTCAAAACTGGATGTATTATTTTTAAATCCCTTCATGGCACACTTGAATCTCCTGAATATCCCAAGATTCAAAAGGAAGAAGTTGGGCTGCGCTAGTTTATCTGTGATTGCCCCCTGCACATGGAACTCTGTTCCCCTTGACATTAGATCTGTACACAACTATGTGAGATTCAGGCAACTCCTAAAAACATGGCTCTTTAAACAAGCATATGACAAACCCCTGGATAGCGTTACGGGTTCCTGTTGCCTAAGCACCAAGAACCCTACCTGGTGCACGTGCACTCTACAAATACCAAGTAACATAACATAAAATAACATAACATTCAGGTTGCAGGCACCAAATGGTTAAGACAGAAAAATCCCAACTTGCTAAAAGTGGCATTTTCAGAATTGTGACTTAAAATCTGCCTTCACCAGTACAGAGGGTTTTAAATTACAATTCTTTGGACACCAAACTCAACATTCCTACCTGCTCCCAATTGAAAGTTATCACTTTTACCAATGGGAGAGGTAGGCCTTGCAATAGTGAAAAACTATTTTAAGTTTTTTTCACTACCAGGACATGCAAAAGATAAAAGTACATGCCCAACTTTTTAAATACACTGCACCCTTCCCTGTGGGCTATTTAGGTCCTACCGTAAGGGTGACATATGCATTTAAAAGGAAGGTTTATTTTGCTAGTTTGAAATAGCAGTTTACAACTGCTCATATTGGCTGTAATAGCATGCCTGAGACATGTTTAAAGAGCTAGTTAAGTGGGTGGCACAATGAGTGCAGCAGCCCTACGAGTAGTATTTAATTTATAGACCCTGGGTACGTGTAGTACCACTGTACTAGGGACCTGCACGTAAATTAAATACTCACTTGCAATTGTGTGCAAGCCAATAATACCATGTTTTAGGAAGAGAGTACAAGCACTTTAGCACTGGTTAGCAATGGTAAAGTGCTCAGAGTCCTAAGGCCAGAAAAAACGAATTCAGCAAAAACAGAAGAATTGAAGGCAAAAAGTTGGTGGAAAACCACACTAAGGATGTCTCGTCCAACACTCATATTTTTTAGCAGACACGCATTGATGTTCCACTTCTGCATGACATTGGAGGTTCTTAATTCCACAGTAATCAGAACACTCACCATGACCAATTGAAGCTATGTTTTAAAATAGAGCATGGAACACATTTCTCTCTTTTTTGCACCTGAATTATCAGAAATACAGGTTTTTCTTCTATTATGTCCTTTGCATTAAAAATATTATACCTATGATATTTTAGAAGAACTGAATCTTGAATATTGAAGCTAAGGTTCCCATATATTTTATATAAATAATTAAAACATTCTCTAACTATACCCAGTTACTTAATTAATCAGCTTGTTGGTGACCACTATAAATAACAAATTATTTGTGTTTTTGCGCCATTTCTGGCGCATTCACAGATACTTTTTAATTGACTCACAAAATTCAGAGGCATATGTGATGTAAATGAACATGTTTCATTACTTTCCTGATGTACTCCAGATTCGCTAAAACCTATGTGCATGGAGTATCTGCTAGCAGAACTTTGGCATTTGCAGGGAAATGGTGAAAAACTGGGTGATCTTTTCCTTCAGTGAATGTCTAAACACCACATCGACGTCTGCAGCTTCCAAGTACGGCTCTTCGCTGGTGCACATCCCCATTTGAAAGTCATTAGCAGTGGATTGTGATCCAATATTGTTTTCGCCAGGTATTCAACCCTGATTATCCTACACCCCAGTGGTGGTGTGACAAAAAAGTTGTCAGTGCGAGTATGCAGTGTATGCTGTGGGGAACAATACGAATTCTATCTCCTCAAGGGATCAAGACCTCTCCAACAGTCTAAGAGATTCCAGCTCCCAACCAAGCAATTAGTGTTTCGGCCTGAATACCCAGGAGCAGTGGATGGGATCTGTCCATCTCCACAATCATTATACAGGTAAAGTCGCCCTGCCGTCTGATTGATAATACACACCCAAACACATACTGCCCCTCTTTGTCCACTTTGTCTTCCTCCACCTTATATAGCACCCCCGGATATAGCAATTTTAGGGCCCCACGTGCATATACAGAGAAAGATGTCCTTTCCATCTGTGCATTTCAAATAGTAATGTATTTGACGACTCTTGGTATGGCCGCCCAAGCCTTGTCCGTTATAAGTGAGTAGTGTGCAAGCATCCTGCTCTATCATTGCTCTATCATCAGGTGCTCATTGCGATGTAGACCCTAATATTTCTACTCCGTGGCCCCCAGCATTCCGTCAACCCCTCCACTCAGGCTCGTGTCATCCGCCATTCTACTTGACACAGCTGTGATTGCTCCTTAGGGCCCCATAGCTCTCACACTTCCTGCTGCCAAGTGGTAAACAACTGCCCAAATGCAAACACCCTCCCTGGGGCCAGTCCTCAAACTACCCTCTGCCCAATGTGTGTGCGCCAAGTAGGAGTGAGACAAATTGTGTGCCCAACCAAGTTAGTGACACACTAATGCTTCCACCCAGCAGCCCGAATCTTTTTGGTGGGTACTGCCTCTACCATCTTATAGGTCTGAGTGCAACAGATTTTAAAAGTCTTAATAACACAACATAGATTTGTACAAAGGTCATCCTCCAGTCTAGGCATTATTTGAGGAAGTTTATCCTTTGTATTTCCTGCTTCATCCTCCAACATTGTGGGGCCGATTCCGATCTCAGCCGGTAGGGCTCCGAATCGGATTCGGCTTTACCGGATCCGATTCGGAGCCTGTTTCCCGACCGATTCGTACGTGCGTCTGGGCGAGCGAGTACGATGCGAAATCTCCAACCGACTCGTTCGCGAGACCCAACCGCACCGACCGACTCGTTCTTGAAAGCCGACCGCTCCGACCGACTCGCACGGACACGACTCGCACCGCGGAATGGAGACGTTCCCCGGCCGGGTAAGTACGATGCGCGCCTCGAGCAGTCCGACCGACTCGCGCCGTCCGGCTCAAAAGAGCCGTCGGAGCCGCACTTTGGGGGTCCGTGTCGGACCCCTGTACGCGTAGCCGCGCGAGTCGCGCACAGGGGGACCCATGGGTCCCCCCTACCTGTGCATGTACGGCGCGACCCGCTTCGACGCGTACCCGCTGTAGGGGGCGCCCTTGTTCGCCTCGCACCCATTGAGTCAATGGGAGCCCGCGTACGTGTTGTACGACCGGCTCCCATTGACTTCAATGGGAGTCCGACCGAATCGAGTCCGATAGCATGCGTGCGCATCGTACTCGTTCGGTCGGACTGCTAGGGTCCGATTCGGTCGGAAATCTCTCTGGGTCCGGCTCGGTCGGAGAGATTTCCGGCCCAAATCGGAATCGGCCCCTGTGTCTTTTTTGCTGCCTCTATCTGTTTCAAGCCTTGACGACCCAAAACATTTGTGAAAGGCTGCACCCACTGCTACAGACTCTTTATGTTCCACCATTGTCTAGTGAGGAGTAGGTCCACTCTGTGTCTTTTACGCAGACCAGTTTCTTCTAGTGGGGCACCATAGTGGTTCACTGATAGAATATCGACGCCCAAAATATCCCCATACACAAATATCGAGTCATAAATATCGATGTCAAAAATATCGACATCCTATATTTATAATGGTAAGTATAAAAATATAGAGAAAAAAATATCGATGTAAAAAATATTGTTGTACAAAATATCGATTTTTTTTTTTATATATATGTAAAAAATAATGTTAAATATATTAAATAATAAAATTAACTTTAAAAAAATTATTTGGATTTAATATACATTTTAACAAATATAAGAAATAAATTTAATGTAATTTTTTTAACATACATATATAAAATGTAATATATATATATTTATATATATTTACTTTAAAACAATTAATAAACTATTAATTTTAATTTATTTTTGAATTTTATAAATATATGAAAATTTACAAATATATATATATACATACACCTATAACATAAAATCTAATAAAAAACCCATTATATTATAAATTAAAACTTTAAATATTTAATAGTCTTTAAACTTAAATTTTGCACTCCATTGAGTGCAATAGGAGGGAAAGTGTTGGATAGCGGAGGGGTAAAAATAACTATTCCCACTCCAGTGAGTGCAACAGAAGGGAAAATGTTGGATAGCGAAGGGGTAAAAAATACTATTCCCACTCCAGTGAGTGCAACAGTAGGGAAAGTGTTGGATAGCAGAGGGGTAAAAAATACTATTCCCACTCCAGTGAGAGCAACAGTAGGGAAAGTGTTGGATAGGGGAGGGGTAAAAATTATCATTCCCACTCCAGTGAGTGCAACAGTACAGAAAGTGTTGGATAGCGGAGGGGTAAAAATTACTATTCCCACTCCAGTGAGTGCAACAGTAGGCAAAGTGTTGGATAGCGGAGGAGTAAAAATTACTATTCCCACTCCAGTGAGTGCAACAGTAGGGAAAGTGTTGGATAGCGTAGGGGTAAAACATACTATTCCCACTCCAGTGAGTGCAACAGTAGGGAAAATGTTGGATAGCAAAGGGGTAAAACTTACTATTCCCACTCCAGTGAGTGCAACAGTAGGGAAAGTGTTGGATAGCAGAGGGGTAAAACTTACTATTCCCACTCCAGTGAGTGCAACAGTAGAGAAAGTGTTGGATAGCGGAGGGGTAAAAATTAATATTCCCACTCAAGTGAGTGCAACAGTAGGGAAAATGTTGGATAGCGGAGGGGTAAAAATTACTATTCCCACTCCAGTAAGTGCAACAGTAGGGAAAGTGTTGGATAGCGGAGGGGTAAAAATTAATATTCCCACTCCAGTGAGTGCAACAGTAGGGAAAGTGTTGGATAGCAGAGGGGTAAAAATTACTATTCCCAATCCAGTGAGTGCAACAGTAGGGAAAGTGTTGGACAGCGGAGAGGTAAAACTTACTATTCCCACTCCAGTGAGTGCAACAGTAGGGAAAGTGTTGGATAGCGGAGGGGTAAAAATGACTATTCCCACTCCAGTGAGTGCAGCAGTAGGGAAAGTGTTGGATAGTGGAGGTGTAAAAATTACAATTCCCACTCCAGTGAGCGCAACAGTGGGGAAAGTGTTGGATAGCGGAGGGGTAAAAATCACTATTCCCACTCCAGTGAGCGCAACAGTAGGGAAAGTGTTGGATAGCAGAGGGGTAAAAATGAATATTCCCGTTGGAGTCAGTTCAAAATTAAAAACAAAATATCAACTACAACACAAAAGATTTTAAAAAACAAAAAAGAAAACATAAAAATATTAAAAATTTACAAAAGATAAAAACATATTATAATGTTAAAAAGATCTAACAAATACTTAGAAAGATTTTTTTGAAAAATTTAAAAATAATTTACAAATAAATTTTTTAATAGAAATAATTTGTAATCAAAAACATTAATTATTACATAAATGTAATTTTTTTTATTTCCTACCCTATAACACCACACAATTCACAACACACATCTACATTTTTTTAAAAAAATGTACCTCCATAATTAACATAATTAATTATCAATTAAAGAAATATAATTAATTAAAAAACAAATTAAAACAGATAAGAATTAATTTACTCCCCAAACGTTACCCCTATAAAACCGAAACCCACACACAAAATAAACAATTACCCTAAATATTTATGAATTGATGAATTAATATTAATGATCAACAAATTATTATTTAATTAAACATAAATAACTTTCCACCCTCTATCTACCCCAATAAACACAACAACCCACACTTAAAAATCATTACACAATTTCCATAACTAATTTAACAATAAGTTAATATCAATTAACAACAACATATTAATTAATTTAAAAGATATTACTTCCCACCCTTTACCATTATAAACCTCACAACTCACTTCCAAAGTTAATTACAATTGCCATATTTAAATTGTAATGAATTAATTAGCATTAATTAACAAATAATTATTAAATAATTATAAATAAATTACTTCCTACCCTATAAACCCACAACCCGCTCCTAAAAAAAATTACACAATTAACATAATTACCAATTAATTAATTAACAATTAACAACCAATTAATAAATAATTAATAGTAAATTAATTCCCACAATTAACACTATAAAATGTAAATTAAATAAAAAATATTAATAAATGTATTATTAAATTACTTCCCACCCTATTCCCCTATAAACCCACAACCCGCTGCTAAAAAAATGACACAATTAACATAGTTACCAATTAATTAATTAATAATAATGAACAACCAATTAATAATTAATTAATTAAAAATTAATTTCCACAATTAAAATCTAAATTGAATAAATACTAATAAATAAAAAATAATTAATTTATTATAATTAAATTATTTCCCACCCTATTCCCCTATAAACCCACAACCCGCTACAGAACTAAAAAACGTAAAATTTAATTAAAATAAAATTATTAACTACTAAAAATGTAACACATATATTAAAAAACAAAAGCAATACTCATACAAAAAATAGTTCACATACTTTTAAAATACATACTAAAATACATAACACTAATTAAAACATCGATATTTTAAACAACTATATTTTTGCAAACGATATTAATGACTTTGATATTTTCAAAAACGATATTTCTTACCTCTAAGTCGATATTCTTGGGCCTTAGCAACCGGGGGAGTGTAGTTCCCCCTCTCTTGTTTTCGCCCAGGCCCACGCCTTTTTTTGGATCAGTGAAGAAGAATGTTTTCTTGATAGAAATTGGGTTTCTCGTTGGCAGAGGTATGCACCCTGTCCAAGCAGGAACCACAATCCTAGTCAGGGTAAGTCACAAACATACCCTAAATTAACCTGTTCTCACCATTCTGGTAGCTTGACACAGAGCAGTCAGGCTTAACTTAAGAGGCAGTGTGTAAAGTATTTATGCAACACTTCAAACAGTAAAGCAGTACACAAATACCACTCCTGATTAGAAAAATAGAGCTTAATTCAATAAACAAAACAAGACCAAAATGACACATATACAATAAGTAGAACCAGAGTTATGAATTTTTAAAGAATAAATGTAAATGTAGTGCTTCAAAGCATAAAGCACCAACCGGGGCTATCTGGTTGGCTAGACTGGGTCAAAGTGCCATTTTCAGAATTGCCGACTGTAATGGAGAGCAGGTCAGATACAGGGGCCATCTTTGGCCCACTGCAAAAGTACCTTAGTCGCATCATCGAGGACGAGATGCAATGATACGGAGACGGAATGCGAGGTGCAGAGGAAGCGATGCGTTGTCGTCGATCCACACAGGTAAGCGATGTGTCGGTTTCAAGCCACGCAACGGCAAGGATGCACTGAGAATGCGCAGCCGGCGATGCATCAGAGCCGAACCTCACAACGGAGGAGATGTGCCGGTTCAGAGTCCTCTGCATTGACGGCGATGCATGGATTCTGCTGGAGTAGCACTCTAACCCACTTCCAAGGGCCCAGGACTGGATTGGCACCACTTGGCAGGGCAGACTAACAGGTGGCAGAGTCCCAGTGCTGAGGCGGGTGAGTTGGAAGTCTTTAATGTCCCTGAGACTTCAATCAGGTGAACCAGCAAGCCCTTGGAGACCCACTCTGGGTTCTGGGTTCAAGTGATATGGGTCCAGCCTACTCACCCAGGCAAGAAGGGCAGCAGGTCAGCACAGCAGGGCAGGGGTCCAGCAGAGTAGCAGTTCAGCATTGTGGCAGTACTTTCAGCAGCACAGCAGTCCTCTCTGGCAGAGTAATCACAGGTCCAGAAGTGTACTGAAGTGGTGGTGTCTGAGGTCCAGTACTAATACACAGTTATGCCTTTGAAGTGGGGGAGACTTCAAAGAGATGCCTTTGAAGTGCACAGAGTCCCTGCCCTTCCTGCCCTGGCTCCAGACTCACAACAGGGAGTACGCAGCCCTTCGTGTGGGGACAGGACACACCCTATTCAGGTATAAGTGTGAGGCGGTGTCCAGCTCCTCCCTCCCATCCTGCCAGGAGAGCCCAGCAGGGTGTGGATGGCCCATTAAGTCACACCTAAGCTCCCTTTGTGTGGCTGTCTAGAAGGAATGCACAAAGCACAGCTGTCACCCACCCCAGACATGTATTCACTGACAGGCAGCAAATTGCTAAAGTGCAAAAATGCCAACTTTCTCAAAGTGGCCTTTTCCGGATTGCAATTTAAAATCCAACTTCACCATAAATTGTGATGTTAAATTGTGATTCCAGAGACACCAAACTTGGGGGTTCAATCTCTTCCCAATTGGAAACTACAAATGTAATAAGGTAATCCCAATGCTATCCTATGGGATAGATAGGCCTTGCAGTAGTGAAAAACAAATTTAAGATGTTTTCACTACTAGGACATGTAAATCTTGAAAGTGCATATCCTACTTTTTAATCCCTTCGATGCGTCGGATGGCCCCCGGCCGTCCGACGTCACAGTGGGCGTGTGCGGAGGACGGCCGGGGGCCGTCCGAACCCCACCCACTAAATAAATCACCAGCACCGCGGCGGAATTCGCGCCGCGGTCAAGGTGTTAAATACATTGCACCCTGCCCTTGCGTTGTCCAGTGCCTATCTTAGGGGTGACTTATATGTATTAGAAAAGAAGGTTTGTCGACCTGGCAAGAGTGTTAACTTGCCAGGTCGACATTGCAGTTTAAAACTGCACATACAGGCTCTGCAACAGCAGACACAATCAATGCTGCAGGCCCACTAGAAGCATTTAATTTACAGGCCCTGGGCACATGTAGTGCATATTACTAGGGACTTAGCAGTAAATTACAAAGTGCAATTGTGGATAAACGAATGTTACCATGTTTTAAGCAGAGAGGACATGCACTTTAGCACTGGTTAGCAGTGGTAAAGTGACCAGAGTCCTAAAGCCAACAAAATGAGTTCAGGAAAAAGGGGAGGAGGAAGGCAAAATGTTTGGGGGAGACCCTGTAGAAGGGGCCATTTTTAACACATCTTGTCTACCATGATTTTCATCTTTGAAGAAAATAAAAGCATATGTCGCAGCCCCATTTTTCATAATTTCACATTTACTACACAAAAGGAGCTTCACTCTTGTTGTATTTCAGCAGTACTGTCAGGGAATATTAGCACCTTTGATGTACCCATCTCTAGTGGTCCTACAGACTTGCAACCCTACTGAATCCTTGAGAGTACGTTTAACAAGTATGACGGAAGAGGCACTCGCACATAATTGGATTTCCGGAAACAAAGAAGATTTCTTAACAAATCTCCGGTGACTGCATATTTCTATACAGTCCCCAAAAACATAGGAATCTGACTAATCCACCAGGGTACATCATGTATAATGGGGTGACCCAGTGCCCCTCAGAACCTGGGTGTACAAGAATGTGGATTAATGTGGCTCTGTCGGGTACAGAGTTCATTCCTGGTATACTGAATAATAACCAATAAAACAACAATACTCAAAACTTTTCAGCAATAATCAATCAAACGGAAAGGCCAAATGAGTCACAAAACACACCAAAAATAAATCAAACAAAGTTTTCATTTAAGGATAAATCCATATATTTTTTACATTTTATGGTGTCGAGCTGACATTAGAAGGCTGTCAAAGTTCATGAACATACAATTTGTTCCAACGTCGCAAGTGATATGGTGCAAAAAGTGCGAAAAAAGTGCTAAATGTGAACAGGATATATACAGTGCTGCAAGAATTGTTGAAATTAGTCATTCAAAGGACATCCATCCCTAGGTACATGAAGCTCCACACTGCTTGGGATTTTAAATTTCCATTTCGCGTGGGGTGGAGAGAGTAGGGTCAGGATTATCACAAGTACGTCGACGTTTCGACCCAGAAACGTGCGTGATTGACTAGTAGGCACAGCGGGTCTTCCTCAGGACTAGACGAACCGAGGGACAGCCCGAATCAAGGGAGATTTGCAGGGTATGGTCCACCGTTCGGTTGGATTCAAAGCAATGACTGAAGTGAGGTCCTTGATGGAAATTTAAAATCCCAAGCAGTGTGGAGCTTCATGTACCTAGGGATGGATGTCCTTTGAATGACTAATTTCAACAATTCTTGCAGCACTGTATATATCTTGTTCACATTTAGCACTTTTTTCGCACTTTTTGCACCATATCACTTGCGCCATTGGAACAAATTGTATGTTCATGAACTTTGACAGCCTTCTAATGTCAGCTCGACACCATAAAATGTAAAAATATATGGCTTTATCCTTAAATGCAAACTTTGTTTGATTTATTTTTGGTGTGTTTTTCATTTTGTTACTCATTTGGTCTTTCCGTTTTTATTGATTATTGCTGAAAAGTTTTGAGTATTGTTGTTTTATTGGTTATTATTCAGTATACCAGGAATCAACTCTGTACCCGACAGAACCACATTATTCCACCAGGGTGACCGATAGTATCAGGAATCGGCTCCATACTGGAACCTCTGTCCAAATTTGTGTATGCTTTTTTGAGACCAGTTATCCAAAAATCAGATACGTACCTAAAAGATATTAAAGATGTGCTAAGACTCTTACATGACAGACCTTGCAACCCGGAAACAGAACTTCTAATGGGACTGGACATTGAAAGTCTATACACCAGCCTACCACACACAAGACACTGAACATCATTGAAGATGTGTTATTTGAGATAGACTGGGAGTATCAAACCCCAAGGAACATGGTTATGGAGTGCTGCAAATGTGCAGTAACTGAGAATTTCTTCCAATACGAAGACACTTTATACCTACAGAAACACATACCAACATGGGAAGCACTTTTGCCATGAGCATAGCAGGTCTCTATGTCCATCATTTTGAAAAACATAAAATCATGTGTCCCACCAACCCGTACTTAGCACACATACACATGTGGAAGCGGTACATCGATAACGTTCTGATCATATGGCAAGGTAACGAAGACACTGCCCACCAGTTCCTAACTTGGTTGAACAGACAGAATGACTTCCTGAAGTTCACCCACACCACATCAAAAACAGAACTAGTATTCTTAGATCTGAACATCATCCAAGATAAGGGCTTACTCAGAACCACTACCCATAAGAAACCTACAGCAAAAAATTGTCTACTTTTATTTGACAGCTTCCACCCCAGACACCTTAGGGAGAATCTACATTTCGGCCAATTCCTGAGACTGAGATGCAACTGCTCAGAATTGAATAACGATAAGAATCAGGCAGAAAGTTTGGTCTCTAACCCACAGGAGAGACACAACCCACAGAAAATCATCTCTTGAGCAATGAAAAGAGCCAAGAACAATAACAGAGAGGGCCTTCTGAAATAACACCTCCAAAACCAAAGGAAGAAATACTGATCTGCATTACAACATATAACATAGCATCTAATCAAGTCAGCAAGATAATTAATGAACATTGGCGCATTCTTGACAGCAGATCTATGAACTTTACTACACCAATGTTCTCACACAAACGCGGAAGGAGTCTCAGAGATATGCTAGTCCACACCAGATCACGTATAAAGGACAACTCAAGAAAAAAACAAAGCTGCATTTCCCCCCTAACAGGCCACTACCCATGTGGTAACTATAGTGTCTGCAACCTAACAAAAACAACTAAACAGTTAATATTCAATAACAACACAACCTGGGAACCGAGACAATTCACCAACTGCAAGTCAAAATGTGTCATCTACATGAGTACATGCCCGTGCAATACCCATTACATAGGGATGACGACACGCATGGTTATGCGAACATCGCAGCAATCTGAGATGTGAGCGCTCAACCACAAATTTTACCAAAATGACAGTGCAAGATCTAAATTGGGCCATTCTCGAACAAATCTGCTTCGAATCCCAACTGTTTGAGAAGGAACAATGTTGGGTATTCAGATTGAAGACTTATATAGAGGGATTGAATGAAAATATACCCTGGAGCCTGTTCATCTAATATGACGAAACCCATAGGGAGCACAATTTTCCAATATGTGACACCCACTGTCAACACAACTACGTATATGCTGAATGACAGACTACAGGAACCTTTCCAGAACAAGTATGAAAATTGTCCACCCAATATCAGCATGTTACCGTTTCACTGATCAAACATCGAAATATAGGTTCCAAAAGAAGAATTTTTCCAAAACAAGTTTTTCTAAATAATATTTTTTACGCCTACGATTATCAACAGGAATCATGTATTGTTTACTGAATAATGGAAGAAAGGAAATAACATTTTGGATTAACCCTATTCACCCCAAATTCTGAGTATTTTTTATTGTGTATTTTTTATGTTTGATTAATCTCTCAGTCTGACGGATCAGGACTGGTTCGACTGAAACAGATGAATTCCTGTTCTCCCTCACGAAAGTCAACAAACCAGGAAGTAGTTCCATTGTGAGGCAGCCATGTTAGTTAGTCCACGTTCTAGCTTTAGCCCGCACGAGGATGCCAATGCCCTTGACCCGCCCGCTGTCAAATAGGCACACTCTTGCGTACACTGACATCGTCGGAGCTGCGGGCAGGCTATCTCCATAGGCAAGGGAGTAGCTTTGAAGAAGTAAGTAAGGCACAGCCGATACACAATTTCCCCCTTTTTTTGAAACACTGGGCATTCTCCTAACGCAGTACCCTGTGACTCTTTCTCTCCATTTTTTCTCACACGCAGGGGTCGATTCCGATTCGGGCCGGAAAAAGCACCGACCGACTCGGATCCGGAAATAATACCGACCGACACGTACCTGTGGCGCCCGACACGCCAAGTACGATGCAAGGCGTGAAAAATCCGACCGACACATACCGAAACCAAGTCGACCGACCGAGCCACAAGGAAAACAGCAATCCGGCCGGAAAACCATGCGAATCCAACCGACCAACACGCACCCGGAACAAATCCGACCGAAACGTACACGCGAACTCCAAACCGCAAAGTACGATGCAAGGCGCGAAAACCACGAGCGAGTCGGACGGAGGCCAAGCCGCACGACCGACACGCATACAAAACCGAGCCGAAGCAACACAAAACACCGCAACCGACGCGTAAGCAGCATAGAAAACTGCACAAACACAGCGTGAACGAAACGGAGAAGACCGTACGAGACAAATGCAGGGTCCGACTCGGTCACAAGAACGTTTCCAACATACACAAACAGCACAAAGGAAAAATCACCCAAAAAAGGCCAAACAAGCAATTACCAAGCCAATAAATACTGGGGGGTGGGGACAGAGAACAAAGACACAACCACAACTCCACCTATATAAAGGACACAAATCACAACCATGAGCCTTTGCAAATGCCATTCCACTGCCAGCACCCAAGAGAAAGCAACCACACACCCACAGCTCATCCCTCACACAAGCCACACACCATCAGCACACCAACAAATACCTACCTCACATACACCCAGCAAAACACACACTCACACACCCTCACCTGCACACCAACACACACATCACTCACCATCACCAGCCATCACCATGCCCCCCAAGAAGAATCCCAAGTTCCTAGATTGTGAATTGGAAGTCATGGTAGACGAGATCCTCAGGGTAGAGCCACAGCTGTTTGGCACACTGGTCCAACAGACCCCCATCTCCCAGAAAACCAAGATGTGGGAGAGGATCATCAACAGGGTGAACGCACAATCACCATGTCGGCGCACAAAGAGCGACATCCAGAACAGGTGGTATGACGTGCGCAGGAGGGTACGGGACCTGCTCAAGAAAGACTACATCAACAGCCAATACACCGGCAGTGGCCCTCCTGCCAAGCCAATATACCTCAGGCCCTGGGAGGAGAAGGTGCGGGCCATCCTTCCGCCAGTGAGCGTATATGGACTAGAGGACATCCCAGAGCCTGGTGAGTACACAACAAATGTACACAATATACTGCCACAAAACACACACATCACTGTCAAGGGAGAGTCAAACCATGCACTCATAGCAATTACACAGCAACCAGAACAGAATCATCCCAAAATGTGTATGTCAGTCAGATAAACACAACACATGCCATCAAAAAGTCACATCCAACTGTGCCAACACATGTACAAACACAACTACAACTACAGCTAGGCAGTGGCACAAATAGAACTAACAAACACATCCAGACATGTAGCCACCACAACAACACCAACACACAGTGAAGACCACTCAAAGGAAGGAATTCTGTGTATGCTGGCCAAGTCAGTGTAGCCAATAGCATCATGGGAGTTGCAGTCACACATATTGCCCCCCCACAACTGTCCCATCAACACCACCCTGAACCATGCTCACATCACAGGGAGTGGAGAAGGACTCACAAGATGGCTGACACTGGCTACTGCTGTGGGGAGCACAAGGCCCTGCTGCCAACTGTGCACCAACAAACAGCAGGACACCACTGACTGACATCCTGAGAGACAACTTACACTCCCTGCAATGCAAGCACGTTCCATGGTGGGATATCTGGCTAGCTGGGTGGGAAGGAGGACTTGCAGCACTGACCATAGTCACAAGCACCTCCCCTCACACACACCCCAACACAAACTCCACAGAACCCACCTGGTAGAATGCAATGCCCCCATCCTAACACAAGATCCCACAAAGAACCACCACCCTGGGTTATGTTGTGTGAAGCACAGGGACACTCTTGGGACTTTTAGCCAAACAACTGCCAGGACAACACTCCCAGCCATCCTGTCAGCACAGCCAGCCCACCCCACAGGGAAGCAGAGTCAAAAGGAAGGAAGCATGGGCATGCTGGGAAGGGGGTGGAGGCAATAGCATGATGGGAGTCGTAGTCACTGATATTGGTCACCCCCACAACTGTCCCATCAACACCACCCTGAACCATGCTCACATCACTGTAAGTGGAGAAGGACTCACAAGATGGCTGACACTGGCTACTGCTGTGGGGAGCACAAGGCCCTGCTGGCAACTGTGCACCAACAAACAGCAGGACACCACTGACTGACATCCTGAGAGACAACTTACACTCCCTGCAATGCAAGCATGTTCCATGGTGGGATATCTGGCTAGCTGGGTGGGAAGGAGGACTTGCAGCACTGACCATAGTCACAAGCACCTCCCCTCACACACACCCCAACACAAACTCCACAGAACCCACCTGGTAGAATGCAATGCCCCCATCCTAACACAAGATCCCACAAAGAACCACCACCCTGGGTTATGTTGTGTGAAGCACAGGGATACTCTTGGGACTTCTAGCCAAACAACTGCCAGGACAACACTCCCAGCCATCCTGTCAGCACAGCCAGCCCACCCCACAGGGAAGCAGAGTCAAAAGGAAGGAAGCATGGGCATGCTGGGAAGGGGGAGGAGGCAATAGCATGATGGGAGTCGTAGTCACAGCTCTACATCCCCCACCACATGGCCCAGCAAGCTCACACTAACGCATGCACATCCCACAGAGAGTGGAAAGGCCCATCAAAGATGTCTGACACTGTTGCTGTGTCGTGGGGAGCACAAGGGCATGCTGGGTACTGCACACCAACCAACAGCAGGACACCACTGTCAGCCATCTTGCCATTGCTCTCACACCCACACACACTGAACTCCCCACAAAAGCAAGTAAGTATGGGAATGCTGGGAAGTGGGGTGGAGGCAATAGCATGATGGGAGTCGTAGTCACAGACATAGCTCACCCCCACAACTGTCCCAACAACACCTCCCTGAACCATGCTCACATCACAGGGAGTGGAGAAGGACTCACAAGATGGCTGACACTGGCTACTGCTGTGGGGAGCACAAGGCCCTGCTGGCAACTGTGCACCAACAAACAGCAGGACACCACTGACTGACATCCTGAGAGACAACTTCCACTCCCTGCAATGCAAGCACGTTCCATGGTGGGATAACTGACTGGCTGGGTGGGTGGGAAGGAGGGCCGGCTGTCAACCAAACACAACCAATGCAGACCATGTTCACACCCCAGAAAATACATAGAAATGCCCAAATAATGCAGGACAATGTGCCACACCAATATCAACCCCTGACTGTGACGACTTAGGACAATGCAATGTACAGGCCCGCACCCAGAGGCACAGTCACAACTGTCATGTGTGTCAACCATTGATGCCTGCAGAAACATAACATACATTGTTTGTGTCTCCCAAAAACAGGTGATGATGGGGACACAGCAGCAGACGCTGAGGAGTCCCAGTCCCAGGCTCAAGAGGATGTGGAGCTCACTGGCATCGTACAGCCTCTGTCCTCCTCGGACGATGAAGACCAACCTGGCACATCCGGTGCAAGTCAACATGCAGCACCAGCAGGACCACCAGCTGCAGCACCAGCAGGACCACCAGCTGCACCCCCTGCACCCACCCCTCCAACGACTGTCACCACAAATACCATCCCTGCCGACATGGACAGAACAAGGAGCAACACCAGCACAGGGACCCTGGACCAACCTGGGGGCCATGGACACCACCACCACCACCAACCCCCAAGGTGGACCAGGGTTATCTGTGCGTGCCACTGCACACACTGCACATGTCAGCAGGGGTGGTGGGAGGGGTGGGAGACAGAGGTCGCTGCTTGCAGACGTTGCTGGTGTGCATGATGACCCACAACTGGTACGCATAGCTGATGCGTACCAGTCCAGCACCGGAGAGCTCAGCCAGGTAGTGGGGCTCCTCAGAGACATGAAACAGCAGCAGGCTGCCCATCATGCCCGCTTGGACTCCCACATGTCCCACGTGGAGTCACACATGTCCCGCGTGGACTCACACATGTCCCGCGTGGAGTCCAAGTGGGATGCACTGCATGAGATGACGGCGGTGCACAGGGACATTTTACAATGCCTCCGCCAGATGAACAGCAACCAGTCCACACCTCCCTGTGTGCCAACAACATCTGGTGCCGAACAAACTGCAACTGCCACAGGGAGGGAGGAGGACTCTGGCGGAGAGTCCCCTGCACCGCAGCAGCCTGTACTTGAGGCCCCCCAAGAAGAGGGGTCGTCCGAGGAGGGAAAAGTGAGAGGCCGATGGCCAAGCGCAACTCCCAGGAAGCCTGAACCTGTTCTGGATGTTCGCCTTTGTGCACAGACTGTTCACCCTGTTGACGGCAACACTACTCCCACACATTGCATGGGGAGTACAAGTTGGACCAATGTGTCAGACAACTGTGGCCCCGATACTGGGGATCCTGTCTACCAGGACTTTCAATTCACCTAGGAACTTCGGATTTATGTACAGCACTACCCATCCTATGCACTATTAACACAAATGTATCACAATAAACACACTAATACACCATACTTGCCTCTGTCGTGATTCCAACGTGGGTGCTGTTATGGGGATGATGAACTGCAAAATTACACTGTGTATGCGAACTGCAACAGCAAAGACAACACAGGCATGTGAGTAAAGGCAACGTGACACATATGAGGGAGACACACCACCAGGGCTACACAACACATACACACCTAGGCCATCTGACTCATTGCCTACACTGATGTTGCCAGGGAAGACGGTGCAATGCAGAGACACCACACCCATTCCCAGTTGTAGTCAAGTAGCCCACAGGTGCAGTAAGCAAATGGCAGTCAAATGTGTGACCACAGACAACGCACATCACAAAGTGAAGCACAGGTTTATTACACAGTTGCAACATGTCGTAACCACTACAGATGCAAGGTAATCCCACCTGGCAGCGGGCACACAGTCAACAACTGTAGACGGAAGGAAGTCCATGGGTGTGGCGCACATCACCTGTAGGGACACAACAGCTACCAGCCTGGAAGTGCAATCACGTCGTCGGTGGACACAGTTGACCAAACGAATCTGAAAGTACCCTGTGAAGGACAGAAATGACACACAGTCAAAAGCAATGGAGTACAGGACAGAACAGCAAAACTCATGCACAATACATGTTACAAGATACCCACCCAGAACCAAGTTAGCATGTCAACACTGTTGGGGAGTACAGCCCACCTGTTAGCACACATCGCAACACACATCCAGTCAAGTAGCCCATGGACACACTCCAACAGCACCAGAGCACCACCCACACATCATGCCAACTCACATCATTGCCATGACACCTCAGGATACTCACATTCAGCTAAAGAAGTTGGTGATGAGCTGTGTGCGGACATCACCATCATCATCATCATCGTCACTGGCATCGTGGTCCAGGCCAGGATCCTCCACAGGTGGCGGATGTTGGTCATTGTCATCCTGGATGAGAGGCAACTCCTTCCGCACTGCCAGGTTGTGGAGCATGCAGCAGACGATGATAATCTTGCACATTTTCGCAGGGGCATATGGGAGGGACCCTCCGGTCTTGTCCAGGCAGCGGAAGCGGCTCTTCAGGAGACCAAATGTCCGCTCAATCACTCTCCTGGTCCGACCATGTGCCTCATTGTAGCGCATCTGGGCTGGTGTCACAGGGTTCCTGAGGGGTGTCAGCAACCACGGCATGTTGGGGTATCCCGAGTCACCTACGGACAGACAAGTGCACATTAGCTGACTTGGAAAAGTGGGCGGAATACTACAAATCAGATCACACACAATGGCACAAAGTCAGTACACACCGACAAGCCAGGCACGCTGGTTCTGCATCTGTGCCATCATCCTGGGGATGCGACTACTCCTCATCACAAAGGCATCGTGTGCTGAACCAGGGAAACGGGCACACACGTGTGTGATGGTCATGTCTGCAAGACACACCACCAGTGCATTGACCGAGTGGTAGTGCTTGCGGTTCCTGTAGGCCTGCTTCTGGGCCTGTGGTGGTACCAAAGCCACATGTGTCCCATCAATGGAGCCAATGACATGTGGCATCCTCCCCAGGGCATAAAAGTCACTCTTCACGTCAGTGAGTCGTCGCAGTCTAGGGAAATAGATGTACCGGTTCAGGAATAGCAACATTGCCGCCAAAACATCGCGGAGCACACGGCTCAACATGGTCTGTGACATCCCACCAGCAGTCGCCACAGTATGTTGGAAGGTGCCGGTGGCAAAGAAGTGTAGGGCTGCCATCACCTTCACCTTGGCGGTCAGCGCTGTAGGATACGGCCGGCCAGGCTGCAAATGTGGGGACAACTGCACTGCCAAATCCTCAATCAGCTGCCTGGTGAAGCGGTACCGTCGGATGCTGTCCCGTTCCACCATCGTTGCCAGGTCTGGGAATGGTCGATGGACAGCAGGAGCCCTGCAGTGCAGAGGAGAAGTAAGCAAGATTGTCAGTCACCCCACATATGCGGCATTGAACACACTCAAGATCCCAACATACTTCATTATGAGGCACAACTACATGAAGTGTGCAGTTCCGGAAGGACATGTATGGTACATACATGGCCAACATCTGTCAACACGGTTCAACAGGTGGCATCAATTAGTCCCAGGTTGGCCCATTGGATATCATGAGGCCGTGTCACAGTTCCCATCTCCTGCTGCCGTGTCACAATAACCCCCACAGTGACATGTGAGGACAGATGTGCCCCAGGCACCACAGCTCAACGACAGGTACATTCCCAGGGACCCTGTATTGCCACATGGACACTGGCATTACATGGAGTATCATGTATACACCACAGCAAAACAACCATGACCCCCACAGGTAGTGGCCCCACTTGCCACGGCAGGACAGACATGGACGTCTGTGACACACACACGCACAACATCAAAGTCCATGCACACACAACCTGGATGTGGAGACTGTCTCCCATTGTGAACATGAAATCAGAGACATTGTAAACACCACATGCACAAAGACTGTGGAGGACCATCACTATTGTGCCACTGGGACACCCTGGCTCAAACATACCGTCCCACATGGGACTCACGGGGTATGTGACATGACATACACATACACCACCGTGAAATGTGACCATGGCACATGCACAGATATGAACAGTTGCACATCACAGTGGTCATGTACACGTAACACCCAGGATCCTGTCCCCATGAACATGTGCACAGCCTGGGGGTGGCTGCCCACAGGTGACACCCACAGGACAACATGTACACCAACATACACACAATAGGAAATGCAGCCTTACATGCCTCATGATAAAGTTTGGACAGGCTGTCGTGATGTAGGTGTGCCCCTCACTCCCTGGGAGCTATCTGTGGCTGGCATATGTCCATCTGAGACAGGCATGCTGACATATGCCAGTCACATGTACAGTGATGCGTTGTACTGCAATGGACCGATCGGCGCCCCGGCCGGCCCATTGCATTCAATGTGTGCGGGAACGCGTTGTACCCCTGTACGCGTTGTACTGCAATGGACCGATCGGTGCCTCCGGCCGGCCCATTGCATTCAATGTGTGCGGGTACGCGTTGTACCCCTGTACGCGTTGTACTGCAATGGACCGATCGGTGCCTCCGGCCGGCCCATTGCATTCAATGTGTGCGGGTACAGCGTTGTACCCCTGTACGCGTTGTACTGCAATGGACCGATCGGTGCCTCCGGCCGGCCCATTGCATTCAATGTGTGCGGGTACGCGTTGTACCCTATGCACGCGTTGTACTGCAATGGACCGATCGGTGCCTCCGGCCGGCCCATTGCATTCAATGTGTGCGGGTACGCGTTGTACCCCTGTACGCGTTGAACTGCAATGGACCGATCGGTGCCTCCGGCCGGTCCATTGCATTCAATGTGTGCGGGTACGCGTTGTACCCCTGTACGCGTTGTACTGCAATGGACCGATCGGTGCCTCCGGCCGGCCCATTGCATTCAATGTGTGCGGTGCACGCGTTGTACCCCTGTACGCGTTGTACTGCAATGGACCGATCGGTGCCTCCGGCCGGCCCATTGCATTCAATGTGTGCGGGTACGCGTTGTACCCCTGTACGCGTTGAACTGCAATGGACCGATCGGTGCCTCCGGCCGGTCCATTGCATTCAATGTGTGCGGGTACAGCGTTGTACCCCTGTACGCGTTGTACTGCAATGGACCGATCGGTGCCTCCGGCCGGCCCATTGCATTCAATGTGTGCGGGTACAGCGTTGTACCCCTGTACGCGTTGTACTGCAATGGACCGATCGGTGCCTCCGGCCGGCCCATTGCATTCAATGTGTGCGGGTACGCGTTGTACCCCTATACGCGTTGAACTGCAATGGACCGATCGGTGCCTCCGGCCGGCCCATTGCATTCAATGTGTGCGGGTACGCGTTGTACCCCTGTACGCGTTGTACTGCAATGGACCGATCGGTGCCTCCGGCCGGCCCATTGCATTCAATGTGTGCGGGTACGCGTTGTACCCCTGTACGCGTTGAACTGCAATGGACCGATCGGTGCCTCCGGCCGGCCCATTGCATTCAATGTGTGCGGGTACGCGTTGTACCCCTGTACGCGTTGAACTGCAATGGACCGATCGGTGCCTCCGGCCGGCCCATTGCATTCAATGTGTGCGGTACGCGTTGTACCCCTGTACGCGTTGTACTGCAATGGACCGATCGGTGCCTCCGGCCGGCCCATTGCATTCAATGTGTGCGGGTACGCGTTGTACCCCTGTACGCGTTGTACTGCAATGGACCGATCGGTGCATCCGGCCGGCCCATTGCATTCAATGTGTGCGGGTACGCGTTGTACCCCTGTACAGCGTTGTACCGCAATGGACCGATCGGTGCGCACCCATTGACAATGGGCTTGCCTGGCAACGGACGCGTTTCGAATTTCGAACGAGTCGGTTGCTGGAAAATCAGTTGGTCACCCACAACAATGTTGCAAAATCATGTATGTCATGAAGTTGAAGATTTGAAGGATGCTGTGGGCGTATTTTGGTGCTGCTATTCCATGGATTGGCCAGATTCAGAAGATGCAAACGACTTGGACCTATCACTTTGGACACAAGGGACAGTATCTGCCTCTCCAGCACATATATATTGCTGGCTGTTCCCCTGAGAGCTCACTTGCCTGCACTACATGCTCCAGGACGACATCTGCCACTGCACTGCTGCTGTCTCTGCCCCTCTGGACCCTGCAATGGCACGTACTGTGGAGAGAGCCCCAGCCTTCAGCCTTGAAGAGAACCAGGCCCTGCTGGACAGCCTACTTCCACAGTACAGCAAGCTGTATGGGACACCAGGGGAGCAGGTGAGTGTTCTGTGCACTGCCTTTCTGAATGTGCATTTTGTCTGACTAGCAAGGCTGAAAGTCTGCACGCCACTGGCTAGCAGGCTCACTGAGTAGTTGTCACCCCCCATAGTGTGTAGTGACATGCACTGGACAGGTATGGTGCAGTGACAGTGCATTTGAACATGGTTTTACTTCCCATGCAATGATACCATGTAGTGACGTCTGGCAAACTGTCCATGGGCAGCTTTGCACTGCCTGTGTACATCATGTGCCCCTGTGATTGAGACATGTATATACAACTGTGTCATGCACGGATATGTTGCATGTGTGGTAATGGCCTTTTCACTTTGTCATCCTGACAGGTTAATGCCCATCGGAAGCAGGAGATCTGGAAGGACATCGTCCGGGCCGTCCGGTCCGTGGGGGTCTACAAGCGCCGGATCCGCAACTGCCAGAAGAGGTGGCAGGACCTTCGGGGCTGGACCCGGAGGATTGCACGGGTCCAGCTGAAGCTGTCGCCTCCTCGCAGGAGGGGCGGAACACGGACCCTGACCCCCCACATGCTCCAGATCCTGGCGGTGGTGTTTCCAGACCTGGATGGGCAGCTGAAGGCCAGACAGCAGCAAGGAGGGGGTGAGTCAAAGACTGCACTGTGAACTCTGTATTACATGCTTTGTGCCCTCCTCTGGCCTGGTTCAACTGCCACAGTGCAGCAGTCATGTTGTCCAGGAGCCATGTCCCTCTATTGTGCACTGCCCACTGCTCATCTGATACCCAGGTGTGGCCCTTACATTCAGGGAATTGTGTCACTTGGGACTGTGTCCTTGCAGTTTGCTTCACTAAAGGTGGGGCACAGCATCTGTTTCCCTAACTCTGTTGTGGGCATCATGGGTGGGTCCATTGTTCACACAACGCCTGTGTTTGGACATGTGATCTGCGTGTTGCTTTGATATGCGGTCCACTTGCTGAGCTGAGCCACCACATGTGCCTGGGGTATGTGGCACACGCCCATGCAGCGGGTGGGAACAATGTTTGGGCCCCAGGAGTGTGCAGATTACGTGTGTCACACATACATAGCCAGCTATCCACTGTCCAGGGCACATCCCTCATTCATGTGGAGCAGGACAGTCATGCCTACTCCAGGCCATGCAATGCACTCTGTACTCCCACTCCCGTGTATCAGCTGACACATTGTGCACAGTGATTTGACCCCTCAGGTGTCTGCCTCTGTGTCAGTGTGCTGTGGATTAGTTGCCAGGACTGCTGGGGTGTTTCTTGGTAGGGGCTCAGCATGCCCCTGGAGATGTGACCATAGGAGACGATACTTGTGTGTCACATAGGTGTTTGATCAGCTGCCCATGCAGACTGGGGTATGCGAATGTGAAGTTCAGGCAGCTGTTCCCCATTCACAGCAAATTGTGAGGGGCTCAGGTTCAGAGGGTAGTGTCACAGGTCTCCCATATGTCCAATAGGTATGACCTGGACAGATGAGGGTTAAGATGATGTGTTGTGTGGGGGATGTACATGTGCACTTGTGCAGCTCCAGGACTTGCATTCCCCATGACCTACTATTGTGACACAGTGCATAGTGTTGTTGTCTGGCTGCCAAGTCATACATCACTGAGACAGTGATGTATGACTTAGCAGTCATGCCTCTGCCATGGCATGTGTCAACTTATTGGTGGTCCTGCAGGGGAGTGACATGTGCTACATGCACACCATTGTCGCGATGGCTATCAGGACATGGGTGCATCATGGTGTCTGTCGCTGGTATGCATCACATGCATTTCCTATTTGACTCTGGGCATCCCTTTCATCCGGAAACCTGTACTGACTCAGTGGCAAGAGCTGTGATTTGTGCATGTCCACATGCCACACCGTGTCCTCTGCACTGTCCAACTACTGTGTACTTGGTGCATGTGTCCACACTGGGGTGTTGCAATCCAACAGACACCAGACAGATGGGTGCAAGGCCATGTGGGGTGTGAGTGCCATGCTTGGCATCAGACTGACAATTGGCTTCTCCTGTTCAGTTAGGGCACTTTTAGCAATGTACAACTAATGATGCCAGGGCTTGCTCTGTAATGTGCTGTGCTCACAGTGGTGTGTGCGTTTGGTGCAGGTGACTGATGTCTGTCTGTTTCCCCATTGTTTACAGATACATCCACGGCCACGGAAGGGGACAGCTCCACGGACCAGGAGGAGCCAGAGAGCCAGACTGGGTCAGCAGCCGAGGAGTGGTCGGAGGGACCCAGTGGCACGGAGGGCGAGGGGAGCCACACCGAGGAGTCCTCAGCACCATCCACCTCAGCTGAGGACCAGAGCAACTCGGAGGATGACTCCCTTGTGGAGGCGGGTGTCAGCAGCCACCACACCCCAGCTAGTGTTGCTGTCCCCACCAGCACCACCACCGCCCTCCCATCGGCTCCCATTCCCCAGGTCCGTGGAGGCTCCCATGTTCGGGAGCGTGTCTCCTTTGGGCCAGGCACCGCACCCCCTGCCCCTGTGTCCCCTGCTGCCCTGAGTGAGGAGTCTGTGTACCTCCTTCGCCAGCTCCATGTAGGGCAGACAGCCATGCTGAGTGTCCTCCATGCGCACACCGCACTGTTGACTCAGCTGGTGTCGTTCATGGAGGGCATCTCATCGGGCATGTCTGACCTACAGAGGGGCAATAGGTCCATGGACTCCTCCCTGACGGCAGCAGTGTCCCTCCTCAGACAGTCCTTCACCCCTCCTGCCTCTGCTCCATCCACACTCCCCAGCACCTTACCCGTCCCAAGCACACACACACCGGCACAGGCACACACCAGCACACACACGTCCAGCACACAGACACACACGCCACAAACAAAACGCACACGCACGCACAGTCAGGGGACTGAAACCAGACTCACAGGGGATGGGGCCCTGGTACACACACACGCATCCACGGGCACTGCGCAGTCCTCTCCCTCCAAAGCACCCTCCCTTGCCTCACCTGCAACCCCAAAGACCCAGCGCCTCTTCCTCAGTGACCTCGGCCTCTTCCCCTCCAATCCAGCTGCTCCAGCATCCAGGGTGAAGAGGAAGCCCCCCACACGGAGCAGAGTGCCCCTCGCCCCCGGACACCCTCCCCCAGGCGCAGACAGACTGAGGCCCCCACCCGCAAGTCCCCCGGAGTGCTAAGAGCAAGACCCCGCCGCCGCCCTGCAGCTCAAGCACCAGGTCTCCTTCCTCCATCCCTCAGGCCCCCACTCCACAGGTGCCCCCACCACACCCTGCCCCAGGTTCCCCACCCACAGATATACCATCCCCAAGAGGCTCCGGCCTTCTCCCCCTGCCACTTGCTCTCCCGGCACCACACCCCCCGCTGCGCTTGTCTGTGCCACTGATGTGGTGAGGGTGTCCTCCCCCTCTGTCCAGCCCACCTTGCCTGTTCCCCATTCTCCTCCCCTGGTGGTAGGCACTGCAGTGGAGTCCACTACCACCCTGTCTGACTTGGGCACTGCAGTGGCGGACCTGTCCACTCCATCTGCAGGGTCCACTGCAGTCGTGCCGGCACCCACAACATCTGAGCCATGCCCCCCAGTTGTGCCGGCACACACCATGTCAGACACCTCCACTGCAGTTGTCAGTGGCTCTCCAGCACCCACCACCCCTTCCCTGCTTCCTCCTGGTGAGCCCTGATCCTGTCCCTGCGGTGCCTGGCCTACCCCCGGTTGCCCCTCCTAGTGGATTGTCCCTGGTTTTGTGCAGGCATGTGTAGGGTGGCATCTGCCACTGTCACCCACTTGTGACTTTGATGATGGACTGGCCATTGGCCTTTGTTTATGTTCTACCAGACTTCTACTTTTAATGCCACATATGCTGAATAAAGCAACTTTCTGTTCTCTAGTGCTTTTGCTTCTGATGTACATGATGTTGATGATGCTAACCATGCCCTTGCTGCAGTGATGGTGATATTTGGTCTCATGATAATGAAGTGTTACTGTGCAGGAACCCATGTGGTCCAGGGGGAATGTGTCCTATCCTGTGGTGTATCCATGTCATCCATAGCAGCATCTGAGGGTGTCATGTGTTCAGTATTTGGCAATGGGATTTCCTACTTAGATTGGCTATTTCACATCTGTGGCTTCCACCCCTGCACATCTGTTGTGCCTGCCATTGTTCAATTCGTCTACTTCCCTGACCGTGTGGCCATCTCCAGTGGACATGCAGGTTTGGGCATCAATGGGGAAGGACTCATCTGTGTTGTCAGTGCAACATTGCTATACAAGTGTGTTGGATCTGTGCTGATGATTCCGTTGGCACTTCCATGACCAGGCTGATGTGACGGGAGCCCTCATTTGGTGCTAATTGTTGATTGTGTGACCAAGTGCTCAGCTGACATGATGGGGCCCTACTGAGGCAACATATGGCACAGCTTTCCTCACACAGGAGTGGAGTCCCCTCATGGCAGTGTGTACTCCTGTGACATTGCCTGCGCCCAAGGTGTGTGTTGTATGTGCATGTCTGTGTGTTCACTTCCGTTTAGCTGTGCATGCTGTGATCCCTAGTGTTGTACCTGTTTGTGATGCTAGCTGAGTTGAGCTATGTTCCCCCAAAGTCTTCTCCCTGGGTTCTCTGTGATGTGGGTGCATGGCACATTACTGGTCATCAGGGTGTCACCCATAGGTGTGCTTGCTGTCAGGGCTGAGTTTGTGTGCAGACGCAGATGGGTCACAGTCAGGTTTCCCCTTGGCACTTGTTGTTTGCCCCTGTCATGTGATTTCCAGTTTGTGTTATCTTTCAGTGATTGTGACACGTTGTGTGTGTGACTGCTGGCACTCCTCAGGGTCCGGGCTGCAATGTTGGTTGTTGTCTATGTGTGTTCTTTGTGGGTGACCTTGGCTTCTTCATTGGTGTGTGACTGTGGCTGTGATCCCATTGGTTAGTGTGGTATTGCCGTCATGTCCATGTACAGCGTAGTGTGCAGTGTGTCAGACATTCAGGAGTCTTGTTGAGTGTCCATGTGTGATGTGTTTCTGCACCTTGGTTCCCACCCACCACCCTGGAATAGTCATGGGTGCATGTGCAATGTCACCAGTGCATGTGTGCTTCACTGTTGCACATTGTTGGAGGTCGAGGGGTGTGGTGTTGAGTGTGTGCAGATGAGAGTTGTTGCCCGGCTAGGCCCCTGCCTCCATGTTGGCCTTGTCTTACTGGCCATGCTGTTTGATTTGTGCTTGTGTAGGTGTGATGGTAGTTAGTTGCTCAGTACACATGACTGTGGTTCACAGTGTGAACCACATTTAGCTTTGTCATCACAGTGGGATTGTAATGCAGCCCAGGGTCACCACATTGTGGGGGCCCTGGGGGTGGTGCTGTGGTGTGTCTGTGTCTTGCTGTGTCAGTTGCTGTCCCTACGTGCCTGTGTGACATGTGTGATTTGTGCTCCCTCTCATCTGACAATGCCTGCTTGCCCACATAGGGGATTTGGATCCATGAGTTACCTTTGTGTGGCACTGTATGCACATCTGTATGATTGGTATTCAGGTCTCCTCATGTGTTGTGTGGTTGCCTGGGGACACTGGCACCCCCCCCCCTCACCTGTTGTGTATGATGTGCAGTGTGGGTCTGCCTGTTTGTGTTTGTGCATCTGCACCACTGCATTGGCATATCTTGGGTGTGCCATTGGCTGTATGTAGTTTGGTGGGCTTCCCCTGCTGTCCCTGGGACTCCTAGGTCATCGGTCAGCACAATGATCATGGTTTGTGTGTCCCATTGCTGCCATGGTATGGTATCTGTTCACCTCACATCTGCAGTCTCCACAGGGTATCTGCATGTGTGTGCCCATTGGTGCAAATATGTGGGTCTGCATTCTGATGGTCACTTCTGTCATTGTGTCATTGATGATTGTTGACGGTGTCAGCCCCCATGGGTGTTGTTTGTCTGCACATGGCCAAAGGTATGTCTTATTTGCACTGCAGGATTTGGCTCCCCCAATTTATGTTGCAATGGGACACATACACTACTTTGCCACTGATGTGTTTGTTGTTCTGTGACCAGGAATCATCCATGCAGTTTGGCAGTTGCACCTCTTTCTTTGTCAACACTTACCTTTTGGTCACTGTGATGATGGGGGTTTGGACCCCATTGCCACAATGTTCGAAATGTGCTTCAGCTATGGACCCCACACTTACATTTTGGTCACTGTGATGATGGGGGTTTGGACCCCATTGCCACAATGTTCGAAATGTGCTTCAGCTATGGACCCCACACTTACATTTTGGTCACTGTGATGATGGGGGTTTGGACCCCATTGCCACAATGTTCAAAATGTGCTTCAGCTATGGACCCCACACTTACCTTTTGGTCACTGTGATGATGGGGGTTTGGACCCCATTGCCACATTGTTCAAAGTGTGCTTCAGCTATGGACCCCACACTTACATTTTGGTCACTGTGATGATGGGGGTTTGGACCCCATTGCCACAATGTTCGAAATGTGCTTCAGCTATGGACCCCACACTTACATTTTGGTCACTGTGATGATGGGGGTTTGGACCCCATTGCCACAATGTTCAAAATGTGCTTCAGCTATGGACCCCACACTTACCTTTTGGTCACTGTGATGATGGGGGTTTGGACCCCATTGCCACATTGTTCAAAGTGTGCTTCAGCTATGGACCCCACACTTACATTTTGGTCACTGTGATGATGAGGGTTTGGACCCCATTGCCACAATGGTCATGGCCTGCTTGCATTGTGGGTGCCACACACATATATGTGTGGCACATGTGCTAGGGGGTCACATTGTATGTTCAAAGTCATGTTCGGTGTTGTAGGCATTTGACACAGTCTACACACGCTTGTCATGGTGTTGGGGGATGTCTTCTTCTTGCATTCCCTAGGTTGTGGTGTGCTGGTTGTGTCATGCATTGTCCATCCTATGAGTGGGGGTGGTAGTAGTGGTAGGCATCCAGCCCCCTGGGTGAGGGTGGTAGTAGTGGTAGGCATCCAGCCCCCCTGGGTGAGGGTGGTATTAGTAGTAGGCATCCTGCCCCCTGGCTAAGGGTGGTGGTAGGCATCCAGCCCCCCTGGGTGAGGGTGGTAGTAGTGGTTGGCATCCTGCCCCCTGGCTAAGGGTGGTAGTAGTGGTAGGCATCCAGCCCCCCCTGGGTGAGGGTGGTAGTAGTGGTAGGCATCCTGCCCCCCCTGGCTAAGGGTGGTGGTAGGCATCCAGCCCCCCCTGGGTGAGGGTGGTTATAGTGGTAGGCATCCTGCCCCCCCTGGCTAAGGGTGGTAGTAGTGGTAGGCGTCCTGCCCCCGTGGCTAAGGGTGGTGGTAGGCATCCAGCCCCCCCTGTGTGAGGGTGGTAGTAGTGGTAGGCATCCAGCCCCCCCCTGGCTAAGGGTGGTAGTAGTGGTAGGCATCCAGCCCCCCTGGGTGAGGGTGGTAGTAGTGGTAGGCATCCTGCCCCCTGGCTAAGGGTGGTGGTAGGCATCCAGCCCCCTGGGTGAGGGTGGTAGTAGTGGTAGGCATCCTGCCCCCTGGCTAAGGGTGGTAGTAGTGGTAGGCATCCTGCCCCCCTGGGTGAGGGTGGTAGTAGTGGTAGGCATCCTGCCCCCCTGGCTAAGGGTGGTGGTAGGCATCCAGCCCCCCTGGGTGAGGGTGGTAGTAGTGGTAGGCATCCTGCCGCCCCTGGCTAAGGGTGGTAGTAGTGGTGAGGCATCCTGCCCCCCTGGGTAAGGGTGGTAGTAGTGGTAGACATCCTGCCCACCCTGGGTGAGGGTGGTAGTAGTGGTAGGCATCCTGCCCCCCTGGCTAAGGGTGGTAGTAGTGGTAGGCATCCTGCCCCCTGGGTAAGGGTGGTAGTAGTGGTAGGCATCCTGCCCCCCTGGGTGAGGGTGGTAGTAGTGGTAGGCATCCTGCCCCCCTGGCTAAGGGTGGTAGTAGTGGTAGGCATCCAGCCCCCCTGGGTGAGGGTGGTAGTAGTGGTAGGCATCCTGCCCCCCTGGGTAAGGGTGGTAGTAGTGGTAGGCATCCTGCCCCCCTGGGTGAGGGTGGTAGTGGTGGTAGGCATCCAGCCCACCCTGGCTAAGGGTGGTGGTAGGCATCCAGCCCCCTGGGTGAGGGTGGTAGTAGTGGTAGTCATCCTGCCCCCCTGGGTAAGGGTGGTAGTAGTGGTAGGCATCCTGCCCCCTGGGTGAGGGTGGTAGTAGTGGTAGGCATCCTGCCCCCCTGGCTAAGGGTGGTAGTAGTGGTAGGCATCCATCCCCCTGGGTGAGGGTGGTAGTAGTGGTAGGCATCCTGCCCCCCTGGCTAAGGGTGGTAGTAGTGGTAGGCATCCAGCCCCCCTGGGTGAGGGTGGTAGTAGTGGTAGGCATCCAGCCCCCCTGGCTAAGGGTGGTAGTAGTGGTAGGCATCCTGCCCCCCTGGGTGAGGGTGGTAGTGGTGGTAGGCATCCAGCCCCCCTGGCTAAGGGTGGTAGTAGTGGTAGGCATCCTGCCCCCCCTGGGTAAGGGTGGTAGTAGTGGTAGGCATCCTGCCCACCCTGGGTGAGGGTGGTAGTAGTGGTAGGCATCCAGCCCCCCCTGGCTCAGGGTGGTAGTAGTGGTAGGCATCCAGCTCCCCCTGGCTTTGGGTGGTAGTAGTGGTAGGCATCCTGCCCCCCCTGGGTGAGGGTGGTAGTGGTGGTAGGCATCCAGCCCCCCCTGGCTAAGGGTGGTGGTAGGCATCCAGCCCCCCCTGGGTGAGGGTGGTAGTAGTGGTAGGCATCCAGCCCCCCCTGGGTAGGGGTGGTGGTGCGCATTCAGGCCCCTGTGTGCATATGTGGCATTGGTGATGGGCATCCCGCCCCTATGGTGCTGCTGTTGCTGGTGTAAGTATATTCTGCAACCCTCTGTGTGTGTGTGATGTGTCGTGTACGTGTTGTATGTGTTTTGTGGTTGGTGTCTGGCTTACCTTCTGCGCCGTACGCGTCCGTGCCTGTTCCGGTAGTAAATGTAGAATATTGGTATGATCGGGACGAAGGGATTCATGGTTGGTTCGTGTCGTTCGTCCTTCTCGTTGCTTCGCGTCGTCCTCGTCGCTTCGCCTCGTCCTCGTCACTTCGCGTCGTCCTCGTCGCTGCCGTGTTCGTCTTGGAGCCGTGGATCGTGTTGTGGCGCGAATCGGAGCTTATGTGCGCCTCTCCCAGATGCTTTGACGTGCCGTGCGTAGCGACGGGTTCGGCGCGTACGGAAAGCGCATCGTACTCATTCGGCCGGACGGAGCTGCATTTTCCCTTCCGTGCGACTCGATTCAGCGTTTCCGGATTCGCCTCGGTCGGGGAACAGGACCTGGTTTGGGTGAGTACGGCTCGGCCGGATTCTTTGCTGTTGTGCGCATCGTACTTACTCGTTCGGTGTGCTGTACGGATCGGTCGGAAACAGGCTTTCGCATGGCTTTTTTCCCGACCGAATGGTGTTGGGTGCGCCTCCGACCGAGATCGGAATCGGCCCCAGAGTTTGACTAAAAGTGTCCCTTCCGCCGTCTGAGCTCATGAGGCAAAAGTTTGGCTTACAACATGCATGTTCCAACCTCGTCTTTTATCTCCTTCTAGTCACAAGTTAGAACTCGTAAAGAATATTGACACTGGCAATCAATTACATATGTGTATGTGTTCTCTGTCTGTGTTGACGTTTTTAATTATCACGTATTTCAACAAATAAGTCATAAAAAATATATCACGTGTTCCACGATGATGATGTGTTCTGCAATGCATAACAATCATATGTATGACAGACTAATCTTTTTTCTCGCATCTTTTCAGATCTAAAAAGAAACATTACCAATTGGGTATTGTATATGTTTTTATTCATTGACAAAACTACAGAACACTCACATCAGAGTCGATTCACTATAGGAGTGGCGAAAGGGATCATCAATTGGTCCTGACGAAAAGCCCTGGGGTAGGGCTTGAAACATGTAGACCTATGAAATAGATACACATAACCGCATGTTTTTCATCTTTTCCCCATTTTTAACCATACCAGCTAGAGGTAAGAATAAATCATTTTCTCTACTAAGTCAGGTATTTTTAACCCTTTTTTCTCACTAGAAAAGACCCTCCCACTCTTATATCTCTCTCCATAGTATATGATCAAAGTGCTCTCACGTATTCATCGGTCATAACACGCCCCGTTCCGCAGCGGGACAGGAGGAACCCTATGATGAAGCATACCACCAAGGGAAAACCCTGGTGGTTGAGGGTTATCTTAAGAAAACTTTCTGTTTTCTATTGAACATAAAGAGTGGAAAGATAGTCTAATCAAACGGATGGACTCTCTTTGGTTACTACAGATAGTGACATTGCACATACCAGAATAAGTCTGTGCTGTGTCCCTAGCTGCCCGCCATCATGCAGGCAAAACAGTCACTGTGCTTCTTTAGTTCTCCTTTTTCAGTGTTGTTATTTCTCAGCAGGCCCTGAGACTTCTGTACTTCTGACGTACTAAGCTGCAGCCCTCCTCCAGGATCACATCAATATCTTGATCACCACTATGTGGGCTCCAGACTAGGCTGTGCCTGCTGGTCGGTTCCTTTGTGTAGTGACAGCCAGTAAATTAGGTATTTTTTATTATCCCTGGTTCCCTGGGCTCTAGTACGTGGGCCATGTCACTCTCAGCAGCACACTAAAGTAGGTAGCGGCCAATCCACCCGAGGCATTCAGTGCCTTCGCTTCTCTTCTTTAGCCGTGTGCTCCACCCGGTCCCAGGCTGTCAGACCGCCTTTCTCACCTCTGTAGCGCTCCTGACCAGGAACGAAGCGAACCGACACCCTTCGTCAGCAGGTTACTACCCGCATCACCAATCCAGAGGTTCGCTCCCCATATAGCCGTGCCCCAAGATCCTCGACTAGGCACAACGGTCAATTGCAGGTACCCGCCGCCGGCCGCCCTTCGTCGTGCCACACAGCAGCAACCCACATGGCAGGAGGTGACCAATTTGCACACGGGATTAAGCTGGATTCGGGGTGGTCGTTCAGGGAGCCAGTACAGAGCACATCTCATACCATTGGCTCCAGGCCACGCTCTCCTGTAGGTAGATGATGTTTGTCATTTGTTTCTTTCTTTTTTTCACTGCAAAGTCTTCTCGTCCTGCATATTCTTTGTAACTAGGGGAGTGTTAGTTGCATTTTCCCTACTTCCTGTACAAAGTATACCTGACTTATTTAAGTGCAGGTTTAGAAGTGCAAGGAAGTGTGGAAAAGGCATTGCAAATGTTGGTGAATCACTCCTTGGTTATGACTTTAGGTTGTTGACCTCATTTGCATGATTACTCCTTTGACAATCAATACGACAGATTGCTATACTTGGCACCTCAGTGATTAGATCAATAATACTGACGTGGTGCTGGTAACACTTGAGCAGTGTTGGCTTGCATAGGCACCTCCCCATAGCTTCCTCCTTCATGCTTCCGGTAGGCGTGAGAGGCAGCTGTGGGCGAGTTGCAAGCGGTAGTGAACTTGCAGTGCAGAGTTAGTGGGGCTGCAGTGTATGATCTCTATCCCTGGATGCCATTAGAGTTGTGACAGGGTTGTGTGGCCAACCAATGCATCCTAGGCTCAGGTCTCTTCAATCAGCGGGGTCGCTCTGGCTGCTCAATGCTTTTGGTACTGTGGACTACAGTCTGCAGTCCGCTGCTGAGCCTGATGGCTGATAGCCTGCTCTGGGACTGACCGCCCGGCTAATCCTGATTGCCAGCACTGATAGCAGAAGTGCAAAGGCTAATCCAGACACCCGCTGAATGTTGTTACTGGTAAGGAGCTCTTTCCCCTCAACCAATGTAGCCTTTTCCCCTTTTTGTTTCCATCATGGGGGTTGCGGTGATGGAAGGTTGATTGTGCAGGCCCTTCTACCCCAGCTAATATCTTTTTACCTGGGCTATGGCCTATAGTACAACTGTGTCATCTGTGCTGGGCTTTGCCATCTTGTGCAGCTGGTGCAAGTGTGCCCTTTATGCCATTGCTTCCATGTAACTACTGGGTAATCCGTCTGACTGCTGTATCCTTGGGCAGATGGCGTCCACCCTACCGCTTGTTTTAACTTCCAAAAACAGACGGCACCTGCTGGGAGGGGGAGGGGAATTCTACAAATTGCAAAGTGTTAGTCGTATATTTTAGAAGACGCGTTGTTAAATTTGAAGTTTTTAGCGAAGCCATTACTCGGGTACTGCTTTTATTGCTATAAAAACGTATATAAATATGTTCTTCTCTTCTCTGTCTTTTTGGAATTTTTCCCAGTTTCCTCTACCTTTTCTATTCTTATGTGCTTCTTTATATTATTACATTTATGAGTATCCCAATATATTAATTTGCAAATCACTTTTGTGAAAGTGCTATCGAAATTATACAAAGTAAATATATAAATAAATAAATACATTAGTTAGGTTCATAATGTTTACAATAAATAGCATTATGTTTTTTTAAACCACCTTATCTAATGAATTTCATTACTTTTGAAACTTAAGGGCAAATTCACAAACATCTTTTAACAGGTCAAGGATCTACTCAGTGTATGTTTCTTTCTACGTTTTGCGTAAAATTCAGATTTGTTATTTGAGTATTACAAAAATCCACTGCTGTTCTAATGGAAATTGCCACGCCATAGATTTCCAGGAGGACTTTTACTGCTTTATAATTACTCTTATTCATTGTCTGCAAGACAGACACACAACATGAGTATGTGTAGAGGAAATGTTACTAACTTTACTCCATCTTTTCTTCAACAACAAACTACGGGGCATATTATCAAGAACGCCGTTAAAATGATCGCCGGTTTAGCTGCAGAAAACTGCAGCTAAAGCGGCGATAATGGGCTTGATAATATGCCCTGGAGAATTCCAATAGAAGCCCATGTTCACACCAGAACATAGGGGCATATTATCAAGAACGGCGTTAAAATTATCGCCGCTTTAGCGGCAGAAAACTGCCGCTAAAGCGGCGATAATGGGCTTGATAATATGCCCTGGAGAATTCCAATAGAAGCCCATGTTCACACCAGAACATGGACTTCTATTGGAATTCTCAAGGGCATATTATCAAGCCCATTATCGCCGCTTTAGCGGCAGTTTTCTGCCGCTAAAGCGGCGATTATTTTTAACGCCGTTCTTGATAATATGCCCCGTAGTTTTGGTGCTGAATTTAGTGCAAAATTTTTACAAACCCATTAGGAACCCGCTGAATAATTTGTGGGTTTTTACAACTTTCCTAGTGATCCCCCCCTGTTCTTCTCACTACTTCCCCGGAAAGTCCTTTTTCTCCCTGTCCTAAGCCTGAATTTACTACATCAGAACATCTGTCCTAAAGGCAAATTAAGGTTGATTTGTGGGTCGTACAAATCCTCAAATCCAGATTCTAGGATTCATGATTTGGGATTTGTACACCTAATACGTTTTGTGGTCGCAAGTCTAATTCATGACTGCAAAAACGTTTGTGAAGGAGGTGTGGTTAATGAGGTCTTCTGCACCCACTACCTTAATAGCAATTGAAAATGTGTCTTTTTCAGTAGATAGCGTTTCATGTATTTAGTTATCCATTTATGTTTTTGTATACAGCGTGTGGACAAATAAGGGGCAGTTCTTCTAACAACAAGGTAGTGATTGAAATGTAATTTAAATAATAATGTATTTTATTTGCATTTAACTGTAGGTGCCTTCATAAATAATGCAGCAGTTCAACATACGACTTGACTGTTTCCCTGGTCGCTGACCGAATAAGTGTACGGGACTTGACCCATTTAACAATAGAAACGTTTGTTTTTAAGCATACTCTCTCTAGAGTCTTGCATGTCTCTAGAACCTATCCACTTATGACCAAAATACTTGCCACAACGAAATTCACCATTTAGTCATATTTTTGAGAGTTGCTGGTTAGGCTACAGGGCCCCAGACCTCTTAGGTAAGTTTAGAACCTGTTCGCTGAATAAATCGTGCCCTTACACTGTAATGAGAACATTCCCTTGCATAACGAACTAGAATTATGTGAGCATAGAAGATAATTGAGGTTTTGAATCTTTGCATTTTAACGGGATAATTGGCTTGGGTAGAAAAGAGGGTCATTTTAAGGTCACGCGTGTCGAGAGAGGAGTGATGCTAAGTGCATGAGAGCTTTCCTGAGCTGGAAGATGGATCTTATGAAAGGAGAAAGTTCGAGCAAACGGCTTAGATGGAGATTTTTGCTAGAATGACCGGATGTTGCCAGGTGTGTGCGTGTATGTGGGGGAAGGGGCGAATATTTGCTGCCAGTGACGTCGAAAGTGCTGCCCCAACGTCTGTGTGGTGTTGGTGTGTGTAGAATGCTAGAGTGTAGAATAGTATTGTTTGGCTCGCTGGCGCTCGGCATTGGCTCCTGGAATGTGAAGACAAGATTCCAGGAGGCAGAGAGCGGTTGGAGCAAGATAGGAGGAAGACGTTTATTTGGCGCATTCCTGGTTGGGGTTGCTAGAATAAAGTCATTCCGACTTTACCTGCTTCCACGTCCCTTCTTTATAGCCTGCCATCATTTAGAACCATTCCACTACATTATACTTGAAATGGTGCTCTTCTGGTGTACTGCGTCAGTCAGAAAAAAAACTGTATAAATAGCAGCGATAACAAAACTACTCGTTTTGCCGTGACTCCATAATAGCTTCCGTTTCTCAAAAGGCACCTGGCATTTATCCATGTTTGCATTTCTGATCTGCATCTTCTGCTAATAAACTAAATGGTTTTGCGTCATGAAATGGAATTGCAAAGCGCTTCAGGGAATGAGTCGTTGTACAGAATAATTTTAACAAATATGTATTGTGACAGTGCCTTGAAAATGCAGGAGTAGTGTCTGTAGGACAGTGGGACCTAGGCAATCACGAAGAGGTACCAACTGCGCAATATATGGGGTTGTGCCACCGTTGGGCATGTTACTGGTGAGTATGGTGACCACCTAGCATGGAAGCAAATTCTGGGCAGTGATTGTAAAATTTCAGGACCGAGTGAAAATTCAGGGCAAAATTTCAGGACAGAAAGGACAATTTTACAGACACCTCTGCAGGGTGTAGCGAGGTGCGTAGGCCAGGAGACACATGGCTTAGCACCGTTCCCCAAGAACAACTCGGCACACAATATGCATAGTTTGAGTGTGGTCCCAAGCGATGCACTACCCCTTTATTTATCTCCTTCGGCCTAGCCCGGTCTCCAGGTATGTGGTGCATACTGGACCATCACATTGAGGCCAGGTGGTAATCTACATCCCTCTCCAAGTCAGTTTGCAAACACTTCACCACTTCGAGCTGGGGGCGCTGACCCTTTCTGTATTCCATGCAAAGACTTTGAGGAGCTGGCTGGGTTCTGGATTTGGTTGCAGATTATAGCTGGTTGTCGCTCTCAAATTGGATTCTTGTGTGCGATTGGGTCCCTCCAGTTCCTCCTTTTGGGAAGCATTACAGGGGCCTGAGAAGGAGCGGTGACGAGGCTCGCTCTCTCCTGCCCATCTCTGGCTAGTGCCCTGCGTGTGGCATGAAGTCAGCTTAGGAATCCTCTTCTTCGGGTTCCTCAGGGCCACTTGTTGGCATGGGGTTCTGCTCCCCATGCTTCCTTGAACCAAGCGATGTTCCAAGTGAGGGCATCATCTCACCAGGTGGCCATGACCATGGTCGCTCGGACATTGGTGACCCACCATGGCTCTCTTTTGAACTGTCTTTGGAATTTCTTGCTGGGGTATTGGTTCTTGATGAACACTGTGTTACTCACTCTTATCATTGGCACTGTGGCTCGAGGACTCCAGCTGGCTTGTTCATTGGTGGCTCTAGGGCGTTCCTCTAAGCCTTCGATGTCAATTTTCGGTGGCACTTGCTGCTCGCTGGAATGTTTTAACAGCAAGTCCACTGGAACACATCCTGTCGTACTGTGGAGTGTTTGGCGATATGCCCTCAGGAAGTGGTATAGGCATCTCTCTAAGTCATCCCCCTGGTCATCGCCAATCCGCAACATCTTGTGATGGGCCCCATAAACCTCTCTACTTCCCCATTTGCCTGGAGTCATTGTGGAGTGATTTTTCAATGTCAAATGCTCAGGGCCTTGAGGAACTCGCAAAAGTCTTGTCCATGAAATGGGGGCCCCTCATCAGACTTGATCCCTTCCAGTCCGAATAGGGTGAAGAACTTCTCCAGTATGAGCCTACTGATCTAAAGGAGGTGTAGCCAACCACTGGGTATTTTGAGTGAGCATCCATGACAACGACCATGTACCTCCCATCTGGGAAGGTGTCAAAGTCTAGGCTTAGGTGTGTCCATGGTATGGGGTGGAAGTCTTCTGTTACCACAGGTGCTGATGTGTTACCTCAGATTGTCATCTGGCACACGACACATTGGTGGATGGCATTGTACACCATTCCATCAATTCCAGGGAACCACATTTTCCTCCTCATTCGTGCCTTGCTCTTGGCTCTTCCCTGCTGACCTACGTGGACAAGGTCAATCACCTGGCCCCACAGGGTACGTGGGACAACTATGCAGTGTCCCCTTAGTCGTAGTCCATCTGTGGTGCAACTCAGCTCATGGCAGACAGTTGAGTGAAAGTGTGCTTGTGTTCAGGGTTTAGTCTTCCTAGTACATCCTAATAAAGTGGTGCCAGCTGTGGTTAAATAGGGCGTCTGCCACCTTCTGCAGGCATGCATCTGATGCCCGGTGCTGCTTGAATTTTCTCCAATGTCATCACATCAGGCAACCATTTATTGCTATTATGTTGATTAAGTCATCCTCCTTTTTTGTATCCACTTGCACGTCATCTTTGGGAATAAGTATCCAAAATACTTGATGGACTGTACCAGAAAAGAACATTTCTCCTGATGCAGCGTAAGTCTGTGTTCCGCGAACTCTGCCACAGTGGCTCATAGTCTTTTGTGATGTTATTCCACCATTGTGAAGTGGATTAGGATGTCTTTGATTAGCAAGCACCTCTTAGATTGTGTTTTGAAAGACTTCTGCGGCCGATGAGATGCCAAAATTGAGGCGCTTGTAACCCCATGTGAGTGGAGAATGTTGTAATGTATCGACAGGAGGGGTCCAGTTTGAGCTGGTGGTATCCTGCATTGAGGTCCACCTTGGAGAACCACTGCACTCCGTTGAGATCAGAGATGATGTCTTCTACCATGGGTGTTAAGTTGTGTTCTCAGGGAATTGCAGCGTTCGGTAAGTGCATGTCCACACAGGGGCACACCGAACCTTACTGTCTGGGTTTGGCACTACCACCAGGGGGAGACCAATGGAGTGGGACCGTCTACTTTTTTTATCGCATCCAATTGCTATAGCTTAAGCACGTCTTCCTCCACCAGAGGCCTCAGGTGGAAGGGAACTCTCCTGGTCTGCAATGCCATGGGGTAAACCGTTTGATCATTCTGGAGCATGACTTTCAGTCTTTTCAGGTAACAGAGGCCTTGAAACCGTGTCAGGAAGACCTTCAGAATCGCCTTCACTTAGGTGTCTTGGATGTTGTGGGCAAAGAACACTAAGCCTAAGTCTTCGGTGTAGCAGCTGATGAGGATGCCAGTTCCTGCTTTGGTGACGTGGAAGCGGGCCTGCACCTTCCTGTCACCCTGAGTAACCACTTGCTCGATGGTTCCTGCTCGCTGTAGCGGACACCCACTGTCGTATGCAAAGATCTTGACTGTAGTAGTCTCCAGCCGGGGACAGGGCTGTAGTTTGAGAAATTGAGGCATGTCCATAACATTGACTGATGCGGGCAAAGTGTTTGCCTTTGGCGCACCTGGAGAATGATATATCATTTGCCAGGCAGGCGTTACCGTGGCACAGTTCTAGGCTGCAGTTACCGCACCTTATAGGAGATAGGTCTTTGTAATCATGGTCATCCCTTCTCACCGGCAGGGTCTTGAAGAGCTGATAGATTTCCTCACCCTCAAAATGGAGGAGGAGTGATCTTGTCACTTTGCCATCCGTTTTCCATATTGCATGGAAATGGTTGTTCAGCCTCCAGTTCCACGTGCGCCATCTGTGTGCTGCAGTTGCAGGCTCAGCCAGGGTGTTGAATGGGAGCAGCATTGTCAGGGAGGCGTGGGTGCTTGGTCTCCCTGAGGGCGGGTGGGCTGCTGCGGTGGCATGCTGCTGATTATCAGATAAATGTGGCACCCTGTGGGGATGACGTGAAGAGGCCTGCTTGGCAGTGCTAGGAGTCGCTGCTCACACTACGTGCAGCTACAGTCTATTTACCTGACTATTGGTGGGGCCAATCCCTGAGTCCCTCTAGTCTACTAGTGCCCAGTACATGGCAGGTGCAGAGGCGCTGACAGGCCAAGATGCCCCTATTGATCCGCTTTACTTCTGTCTGATGAGACAGCACTTGCCTGGGCAGGAGCTAGAAGCTGTTGTGGGCCGGAGACTGCTTTAACAAAGAGCAGTTGCAATATGCACAAGCAGCCACTAGATGGTGTGTACTACACTGCACAAGAGGCCTCCCACGTGGCTGGAATCTCTAAGCCAAGTTCATTCGCTCACAAGTGGCCTCAGGGACTGATGGCAACACCAGCCTCCAGGAGCCACAGCACTCACCTCACGAGCACTGGCACAGCGGGGGCTCCAGCAGAGTACTCCAACTGAGCACGCCCACCTGCTGTGCCGGACGAGGGCAGATCAGAGGCAGCAGTGAGCAGCGCAGGTAAAGAGGCATGGGCAGCTGCAGGCAGCAGCTGCACACCATCACTCAGCTGGATTGCTGCAAGGCAGGTGAGGCAGTGCAGGGTTTGCTGAACCACCTCGTCCCCAGATGTAGCAAGGTGCATAGGCCAGGAGACACACGGCCTAGCACCATTGCCAAAGAACAATGTTCTGTTTGGTGCACGGCCTGGTCAGCAAATGCTGTACGTGTGCAAGACTGACACGGACACCAATATACTTTTCTGACCACAAGGTCTGGACTCCGGGCCTTTTTATTTACTTCCCACACATTTCAAGGCGATACCATTTTGCTCATGCGTGACGGGGTTGAGCCGCAAACTCCCCTCACTTTTATTACCACATGGGATGTTCCACATCCCCAACACAACAAAAAACACGGCACACAGGATGCACAGTTTGGGTGTCGTCCGAAGCGATGCACAACCCCTTTATGTATCTCCTTCAGCCAAGCCCATCCTCCAGGTGTTTGGTGCTTACTGGACTATCACGTAGAGACCAGGTGGCATTCTACACAGGGGTTTAGCAGTAAAATAAAAGTAAGTAAGTAGATGGCTGACAGAGCAAACATTCACATATAAGTTGGCTTACTTAAAGATTAGAAAACAGAGCAAGCATACCCACATACCCCTTAACCAGCTTTTGACTCTCTTATCCCTTTTGTTGAACCTATAACACTATCAATCAATCAGGTTTCTTATAAAGCGCGACTACTCACTCGTAAGGCTCTCAAGTAGCTGAGTGGGGTGAGGTGGATCTGTGGTTCAGTCGAAGAGCCAGGTCTTGAGGTCATTCCTGAATTGCAGCAGTGATGGTGATTGCTTGAGGTGCAGAGGCAGGTAGTTCCAGGTTTTCACAGCGAGGTAGGAGAAGGATATTCCTCCAGCCGTGGTATTGTCGATCCATGGAATGGTGGCCAGGGCCAGTTGGGCAGAGCAGAGATGTTTGGTGGGAGTGTAGCAGGAGAGGTGGTGGTTGAGGTATGCAAGTCCAGCATTGTGGGGGGCTTTGTAGGCATGCGTGAGGAGCTTGAAGGTAATTCTTTTGATGATAGGTAGCCAGTGAAGGTATCTCAGGTAGCTGGTGATGTGGCTGTGGCATGGGATGTTCAAGATGAGTCTGGAGGAGGCGTTCTGGATGTTCTGCAGTTTCTTTAGGAGTTTCTGGGTAGTGCCGGCGTAGAGTGCATTGCCGTAGTCGAGTCTGCTGCTGACGAGCACATAGTTGACTGTTTTCTGGACTCGGGGATCCACTTGAAGATCGTACAAAGCAGACAGAGTGTGTGGAAGCAGGAGGACGAAACACTGTTGATTTGGCGGTTCATTGAGAGCGAGGAGCTCAGGGTGATGGTGAGGTTTTGTGCGTGGTCTGTGGGTGTGGGGGGGGGGGGGAGTTTGAGCGCTGTGGGCCACCAGGAGACGTCCCAGGTGGAGGGGGTGGAGCCCAGGATGAGGACTTCGATCTTGTCTGAGTTAAGCTTGAGGCAGCTGTTCTTTATCCAGGTGGTGACTGCCTTCATCCCGTTGTGGAAGTTGCTCTTGGTGGCTGTGGGTTCATCTGTGAGGGAGAGAATCAGTTGGGTGTAGGAGACGATGTTGAGCCCGTGGCTTTTGATGATGGCTGCAAGCGGGCCATGTAGATGTTGAAGAGGGTGGGGCTCAGGGAGGATCCCTGAGGCACTCCGCAGCTGATCTCTGTGGGTTCTGAGTTGAACGATGGAATTCTGACTCTCTGGGGCAGATTTACAAGCCCCTTGCATCACTTTTACGCAGCAGTTGCATCACTTTTGTGACGCAACGGCAGCGTAAAAAATGCGGCAAATTTACAACGTGACGCATCTAGGGAGATGCGTCACGTTGTAAAGCCCTGCGTGACATTATACCTGCGTCAGGTATAATGTATGCAGGGTAGGCGTTCCATCGCAGGAAAGCCTCGTAAAAGTGACGCAGTGAAATCTACAAGATTTCACTGCGTTACTTTTAGGACGCCACTGCGTCAAAACCTTACGCCTGCTTGAAGCAGGCGTAAAGAGTGACGCAGTGTATTGGGAATAGGCCGCAACACGCATTGCTGGAGTTGCGTCGTGCTTGCGACACGACTCCAACAATGCGTGACTTTTCCGCCAACAGATGCTTCGGAATTTCTGACGCATCTGTCAATCTGTCAATCCTTGCGCCGTAGTGCGCCGTATTGTAAATACGGCGCATCTATAGTGGCGCAAGGGTTTTCATGCAGGCGCAGGAAACTGACGCATCTATACAGATGCGTCAGTTTCTTGTAAATCTGCCCCTTTGTGTTTTGCCGGTGAGAAAGGAGCGGATCCATTATAGGGCTTTGTCATGGATGCCAGCGTCGTGGAATCTTGCGCAGAGGGTGTGATGGGAGACAGTGTCTAAGGCAGCTGAGAGGTCCAGGAGTATGAGGGCAGCAGTTTCGCCTCAGTCGAGGAGGGTGTGGATGTCGCCTATAGCGGCGAGGAGAGTGGTCTCGGTGCTGTGGGTGCTTCTGAAGCCTGATTGGGAGAGGTCCAGGATGTGGTTCATTTCAATGAACTCATTGAGCTGGGCGTTGATGACTTTCTCGATGACTTTGGCTGGGAAGGGTAGCAGAGAGATGAGTCTGTAGTTCTTGAGGTCTGTCGGGTCGGCAGAAGGTTTCTTCAGCAGAGGGTTGATCTCTGCGTGCTTCCAGTCATCCGGGAAGGTGGCAGACTCGATGGAGCAGTTGATGGGGCGGCAGAGTTCGGGTATGATTGACACAGTGAAAACACTACAAATGGACACCACACCAGTTTAGAAAAATAAGTATCTTTTATCTAAACAAGACCAAATGGCAAAAATCCACACTTCAGTATTAAAAATATCCTTAAAAATAGGTTATTCACTTAAATGCAGTCTCTAGCAACAAATAACTCCACCTGGAGTTATTACAACGTCGTGACGGAAGAGATCCCAAAGTATGGCGCCGACCGCGAGGAGCGCGGCGTCGGGCCTGGAGTCAAACAGACCCACAAAGAACAGTACCTTGGAAAAGCGATGAAAACAAAGACGGCTCACGGCGTCGGGGAGATGCGGCTTCGTTGGCGCTGCGCAGCGTCGGTTCCTTACGACCCCAGGGGAGGTGTAGACTCTGTTCCTTACTGCAGCGCAGGGGAGGTGAGACGACGGTTCCTTACTGCGTCGGTGAGGTGACGTCACGATGGCGCCGAAAACACTGTTCCTTAAGATGTCGCGATGTCGATGGATTCGGGGTCACCCACCTCGAGGATCGGATCCGCGATGATGAAGTCGGCTTCGGAGTCGATGCGGCACAGCAGCAGGCGTCGGGCCCACATCGCAAGTCGGAGCAGCGCTCACGACTTTGGGCAGGTTACGGCGTCGCTCGCTGGCGTCGATGTGGCACGGCAGCTGGCGTTGGGCCTACGTCTCAAGTCGGAGCAGCGCTCACGGCTTCGGTGCAGGTTTCGGCGTCGCTCGCCGGCATCGGTGTTGCAATTTTCTTCTGTAGCAGCTAAAACAGCAGTTCTAGATGCAGGCAGACAGAAGGGGGTGAAGTCTTTGTGTCCCTGAGACTTCAGAACAGGGGGCAAGCTCAGTTTCAAGCCCTTGGAGATCTTTTCTTCAAGATGACAAAACAAACAGCAAAGTCCTTTTTCTCCTTTCCTTGGCAGAAAGAATCCACTGCAGGCCAACCCAAAACAAGAAACAGCACAGGGGCAGTACTCCTCCTTCAGCTTCTCCGGTTCTTCTCCTTGGCAAAGGTTTCTTGATTTCCCAGAAGTGATCTAAAATTCTGGGGTCTGGGTCCCCCTTTTTATACACACAAAGTCTTTGTTCTCTGAAGGCAGAGTGTGTCTGTACCTAGTCAAAACCAGTTCTGTCCTCCCTGGTGCAGCTTCCTGGCAGGAGGTGGAGACAGCATTGTTGAAAGCAGACCTGGCCCAGGTAGCTGAAAGGAAATCTCCTCCCCCTACTCTCTGTTCTATGTGGGCTCAGGCAAGTGAAAGGAAATCTCCGCCCCCTATTCTCTATTCAACCCAGGTCCTATTCAGCCCAGCCCTGACTCATCAGACTGCTGGAGCCAAGGCCCTCTCCAGCCCCCTGTCACTCACAAACCAGACAGTGAATACACAAACCTAGCAGAGGCATGCTGGATGGTTAGGCAAGAAAATACCTACTTTCTAAAAGTGGTATTTTCAAACACAGAATGAAAAAATCACCCACACTAAAAGATGTATTTTAACATTCTGAGTTCAGGCATATAAAACTTTATTTTCCAATCTTGTTCCTAGGGACAGTTAGGTTTATAAGATGTTATAAACTAACTGCCCATTCTGGCCTACGGGAAACAGATAGCCTTGCAATAGTGAAAAACGAAATTGGCTGTAATTCACTATCAGGACATGCCACACACACCAGGGCATGTCCTACCTCATACATACAATGCACCCTGCCCATAGGGGTACCTTGGGCCTACCTTAGGGGTGACTAATATGTATAAAAGGGAAGGTTTAGGGACTGGCAAGTGGGTGCACTTGCCAAGTCGACATGGCAGTCCCAGACTGCACACAGGCTCTGCAATGGCAGGCCTGAGCCATAGTTTACAAGCTGCTTCTGGGGGTGGCACAATCAGTGCTGCAAGCCCACCAGCAGCATTTGATTTACAGGCCCTGGGCACACATGGTGCACTGTACTGGGGTCTGACAAGTAAATCAAATAAGCCAATCATGGAGTCACTAATCCAATACACAATTTACAATCAATCAATCAATCAGCACATTTGTAAAGCGCACTACTCACCCGTGAGGGTCTCAAGGCGCTGGGGGGGAGGGGTGCTGCTACTGCTCGAATAGCCAGGTCTTGAGTAGCCTCCTGAAGGTTAGTAGGTCCTGGGTCTGCCGTAGGAGGATGGGGAGGGTGTTTCAGGTCGTGGCGGCGAGCTGGGAGAACGATCTGCCGCCGGTGGTCGCTCTTCGGATGCGGGGGACGGTGGCGAGGTCGGCGGAGCGGAGCTGGCGGTTCGGGGTGTAGAAGACGAGTCGTCTGTTGAGGTATGCCGGACCGGTGTTGTGGAGTGCCTTGTGTGCGTGGGTGAGGAGCTTGAAGGTGATCCTCTTGTTGACGGGAAGCCAGTGCAGGTCTCTCAGGTGGGGTGTGATGTGGCTGTGGCGAGGGATGTCGAGGATTAGGCGTGCAGAGGCATTCTGTATGCGCTGTAGTCGTTTCAGGAGTTTGGCCGAGGCTCCTGCGTAGAGGGCGTTTCTGTAGTCCAGGCTGCTGCTGACGAGTGCCTGGGTGACCGTTCTTCTTGTTTCGGTGGGGATCCACCTGTAGATCTTGCGGAGCATGCGGAGGGTGTTGAAGCAGGAGGACGAGACGGCGTTGACTTGCTTGGTCATGGAGAGTGTTGAGTCGGGGATAAAACCCAGGTTGCGAGTGTGGTCGGTGGGTGTCGGTGCTGCTCCCAGTGCATTCGGCCACCAGGAGTCGTCCCAGGCTGAGGGGGTGGAGCCGAGGATGAGGACCTCCGTCTTGTCCAAGTTCAGCTTCATACGGCTGTTCTTCATCCACTCGGCGACGGCCTTCATTCCTTCGTGGAGGTTGGTTTTGGCGGTGAGGGGGTCCTTGGTGAGGGAGAGGATCAGCTGGGTGTCATCGGCGTAAGAGATGATGTTGAGGTCGTGCAGTCGGGCGACGTGGGCGAGTGGTGCCATGTAGACGTTGAACAATGTCGGGCTGAGGGATGATCCTTGGGGTACGCCGCAGGTGATCTCGGAGGCTTCGGAACGGAAAGGGGGGAGGCGGACTCTTTGGGTTCTGCCGGAAAGGAAGGAGGTGGTCCATTCTAGAGCCTTGTCTCGGATCCCTGCGTTGTGGAGGGGTGTGCGTAGGGTGCGGTGGTAGACAGTGTCGAAGGCGGCTGATAGGTCCAGGAGGATGAGGGCCGCGGTTTCGCCGATGTCCAGCAGGGCCCTGATGTCATCGGTGGCGGCGATGAGGGCAGTTTCGGTACTGTGGTTGCTGCGGAACCCGGACTGGGATTGGTCCAGGATGTTGTTCTCCTCGAGGTAGCGGGTCAGTTGTCTGTTGACGGTCTTCTCGATGACCTTCGCCGGGAACGGGAGCAGGGAGATGGGCCGGAAGTTCTTGAGGTCCCTCGGATCCGCCTTGGGTTTCTTGAGTAAGGCGTTGATCTCGGCGTGCTTCCAGCTCTCCGGGAAGGTCGCGGTCTCGAAGGAGATGTTGATGGCCTTGCAGAGATGGGGTGCGATGGTGGCGCTAGCTTTGTTGAAGATGTGGTGTGGGCATGGGTCTGACGGAGAGCCGGAGTGGATGGTGTTCATGATTTTGATGGTGTCGTCGTCGTTTATGTTGGTCCAGGTGAGCAGGGGATCAGTGTGGGTGGTGGCCGTGGGGTCTGAGGTGTCGGTGGCTGTGGCTGTCGGGGCGGTCAGGTTGTTGAAGCTGTCGTGGATATCTGCGATCTTGCGATGGAAGAAGGTGGCAAGGGAGTCGCACAGGTCTTGCGATGGTGGGATGTCGTTGGTGTTGGAGCTGGGGTTGGAGAGTTCCTTCACGATGTTGAAGAGCTCTTTGCTGTTGTGCGCGTTATTGTTGAGGCGGTCCTTGAAGGAGGCCCTTTTGGCGGATCTGATGAGGTGATGGTGTCTGCGGATGGCGTTCTTGTGGGCTGCGTAGCTGTCCGGTGTCTGTTCGTGGTGCCATTTCTTCTCTAGTTTTCGGCAGGTTTGCTTGGAGGCCTGGAGGTCCGCGGTGAACCAGCTGGCTTTCTTGTTAGTGCGTCAGTTGGAGGGTTTCCTGATTGGGGCGAGAGTGTTGGCGCAGTCGTTGATCCATCGCCTGAGGTTGCGGGCGGCGGTGTCAGTGTCGGTGGGGTCGGCGGGTGGGCTTCGGGCGAGGGTGGTGTTTAGCTGGTCTTCGGTGACTTTGCTCCAGCTGCGGCGGGGGATCTGTTGAGTGCGGTGGTGCGTGGTGGGTTTCCGGAAGGTGAAGTGGATGCAGCGATGGCCGGTCCAGTGGAGTTTGGTGGAGTGGCTGAAGGTGACGTGGGGGCTTGCGGAGAAGATAGGGTCAAGCGTGTGGCCGGTGGAGTGGGTGGGCGTTGTGACGAGCTGTCTGAGTCCGAGGTTGGCGAGGTTGTCAATCAGGGTGGTGGAGTTGGTATCGTTGTTGTTCTCGAGGTGGAAGTTCAGGTCTCCGAGGAGGATGTAGTCTGTGGAGGCAAGGGCGTGCGTGCTGACGAAGTCGGCGATGGAGTCGCTGAACTGAGGCCGGGGTCCGGGGGGTCTGTAGACGAGAGTTCCTCAGAGGGTGGTGTTGGGGTCAGTGTGGATCTGGAAGTGCAGGTGTTCGGCGGTGCTGAGGGTGTCGTCGGTGCTGGTCGAGACCCTGAGGGTGTTCTTGTAGATGATGGCGATTCCACCTCCTACTCCATTGGTGCGGTCCCTGCGGTTGATCTTGTAGCCGTCCGGGATGGCTATGGCGATGTCGGGTGCCGAGGAGGCGTTCATCCAGGTCTCTGTCAGGAAGGCGACGTCCGGGGAGGATGTGTCGAGCAGGTCCCAGAGTTCGATGGCGTGTTTGCGTGCGGAGCGGGTGTTCAGTAGTATGCATCTGAGGTGGTTGCGTCCTGTCACGGTGGGCGGTTTGGCGGTTCGGAGGCTGGTGAAGCTGCAGTTCCGGCAGGAGAAGGGTCCTTGGGTGCGCTTCGGGGTGGCCCAGAAGCAGGTGTGTAGTCAGCCGGCGTTGAGAGCATGGAGGGTGCTGGCGTCGTAGCGGTGTCGGGCATCGTGGTCTTCGCGGGGGCCAGGGGATCTGGCGCTGGGCACGGTCCAGGTGCGGACGGGCTTGCCTTTGGCGCGGCCGCACAGCGGCCGCCATCATAAGGGGAGTTGGGAGGGAGGAGCAGCTGGGAGGGGGAGCAGGACGAATGGGCGAGCAAGGGGGCGGGGCCGCAGGGGACGCAGCGGCGAGCACAGGGACACGGGCACAGACAGGTGGAGCTGTGCGGCGTGGGGAGCGACCTGCCTGGAGCAGGGTCAAGGGTCGCTCTCTTCACCGCGCAGCGGCCGCCATGATAAGGGGAGTTGGGAGGGAGGAGCAGCTGGGAGGGGGAGCGGGACGAATGGGCGAGCAGGGGGGCGGGGCCGCAGGGGACGCAGCGGCGGGAAAACGGGCGAGGAGCAGGGCACAGAAGGCAAAAGGTAAGGGGGCACAAGAGGCACAAAGGGGCACAGAGGAGGAAGGGGCACAAAGTACAACAATAACAATTGGCAAAGGGGCACAAAGTACAACAATAACAATTGGCAGAAAACGGTAACAACAGTTAAGCAATGGACACAACTGAGGCAGAGGGGCCTCGGACTTACGGCAGCGGCGGTGGCAGCGAGCACAGGGACACGGGCACAGACAGGTGGAGCTGTGCGGCGTGGGGAGTGACCTGCCTGGAGCAGGGTCAAGGGTCGCAATAGGGAGCACTTGCACTTTGGCACTGAATAGCAGCGGCAAAATGCCCAAAGCATCTAGACCAGCAAAAACATAGGAGGCAACAGTAAAAAATGGAAGGGAGACCCACGCCAATGGTGCCAGGTCTAACACGTGTCCCCTCCAGCTGAAATGTGGGGAGAACTACCCTACCTCTTGGGAGTTCTCTTCACTAAGTCGGAAAAATCTGGACAGACTATCAGCATTGGCGGGTTCTGTACCAAGGCGGTGTTCCACCGTGAAGTCCATCCCCTGTAGGGAAATGGACCACCTCAACAGCTTTGGATTCTCACCCCTCATTTGCATCAACCATCTGAGGGGCCTGTGGTCTGTCTGAACCCGGAAGTGAGTCCCAAACAAGTATGGTCTCAACTTCGTCAGTGCCCAGACCACCGCAAATGCCTCACGCTCAATTGTACTCCACCCGTGGAAGTAACCTCCTACAATGAAGGCTACAGGTTGGTCTAGGCCCTCCTCATTCATCTGTGAAAGCACAGCCCCCACACCATGCGCTTCGTCTGTCTGCACAATGAATTCCTTTGAGAAGTTGGGCGCTTGAAGCACATGGCAGATTTCAGGGCATCAAAAGCTTTCTGGCAGGCATCAGTCCAGTTCACTTTCTTGGGCTGCTTCCTGGAAGTCAGCTCTGTCAAGGGTGCAACAATGTTGCCATACCCCTTGACAAACCTCCTGTAGTACCCAGTGAGTCCTAAAAAGGCTCTCACCTCTGTCTGGGTCTTGGGGGGTTCCCAAGCCAGGATGGTATCAATCTTAGGCTGTAGGGGCGCCACCTGGCCGCTCCCAACCTGGTGTCCCAAGTACACCACGGAACCCTGCCCGATCTGGCACTTACTCACCTTGATCGTGAGGCCTGCCCTCCGCAGCGCCATCAACACTTCCCAGAGGTGGCGCAGATGTTCTTCCCAACTGGCGCTGAACACTGCGATGTCATCTAGGTAGGCGGCACTGAAACTTCCAGTCCAGCCAAAACCTGGTTGACCAACCTCTGAAAGGTGGCAGGGGCATTCTTCATCCCAAAGGGCATAACCCGGAATTGGTAGTGCCCATCTGGTGTGGAGAATGCTGACCTCTCTCTTGCCCCATCGGTTAAGGCGATCTGCCAGTACCCAGACGTTAAGTCAAACGTACTGAGGTACCGGGCAGCCCCCAACCGATCAATGAGCTCATCAGCTCTGGGGATGGGGTGCGCGTCAGTCCTGGTGACTGAATTGAGTCCTCGGTAGTCCACACAGAACCGGAGTTCGGGTGTGGCACCAGGTGCAGCAGCCTTTGGGACCAAGACCACTGGGCTGGCCCAAGGGCTGTTAGAGGACTCAATCACCCCTAACGCCAACATCTTGGAGACCTCCTCCTTGATGCAAGCTCTCACCCTCTCAGTCACTGTAAGTTTTGTGCTTTACAGGAGGACTGTCCACAGTGTCCACATCATGGACGCACCACTCAGTGACACTGGGAGTCAGGGAGAACAGATCAGAAAACTGTCCCAACAGTTGGCGACAGTAATCCTGCTGCTCAGGGGTCAGAGTGGAAGAGAGGTTCACACCATCCACTGACCCATCTTGCTCCTTTGCAGACAGGAGGTCAGGAAGAGGCTCAGTCTCCTCTTCCATCCCAGCATCTGTTGCTAAGAGCATGCCCACTTCGGACCTCTCCAAGTGGGGCTTCAGGCGGTTCACATGCAGGACCTGCAAGGGGTTCCTGGGAGACTGCAAGTTCACCAAGTAGGTGATGTCACTCTTGCGCTCCACCACCTCAAATGGTCCGGTCCACTTATCCTGGAGCGCACAAGGCTCCACTGGGGCCATGACCCAAACCTTTTGTTCAGGTTGAAACTCGATCAGAGTGGCATTCTGATCATTCCACCGTTTCATCTATTCCTGGCTGGCTTCCAGATTCGCCTGAGCGAGTTTTCTGAAACGCCGAGTCTGGTTTCTGAAGGCCAGCATGTAGCTAAATACATCCTGGGGAGTTTTACTGGGAGCTTACTCCCAGCCTTCTTTAACCAGACTCAGAGGTTCTCTTACAGGATGGCCGTACAGCAGTTCAAAGGGACTGAACCCTAAGGACTTCTGGGGCACCTCCCTGTAAGCAAACAGAAGGCATGGCAAGAGGACGTCCCACTTACGCCTCATGGGTTCCTCAAGACCCATAATCATGCCTCTGAGGGTCCGGTTGAATCTCTCAACCAGCCCATTACCTTGGGGGTGGTAAGGAGTGGTGAGCTTATAGGTTACCCCACACTCCTGCCACAGGGACTTCATATAGTTAGATATGAAGTTGGTACCACGGTCGGACACCACCTCTCTGGGGAACCCCACATGGGAGAAAATCCCCATCAACGCGCGACCCACCACGGGGGCCGTCACAGTCCGGAGAGGGATGGCTTCCGGGTACCGGGTGGCATGGTCCACCAAGACCAGGATGAACCTGTTGCCCATGGCTGTCTTGGGAGCAGAGGCCCCACAATGTCAATACCCACCCTCTCAAAGGGGGTGCTGACTACAGGGAAAGGTTGGAGAGGAGCCTTGTGCTTCCTCCCACTCTTACCACTTGCCTGGCAAGTCTGACAGGTCCTGCAATGAGTATCTGAACTCTTGCGCATTTGGGGCCAATGAAAATGGGTGACAAGCCTTTGAAAGGTCTTCTCTTGCCCCAAATGTCCTGCTAAGGGTACATCATGAGCCAGACCCAGTAGGAAGGCTCTGAAGCGCTGGGGTACCACCAGCACACAGGCTGACCCAGGCTCAGCAACCTTAGGCTCACTATACAGGAGACCATTCTCCCACTAGATCCAATGTGATCCAGACTGATCACCTGCTGCCTGGCTTGCAGCCTGTTGCCGCAAGCCCACAAGAGAAGGGCACTTCTTCTGCTCCTCGCAGAACTCTTCCCTGGAGGGGCCTCCTTCCTGCTGCCAATGGGTCAGCTCAGGCAGGTCCCCCAGTTCAGCCACTTGTTCCCCTGTAGGTTCCAGGGCATCCCCCTCAAGGTCTGCCTCCTCCTGGACCGTGGGAACTTCGGGGGCCGGTTTCCCGCACCCCCTGCCACTTCTCTTTAAGGCAGGCACCTGGGCCACTCTTTCAGGCTCTAGTTCCTCTTGAATGCCCTTACCGGCTGCCATTGACCGAGTGGTCACACACGCCCACACAGGCAGACCCAACATCTCTAAATAAGACCTTTTCTCCACCTTAGCCCAAGGGGAGCTTTCCAAATCATTGCCTAGCAGACAGTCAACAGGCATGGCTGGCCTCACAGCTACTTGGAAGGTACCTGAGACCCCCCCACTCAAAGGGAACCTGTGCCACTTTGCAGTGGCTCTCTGAGTTGTCAGCGGCAACTACAGGGTAAAATGCATTGGGGACCACCTGCTCTTCAGACACCAGCCGACAACTGACAGCTGTCACACTGGCTCCGGTGTCTCTCAGAGCCTTCACCCTATGGCCATTGATGGTCACCCACTGCCTGTACTTCTTAGTGTTATCAGGCAGCTGGGTCCTAGGGACCATCTCACTGTCTCCTAAAGAGACTAGGGACATCTCTACGGGCTCCCACCCACCTTGGGCACCCAACTCCTCCCCCAAGGCTACACTAGCCATCTGCCGGGGCGGGGCACCAGTGGGTGCAGTGGTCATGGTTTTGGGGCACTTGGGACTTCCCTGAAAGGGACCCACCTGACCACAACTAAAACATGTCTTGGGACCCCTATGAACAGATCTATCCGTCGGGACCCATGGTCTTTTCTCAGTGGGAGGCTGGGAACCCTTACCTTGGTTCCCTTGGGGATTACTTTGGGGCCCTTTTTGGAACTCCTTCTGCTTACCCTTGTCCCTCCACTCTTCTGCTGGGGACCCTGCCCACCTTTGGCGGAGTCTCCCACAAGACCCTTGTGGACCCGGGTACTGACCCAGCGGTCTGCCTCCTCACCAAGCTTCCTAGGGTTAGTCAGCTTACTGTCAATAAGGTGCTGGCGTAGCTCTGGAAAACAACTACTGGACAAGTGCTCCCATGCAACCAAATCATAGAGCCCCTGCAAGTCATTTACTTTGCTACCCTTCACCCAACCATCCAATGCTCTGCAAAAAAAAGACACATATTCCACCCAGGTACTGGACTCCAGCTTTTTGCAATTCCTAAACTTCTGCCTATAAAGCTCTGGAGTCAACCCATACCTTGTCACTAGGGCTTCCTTCAGGTGGGCATAGGACATCTGATCCTCCTTGGGCAATGCTAGTAAGGTTTCCCTTCCTTCACCCATAAAGCGGCCCCACAACCCCGCTCCCCAATCCTTCTCAGGGACCCAGTGTGATGTCATGGCTACCTCATAGGCCTTAAACCATTGCCCAATGTCCTCCCCCTTCATGTAATCCTTTATGACATCTTTGGGGATGTATACTCTTCCTTCTACAGGCACTGAAGGTGTGCTGCCACCAGAGGGAGTGATTTCTAAGCTTCTTGCTTTTAGCTCCAGCTCCCTCACCACTCTCTCATGCTCTAAAAGCATCTTCTTTTCTTCCATGGCCAACCTCTTACTTTTTAACTCCAATTACTTATGTTCAAGGCTATCATGGCTTCCCTGTTTCAGTTTGGCCAGCTCCATCTCATGCACCCTGCTTCTTTCCCTGTCCTCCAGCTCTTCTGGGGACGGGCCCTTTGAAGAAACACTGCTGCCCCCCCTGGAAGGCACTCTCCCCCCAGTTAGGCCCAATGGCCCCTCTGGCTGCTCATCTAAATTCTCTGCCTCCTTCAAAGGCTCCTCGGTCTGCCCACTGGCATTCCTTGCTTCCAACCAGGCCCTCAGCGCCTTTTGGAGCACCTCCTTTCTGGTGAGGCCTTTCATAGAGATTTTAAACTTTTTGCAAAGAGCTTTGAGTTGTGGCACAGTGTAGGTATCAACCCTCTCTTCTTCAAATTCAATATCTGCAGGTGCAATGGATCCTGCTTTGCTCATTGTGAAAATTGGCAGTTCTCAACAAAAATAGAAGTTCCACAGAAAAAGTTCTACCAAAATGTATGTGGTCGCGTAATGGTCTGCACTCACTAGTAGTGTACACCAATCACTGTATACGAATCACAAATGCAAGTCCAAATCCCACCGCTGCCACCAATGTTAGAACTGGGGGTCTCTAGTTGGCAATGGTTTGCACCTTTGTCCAAATAGGGACCCTTGCTTCTAGTCAGGGAAAGGGGGATACACTCCTAGAATAACCCCTGCTCACCCCCTGGTAGCTTGGCACGAGCAGACAGGCTTATCTCAGAGGCAGTGTGTAAAGCATTTGTGAACCCATACAGTAACACAGTGAAAACACTACAAATGGACACCACACCAGTTTAGAAAAATAAGTATCTTTTATCTAAACAAGACCAAATGGCAAAAATCCACAATACAGTACTAAAAATATCCTTAAAAATAGGTTATTCACTTAAATGCAGTCTCTAGCAACAAATAACTCCACCTGGAGTTATTACGACGTCGTGACGGAAGAGATCCCAAAGTACGGCACCGACCGCGAGGTGCGCGGCGTCTGGCCCGGAGTCAAACAGACCCACAAAGAACAGTACCTTGGAAAAGCGATGAAAACAAGACGGCTCACGGCGTCGGGGAGATGCGGCTTCGTTGGCGCTGCACGGCGTTGGTTCCTTACGACCCCAGGGGAGGTGTAGACTCTGTTCCTTACTACAGCGCAGGGGAGGTGAGACAACGGTTTCTTACTGCGTCGGGGAGGTGACATCACGATGGCGCCGAAACCACTGTTCCTTACGATGTCGCGATGTCGATGGATTCGGGGTCACCCACCTCGAGGATCGGCTCCGCAATGATGAAGTCGGCTTCGGAGTCGATGTGGCACAGCAGCAGGCATCAGGCCCACGTCGCATGTTGGAGCAGCGCTCACGACTTCGGGCAGGTTACGGCGTCGCTCACTGGCGTCAATGTGGCACGGCAGCTGGCGTTGGGCCTACGTCTCAAGTTGGAGCAGCACTCACGTCTTCGGTGCAGGTTTCGGCATCGCTCGCCGGCGTTGGTGTTGCAATTTCCTTCTGTAGCAGCTAAAACAGCAGTTCTAGATGCAGGCAGACAGAAGGGGGTGAAGTCTTTGTGTCCCTGAGACTTCAGAACAGGAGGCAAGCTCAGTTTCAAGCCCTTGGAGATCTTTTCTTCAAGATGACAAAGCAAACAGCAAAGTCCTTTTTCTCCTTTCCTTGGCAGAAAGTAACCACTGCAGGCCAACCCCAAACAGCAAACAGCAAAGGGGCAGTACTCCTCCTTCAGCTTCTCCGGTTCTTCTCCTTGGCAAAGGTTTCTTGATTTCCCAGAAGTGATCTAAAATTCTGGGGTCTGTGTCCCCCTTTTTATACACACAAAGTCTTTGTTCTCTGAAGGCAGAGAGTGTCTGTACCTAGTCAAAACCAGTTCTGTCCTCCCTGGTGCAGCTTCCTGGCAGGAGGTGGAGACAGCATTGTTGAAAGCAGACCTGGCCCAGGTAGCTGAAAGGAAATCTCCTCCCCCTACTCTCTATTCTATGTGGGCTCAGGCAAGTGAAAGGAAATCTCCGCCCCCTACTCTCTATTCTATGTAGGCTCAGGCAACTGAAAGGAAATCTCCTCCCCCTACTCTCTATTCAACCCAGGTCCTATTCAGCCCAGCCCTGACTCATCAGACTGCTGGAGCCAAGGCCCTCTCCAGCCCCCTGTCACTCACAAACCAGACAGTGAATACACAAACCTAGCAGAGGCATGCTGGATGGTTAGGCAAGAAAATACCTATTTTCTGAAAGTGGTATTTTCAAACACAGAATGTAAAAATCACCCACACTAAAAGATGTATTTTAACATTCTGAGTTCAGGCATATAAAACTTTATTTTCCAATCTTGTTCCTAGGGTCAGTTAGGTTTATAAGATGTTATAAACTAACTGCCCATTCTGGCCTATGGGAACAGATAGCCTTGAAATAGTGAAAAACGAAATTGGCTGTAATTCACTATCAGGACATGCCACACACAAGGGTATGTCCTACCTTATACATACAATGCACCCTGCCCATAGGGGTACCTTGGGCCTACCTTAGGGGTGACTAATATGTAGAAAAGGGAAGGTTTAGGGACTGGCAAGTGAGTGCACTTGCCAATTCGACATGGCAGTCCCAGACTGCACACAGGCTCTGCAATGGCAGGCCTGAGCCATAGTTTACAAGCTGCTTCTGGGGCTGGCACAATCAGTGCTGCAAGCCCACCAGCAGCATTTGATTTACAGGCCCTGGGCACACATGGTGCACTGTACTAGGGTCTGACAAGTAACTCAAATAAGCCAATCATGGAGTCACTAATCCAATACACAATTTACAATAGGGAGCACTTGGACTTTGGCACTGAATAGCAGTGGCAAAGTGCCCAAAGCATCTAGACCAGCAAAAAATGGAAGGGAGACCTACGCCAATGGTGCCAGGTTTAACAACGGCGAAGAGTTCTTTGCTGTTGTGTGCATTGGCGTTGATGCATTCCTGTATGGCTGCTTTCTTTGTTGTTCTGATCAGGTGGTGGTGTGCCGTGGCGGTGGTTTTGAAGGCTGCGTAGTCTGCCATGATCCTGCTGCTCCTCCATCTTTTCTCGAGCAGTCTGCAGGTGCGCCTGAACTCTTGGAGCGTGAGGGAGAACCAGCTGGCTTTCTTGGAGGGCTGCTTGCCTGAGGGTTTCTTGTGGGGAGTCAGTGGGTTGGCGCAGTCAGAGATCCAGTGGTGGAGTTTGCGTGCTGAGGTATTGGCGTCCGTGGATGTCTGTGGTGGGATTTTGCTGAGGGAGATGGTGAGCTGGTGTTTGGTGATCTTGTTCCAGCTTCTGCAAGGATCGCGGTGGGCGTGGTGGCATATGGTGGGTTTGGTGAAGGAGAAGTGGGTGCAATGGTGGTCCGCCCAGTGTGGCTCAGAGGTGTGGCTGGCCGGAGATGTTGCTTGTGGAGAAGATGGGGTTGAGCGTGTGTCTGCTGAGTGGGTTGGAGTTGTGACCAGTTGTTTGAGTCCCATGGTGGCAAGATTCTCCAGTAGGGAAGAGGTGTTGTGGTCGTTGAGGTTGTCTAGGTGGAAATTGAGGTTTCTGAGGGTGTGGTGAGCGATGAAGTCGGCTATGGTTTCACTGAAGGGGGGGTGGGGTCCAGGAGGTCTGTAGACGAGTGTGCCGCGGAGGGTGGCATTCAGGTTGGTCTGGATCCGGAAGTATAGGTGCTACATGTCTGGTGAGTGGTCGTCAGAACTGGTTGTGAGGCAGAGGTTTTTTTTGTGTACGGTGGCGATGCCTCCTCCCGGTCGTTGATGCAGTCCTTGTGGATGATTTTGTAGCCGTCGGGGATGGCGGTTGCAATGTCTGGGGCTGAGGTGGGGTTCATCCAGGTTTCCGTAAAGAAGGCAACGTCGGGGGAAGTGGAATCGAGCATATCCCAGATCTCCACAGCGTATCTTTTGAGGGAGCGGATGTTGAGTAGGAGGCATCTGAGGTGGTCGGGACTGGTTCTTGAGGGTTGTGCAGTCGGTGGGTCTGGTGTGCGGAGGGAGGAGAAGGTGCAGTTGCTGCAGGTAAACTGGCCTTGGATGTTCTTCGGTGATGCGAGGCGACTGTCCGGGGTTGAGTTTGTGGAGGATGCTGGAGTCGTAGCCGTGAATGGTCCAAGGACCAAGGTCCTTGGTGTTGGATGCAGTCCAGGCATGGACTGGTGCAGAAGGGCTTGCCTTTGGCGCACCTTCGGCCACCATTAAGTAGTGTTTGGGGAGGGCTGTATAGCTGGGAGGCGGGAAGCGGGAAAACAAAACTGGAGGGGGGCGGGCCGCAGGGGACAAGCAGCGGCAAGGGCACAGAAAGGGAAAAGAAGCACAAAAAGAGGAGAAATTAGAAAGAGTGAAAAAAAAGCAATCATATATAAAAAAGGCGAAAAAAGAGCAGAGGAGCAAAAAGGCAGAAAGCAGAAAAACAGAGGGCAGAGTGCAGCAGCAGAGCAGAGATGGTCCTCACTGGACCACCAGGCTTGAGGCGCAGGCGGGTGCCTGCGGGTAGAGGAGGACCTCAAACTTAGGACCTGAAAGGGCCAGTGGGGCAACAGCTACCAGGCGGAGCTGTGCAGCGAGGGAAGCAATTTACTGACAAGATCAGTAAGATCACTCCTTCACCGTGCAGCGGCAGCCATAAGTAGTATTTGGGGAGGGCTGGACACCTGGGAGGCGGGAAACTGAAAAACGGCGCTGGAGGGGGGCGGGTTAGTGGGGGAAGAACAGTGGCAAGGCCACAGAAAGCGAGAAAAGCCGCAAAAAAGAGAAGAAATTAGCAAGAGTGAAAAAAAGCAAAAGAAGGTAAAAAAAAGAGCAGAGGAGCAAAAAGGCAAAAAGCAGGAAAACAGCAGAAAGCAGCAGCAGAGCAGAGCAGAGATGCTCCCCATTGGACCATCAGGGATGAGGAGTAGGCAAGTGCCTGCGGATGGAGGAGGGCTTAGAACTTAGGACCTGGAAGGGTCAGGGAGCAATAGCTACCAGGCAGATCTGTGCGGCGAGAGAAGCAATTTACTGACAAGGTCAGTAAGATCGCCCCTTTCACCATGCAGCGGCCGCCATTAAGTAGTGTTTGGGGAGGGCTGGACAGCTGGGAGGCGGGAAGCGGGAAAATGATGCTAGAGGGGGGTGGGCAGTGGGGAACGAGCAGTGGCAAGGGCACGGAAAGGAAAGGAAAAAAAGGTGCAAAAAAGAGGAGAAATTAGAAAGAGTGAAATAAAGCAATAATAGATATAAAGGAAGGCGAAAAAAGAGCAGAGGAGCAAAAAGGCAGAAAGCAAAAAACAGAGGGCAGAGAGAAGTCAGGTCTATCCACTTCCGCCTTCCACCACTATCGAGGTTAGCATTTCAGACTACCCCCACTATAAGAGGACATGCCCAAACAGACGCGCAGCGGACGCGCCTAGAGTGAGACATTGCTCGTTTTATGCAGACAGTGGAGCGCCTGGGGAAGGGCTCCCTTAAACTTTTCTTGGTAAATTTTCCTGATTGCTTTTGCCCTCATTACAGTACTTACCTTGAGAGCGCCTGGGAAAGGGCTCTCTTGTGTTTTTATTATTCATTTTTTCGCCGCTTTTAAATCTGTATGCTGTGTTTTTCGAATACATAGGAAATAATATTTTTTTTAACAAAAAAAAAAGAAAACTACGGATACTCCTCACTTGTGGCTTACCTGCCGGTTGGGTTTGGCGTCCCTCCCCGTTCCAGCGCGGATTCTTCCGTTTGTTTGGAGGGAGGTGCCACCCACCGGAAGTCAGGTCTATCCACTTCCGCCTTCCACCACTATCGAGGTTAGCATTTCAGACTACCCCCACTATAAGAGGACATGCTCAAACAGACGCGCAGCGGACGCGCGCAGCGGGCGCGCCGCCGGCGCGCCGCCGTCCGCGGCCGACCGGGGCCAGGGGCCACAACCCTTGCCCGGTTTACCACTCATATTAGGAGCTATAGCCCCAATTCTCTTCTCAAACTAAGAGGAACAACCCCCGCTCTATGCCATTCCTCTTGGAATCTAGCAGACCTACACACCACATGCTTACACTGTGGTTTTCAGCTCCATTCTGCCCCATTAATCAAAAACACCCAGCAAAACATGTACCTCTTGAATTGTAGGTCACTCCCTAAACATTCCACGGAAATCTCCATGCTTTTAGAAGAGCTTAACCCAGATGTCATATTCCTGACAGAGACCTGGCTCAATACAGAGTCAGAACCCGATCTTATCCAGCCCCTTTCCCAAGGGTATCAAATACTACGGGAAGACCGCAAAGTGGGGAAAGGAGGTGGCCTAGCAGTCATCTACAAAGATTGTTATAAGTGCCGCAGTTCTCCCATTTCGATACCAGACTGCGAAAGTCTTTCCTTCGCTATAGACTTCTCCCCCACCAGCACCTTTTCTGGGATACTTTTATATCGCCCACCCGGAACTTTGGGACAATTTCACAATATCCTTCCCCCCATTATAGCCAATCTAGCATGCAGTCCATCCAATTTTACATTACTAGGGGATTTTAACATCCATTTTGATAACACCTCTGACCATACCGCCCTAGAAATGACTACAAGTCTTTCCGCACTACAATTGAAACAACTAGTGCTTAAGCCGACCAATTTCAAAGGTCACCTACTTGACCCTGTTTTTAGCAACTGCACAGATCTTGTAGTGGGAACTCCTTCCCCCCTTCCGTGGACGGACCACTTCCTGATCTCCCTCTCTTGGGTCATTCCAGACCCCCACCTTCCTTCCAATATAGTTACACGTAGGGAACGAAACTGGTCAAAACTTTCTCTAGAGGACTGGCTGGCAGCTCTTGAAACTTCCAGACCACCCAACAACCCTGACCCTACTTTTGCTAATGAGGACTACAATAGATGGATTTCTAATTCGTTAGACTCCGTACTCCCCATGAAATGCACTAAACCTAAGCGCAGTACAAAGACTGCCCCCTGGTATTCCTCAGGATTACGGGAAAGGAAACGTCAATGTAAAAAATTAGAAAGCAAATGGCGACTGGATTATTCCCCTTCCAGTAAAACTGTTTATAGAGAAGCAATAAAGACCTACAAAAATGAAATGAAAACCGCACAATCGACCTTTTTTGAAGAAAAAATTAATGCAGCTGCTTCTAGGCCTAAAGAAATATATCGCATTGCGAGAACCCTCCTTAAGCTTCCAGAAAACCCCCCCAATTCCATCAATGCGCAAACCCGCTGCAATAACCTGGCAGAGTTCTTTTTCCAAAAAATACAAACCATTTACACCTTCTTTTCCTCCACTCAGACTGACCTTCCGCTCACCAAATCATTTGAATCAGGGACCGAGCTCCTGGTAACACTCAAATCTTTCCCCCCACTTAATCCCACCATACTAGAATCCATTATGCATCAGGTGAAATCCGGCTCCCCCAATGACCCGGCACCACCGCGAACCCTGCTGTCAGCCACTGTTAACGTCCTTCCCACCATACTTGACTTGCTTAATGCCTCCCTGTCCGCAGGCACTGTCCCGCTTCCTTGGAAGCGGGCCATGGTTAAAGCCCTCCTTAAAAAACCCAACCTAGACCAAGATAACCCTAGTAACTTTCGACCGATCTCCCTGTTGCCCTGGTTGAGCAAGATTTTGGAGAAACATGCCAACATAGTGTTGGAGGAGTTCCTCGAGATCAACCACCTGCTCGACCTCTCCCAGACGGGATTCCGTCCCATGCATGGGACCGAAACCGCTCTGGTTGCAGTGACGGAGGAGGCCAGGAAGATTTTGGATCAGGGAGGATCTGCAGCAATCATCCTCCTTGACCTAAGTGCCGCCTTCGACACTGTAGCCACAACATCTTATTACATCGACTCACCAGTTTAGGAGTCTCAGGAAAAGCAATAGCTTGGTTTGAATCCTTTCTTTCAGACCGCTCCTTTCAGGTTTTTGAGGGTGATATCACCTCCCCCAGCAAGCCTCTTGGCTGGGGTGTGCCACAGGGCTCTTCGTTGAGCCCTACGCTATTTAATATTTACATGAGCCCACTAGCTGAGATAGTTCGTCCGTTCGGGATAAAAATCATTACTTATGCTGACGACACCCAGCTAGTGGTGGCTCTCAATCAGCCACACACCGCGCATAATAGCCTGAGGGACTGCCTAGAAGAAGTGACCAAATGGATGACATTGTCATGTCTCAAATTGAACGGAGACAAAACCGAGTTGATGCTCCTAGGCAACACCCCCTCGCTTACGATCAACGCATTGTGGCCCACCTGCCTTGGCCCTGCTCCCATGCCAAAGGACACAATTAAGAGCCTGGGCATCTGGTTGGATAAGTCCCTTAATTTCAATTGTCAAGCAGCCAAACTATCAGCCACTTGCTTTGGTCTACTTAGGCTTCTGCGGAAGATTCTCCCCTTACTGCCTCTCCAAGCAAGACAGATCATGGTCCAGGGTCTCATTCTGTCTCGTCTGGATTTTGGGAACGCTCTCTACTTAGGGGCCCCCCAAACCACCCTGCGCAAGCTCCAGATTATATAGAACTGCGCTGCCCGAACATTGCTTCAGATCCCTCGTCGACTTCCAGTCAAACCTGGACTAAAGAGCCTTCACTGGCTCCCAGTCAGGGAAAGAATCGAATTTAAGACCCTGTGCATTGCCCACCGAGCCTTCTGGAAAACAGGTGCTGTTATCAATCACTCACTGATCACCCCCTACCACCCGAACAGACAGCTCAGATCAGCATCCTCTTTCCTCACGACAGTACCCAGGATCAAGAGAGCCAGATGTGGGGGCCGGTCGTTCTCCTACAACTCAGCCAAACTTTGGAACTCCCTTCCCTTTCATCTGCGCTCAGAGCCCAATTTACTATTGTTCCGTAAACACTTAAAAACCCTGCTTTTTAATAAATCTGAATAATCTTCAATTGTTTCTTCTGTATGCGTTGTCCGTAGCGCTAGGACGCCTGAGGGTAGCTATCGCGCTTAATAAATGGTCATTTCATTTCATTTAATTTCAGAACAGAGATGCTCTCCATTGGACCACCATGGATGAGGCGCAGCAGGTGCCTGCGGATAGAGGAGGACCTCGAACTTAGGACCTGAAAGGGTCAGGGGGCAACAGCTGCCAGGTGGAGCTGTGCGGCGTATGAAGCAATTTACTGACAATATAACACTGCTCTACCCTCAACAACTCTTGGGTTGGGGGCTACGGCTTAGAAGTCTTTCTCCTCCTGTGGCATACTGACAGAGTGAATATACATGAAGTAAACGCCAACAGCGAAATATTCAGGTCGCCCTCCAATGGTGAAATGTCAACCTGGAAACCTGAGCTAGATAACCCACTAACAGAGAAAATGTATTAGGTGACTCACCAACAGTTGAATATACCTCGGTAATGGCTAACTGGGCTATACACTCCAGGCTTTAACCTATGCTAGTGTTCAATGTCAGACCTACTAATATTGCAGCTTGGAGCACCAAGGAGACCACCACAGATGGGACACAGGAGAAGGGAGTGGATATACCGCCAGAGGAATACCCTCATTAACCTCAGGGAGGAGGAGGTCTTTGCAGGATCAGGAGAGAGTCCATTGTCCGCCTCCTGCATCAGATTGCACCAAGTCTGCAGCCAACATCGTAGCACTGCATCAACATACCTCTGCAGGCCAAGCTACTGGCTGTCCTGCACATGCTGGCATCCAGAACTTTCCAACCCACCACGGTCAGAATTGCAGGAGTTTCCCAGGCATCCTTCTCAAGGTTCCTCCCCTCCGTCCTGGATGCCATCAGAAGCCTCACACTCCAGTACCTCTTATTCCTCAACATGTGCAGCAACAATAGGAGAACAAGCAAGGCTTTTATGTCATTGCAGGATTTTTACATGTGTTAGCGGCAATGGACTGCACCCATGTGCAACCTGTGGCTCCATTAGCTACATCACACCTGTACCCCAACAGGAAGCAAACCTATTCGATGAACGTGCAGGCAATCGTGGACCATCTAGTCCTTTTCAATAATGTCCTTGCAAAGTATCCTGGCAGTGCTCATGATCTTCCGGCATTCCACCATCAATGAGCGCTTCCAGAATGGGACATATGGGAATGGCATACTGGTTGGTTAGTGCATCTCAAGCACATGACAGACCACATGACAGTCAATTATTTTGGAATACATTGGCCTAGCAGTCTTGGGTTCAATGAGACAGTGCATACGTAGTTAGTGTGGGCCTACATACTTGTGCCATACTACATGGCATACGCGCAGCACAATCCTACAAGTCACACATGCCAAACCTGCCTACTCCACTGTGTCCTACATGTACAAGTGAACTGCACTGATGGAGTATCACTGGTCATGCTGCATTGATGAAGCAGCTCCCCAAATCATATCAATGTGGCAGTGCAAAGTCTGACTGCATGCCATTGCATGGTCTCATAGGTATGCAGTAAGGCAAGCCACAGCAAAGTGCAGCATTCATTCACCCTATGTTAGGGGTGTGTTCCATGGTCCTTTCGGTGGCCTTTCCCATGCAACACCAATGAAGATCTCACACATTTCCACACATCCTATGTTCAGGGACCCTGGGACTGTGTGAAAATAGTGTGCCTCCCAAGGGGAAGTGAAATGAGGATACATAATTACATGTCTCCTTGTCATGTCCAATTACTATCTGTCCTGCATTCCGTAGGACAGTTAGGAGGAGGGAATTGCATAGATTGTTTGCTTTTGGTGCAGGTATGTGTCCCTCAAAGCATGACATTATGTGAGGATTCTAAGCTGACACACGTGCACCATGGTGCAAGGGGGGGTGATGGCACTAGTCACTACCATGTGATGGTGCGTATGCGGACAAACTGTGGATGTGCTTAATTTTAGGAATATGACACTTTTCATCCCTTCACTTTGGATGCAGGTCAGTGCAGCCAGATGACATCCAGTGCTGCCCAGCAACAACAGCTACTAAATGAGCCCCTGTGTACTCAATAGTTTCAAAGAGCCTCGCTAATGCAACACCATGTAAAATGCTGCTTCCAAACACCATGATGAAGCAAGGGATTCTCTGTCTCTAGTCTGTGTGTCTACATGTAAATCCCATGGTCATGAGTTGTATCCCAGACCTGTGAAACTAAGAAATATTGTCATATATTAACCTTGCATGATCATGTCTACCATGCTACATTACATCACTCATCATACACACACATCACATCCTATGTGCACATCGTTTTGTAGCGCACACACCACTCTATCAGTCCTCCAAGGCTCCAGACTGTGCAGCAAGGTGCAGCCTCATGAACAAACTACATTTCCCATGACAGCCAACAAAACAGTCATCTTTGGATTAATGTTCCTGCCTTGGAGCAATGCTGCACAGTTTCTGCCAGTGTAGGCACAAAACCCTGGACACTGAATCATGTGGACAATATGGCCTACACTGTACACAAGCAGTGTGGCACTGTGATGTGTAGTTAGTCTACCAGTGGCACTGTACAGCGCATGATTAACACTTATCTCAAACCCCTTGTGTACTGTCACCACAGTGGACACTGTGCACTCCATGTGTACACTATTATGTCCCACATTGAAATCCACTCACTATCCTTCCCATGGCAGTACACATTGAACAACATTGACTCCAGCTGTCACTGACAAATATGTGTGACTGAAGTACGTCACATCACCTGCTCCAGTTACATGTTGTAAAGTCAGACTTGTATCAGTTCAGGTATGGCAATGGTAACCAATAATAGACACAATAGATGAATGTGAGAAATGTATCTACTCAATGGCAAATTGACTCTCCTTACTGGTGAAAAATCAGCACCTGCATGGCATTGGCAGTCACCAGTATGACAAATAGTGAATGAATCACAGAGGACAGCACACCTGTATGTGTAGGACAGTTTCAATCATTTCCAATCCTTACTTGCGTGTATGCCACACAATGTCATAGCACGTTTCTTACAGTAAGCAAGGTATATGGTCATTCAGGACACATAACTGAATGTACATTAATGTGGGGCAATCCCTTGTCATGACTCAACTAGTTGTACACCTCCTGCCTTTGCAGCTGACCAAGGATACGCTCTCCTGCCGTGGTTTATGACTCTCCTAAAAAACCCACAAACGGAAGCCCAGAGGAGCTACAATCATTCCCTAAGACGCACCAGGTACATCACTGAGCGAACATTTGGAGTTTTAAAATCCCGCTTCAGGGCCTTGACATATCTGGGGGCCAATTGGTATACTCACCACATATGGTGTGGAAAATAATATTGTTGTGCTGCATATTGCACAACATCTGTGTGAGGACAAATGTGCAATGGGCTGATGGCAAAGATGAACAGGAACTGCCGGACGAAGAGGAGGAGAAAAATGAGGAGCCTCTTCAAACTGTACCATCAGTTGCTGCAACATGGCGGAGGGACAACATCAGCAACCATGTCTTCACAGAAGCATGAGTTATATACATGATGTCACCAAATAATGACAGATGTAACTTTGTAAATATATATGTAAAGAAATATATGAGCATTACCACTGTGAATGCATTTTGAATCTATAGTCACAGTAAACATCAAAACATTCACATTTAACCTGCTACTAATTGCCACACATAAAATGTATGTAGCTATGTGTAACAAACAGCATTGAACATCATCGAGTACCAACAAAATAGTGTGCATGCCAACTACCTGTAGCAAATAGTCCTCCATTTCCAACCACAATTACATGGTGTGGTAACGTAGATAGTGTGCAATGACTGTGCGTGTGTCTTTCATGCAGGTAGCTATTTGTACGGCCTCATACTTTTGGACGATAGTTCAGTCCACTCATAGTATTATTACTGTGAACTGTTCCGCATAGTATGTGCATCGAAACACAGTCTCAAAATTACTGTCTACAGATGCTACATCAATAACTGTATCCACATATGCAATTTATTAGGAGATCTCATTTCACACATACAAAGTCTACATACTATACTTTGCCAGTGTAACAGTGTTGCATGTGAACACCCACTGCTATGCACAAGCAACACCGCCTGGATGCAGAGTATAGGTATGGTATGATTAACGTAGCCTTACTGTCAGCATTATGTAGGAGGTCACGCCACGGCATGCATGGTAATCTAGGATAGCACCACCAGCATGATTGAGAATCATGTTGGTCACAAATGATGACACTGTTACTTTCCTGTGGTGTATGTCCCTAGAATATGAATGGCCTATATTCAAACACTATTATGGCACCATCCATACATCCCCTTCCAGGTGGGTGCAGCCAATTGCTGAACTTGCCTGCAAGGGAAAATGTAACCCTCCAAAGTTTTCCCACAGCCTGATACCTCCACTGTGCGACACGGCACCGTTTGGTCGTAAATGTGGGTGCACTAACCCCATGGCAGTGCTAGTTTGTCGCATCCCTGGGGGAAGCTCAGATGAATTTAGCACACAGGCCACCTTTTATAAGGTGTGCCCTTGTGCTACCAGAGTGTTTAGGCACTATGCATAGTATGATCCCTGAAATGCATGAACTCACACATATGTACACTGTCAACACACATGGTACACACATTTAAAGACAGTAAAGAGGTAAACTCCACTATTCACACCCAACACAGCAATCCCTGTACATTATTACATGATTGCACATCCCAAACACACCAAAAAACACACATTTGCCCTATAGCGTCAATAAACACTGACGAATGAGCCTAAAGCGTAATGTTTGCAGCCACTGTGTCAGCAGAAAATGCCGCTTCCCAGACGACGCATCAAAATAACTGCATGGTGCTTTGTCAGACCTTGTGTGAAATCGATGCATTGACTGGTAGCGTAAAAAACAAAACGCATTGGCTAAAAACGTGACACATCTGCCCAGGAAGTGATGTTATAGATAAAGGGATCCTGCATGCTGCCACCCAAGAACTGTGAAGTTACTTCCATTCTCACTTAAAGTCACAGTTTGACAGGCTGAGCTTAGGGAGTGGTTGGTTGTGTTTTGGCTGTGCTGGAGAGTAAGTTGGTGTGTTTGGAGCTGGTTTGTTATGTCTACTGTCCCTGCTGTGTCCCTCAAGTCCTTTTTGTGCTGCATAGTTGTCTATTTTTGTGTATTGTCCTGTGTGCTGTTGGGTGTTTGTCCACTGGGGTATTTGTGTCATGATGTAGTAGTGGGGTTTTGGGGTGCTACATTTAATTTGGGTTTACTTATTTGGGTGGGATCATGCCTGGGAGGAGAGGGTCTCACCCCATGAGTGAGCAGGAGTTGGGCAACTTCCTGTGGCTCGTCACACATTACCTGCCTGCATGGTAGCCATTGGGGGACATGTGCCCCAGGGCTAACATGCGAAGTTGCAGAAGCAATGGTGGTAGAGTGTACACCTCCAGATGCTGAGGCTGTTTGGAGTGGACTGAAACACCTATCAGCTTAAACATTGCCGAGTCGATATGGTTGGCAGAGAGTCTGACCTCTTTAACTATGTTGGCATCAAAGTTGGTGGAGTAGTTGGTAAGTACACATGATTTGTGTACTTTCGTATGTGTCTCATGAACCCATTGATAATTTATGGTAACATTAAGTATGGCTCACATGAATTTTGGCTCAAAATAGCCCTCCCCCATGCAAAAGCGGGAAATGCCTTGGCAATAGTGCTGGCACGATCTGTGCACTACTGCTATCTGTGACACTGAGCAGGCCACGCAAGTTTTAGTGTCCCTGTAGATGATACAAATTAGTCCTAGAGAAACATTGAGCTGATGTACATGCCCATAGCTCATCCAGACAACTCATACGAGGACAGACCACGTAGTGCAGATCAGCTCCAGAGGTGCTTATTTCACTACAAGCATTTGTCATGTACAGTTGTGATGGGGCATTACAGAACATATGAATTCTACAAATGGAAAGGAGCGTCAATGTGTCCAATGTAGTATCCAATCAATTATTGTATTCACTTTCAAGAATCCAATCCATAGGCAAGCTTGTTTCATATATATATTCACTTTATTTGTTCAAAGAAAATCATCGCTCCAAAATAAAACAGTATCCAATCGTCAGCCTACGCGTTTCGTCCTCACTTGGTCGTCATCAGGGCTCCAGTGTATATCCTAAGCGTTTCTCCTTAAAGTTCTTCTCCTCTTTGTATCCTCAACCCATGCGTATGGGAAAGTTTGTCCTCTTGCCAGAGCGTCTTATACTCTGGTCTTCCTGCCACGGCCATCCCGCCGTGGCAGGAAGACCAGAGTATAAGACGCTCTGGCAAGAGGACAAACTTTCCCATATGCATGGGTTGAGGATACAAAGAGGAGAAGAACTTTAAGGAGAAACGCTTAGGATATACACTGGAGCCCTGATGATGTCCAAGTGAGGACGAAACGCGTAGGCTGACGATTGGATACTGTTTTATTTTGGAGCGATGATTTTCTTTGAACAAATAAAGGGAATATATATATGAAACAAGCTTGCCTATGGATTGGATTCTTGAAAGTGAATACAATAATTGATTGGATACTACATTGGACACATTGACGCTCCTTTCCATTTGTAGAATTCATTTGTGAGGACTTGGTCTTTGGCGGTGGGACCTAGGAGAGTGAAGCATCATTTTCATAGGACTTCGTGACTGTGATAATAAGATTTTGAAATTCTGACCAGTGCGCTTGGTTGTTGTGCCCCCATCGCTTTCAGGACGGAGACATTGCATTATAGAATATACATTACACATAAAGGGGCTCATTTACAAGCCACATGCACTGCTGGGATGTCACTTCTTACATTGTCAAAAGTGATTCACCGGCTTCGCAAGGGCCTTGCAAATAAGCCCCATAGTGATGTGTGGATGATCCTCCTTGGCATACCTCCCCTGGGTAGTCATGCATTAATGAGGCCTGCCATGGCTTACACTGCTTAGCTAACCTCTGAGTGTGGCAAAACACATATCACTGGTCTTGAACAATATATCCTATATAAAAAGTAAGGCTCCTTGATTTCCACTATGGCTACCCTGTGCTTTGCACTGGCTTCCAAACACACAAACCCTGGAAACTATCCATAGTAGAGAACAAGAGGCTATGGCGCCTCACGGATGAGCTGGCCTCCAGTCACAGCAGTTTTCACACAACAAAGCCACCAGAGATTTAATTTATGTATCAACCAATGCTCCACCTCATACTTCTGGGCATCCACAAAAATGTGATGGGATGTCCTCACACATCACCAGGTGTCCTTCTTCATCATAGGACTCCCCACGCTCTTCAAAAACCCAGTTTGATGAAGAGTGGGCCTGCACCTGGAGTCAGGGAGGCACTTCTACCTAAGAACGGACCCGTGAAATATAAACATTAAAAACCAATGTGATATGCCAAACTGCCTTTATATTTTCATGGAATACCACTTGGTATTAACCCCTTCGCTGCTAGGCCTTTTCCCCTCCTGTGCTAAGCCTTTTTTTGGCTATTTGGGGTAGTGCGCGCTTAGTCCCCTGTAACTTTTTGACCACATAAGGTATCCATGCCAAATTTGCGTCCTTTTTTTCTAACATCATGGGGATTGTAAAGGTACCCAGGGTTTGTGGGTTCCCCTGGAGGGGACCCAGAAATTAGTCAAAATACAGCTAAATTTTGGTTTTTTTTGGAAAAAGGCAAAAAAGGGCTACAGATGAAAGCGTCTTGATTTTTCCCTGCAAATGGCATTAAAAAGGGGTTGTGGGGATGAAATCACCATCTTCCCAGCTTTCAGGGACAAGCAGACTTTTGTCAGAAAACCAACTTTTTTACACAGTTTTGGCATTTTTCTGGGACATAGCCTATTTTTGCTATTTTTGTGCTTTCAACCTCCTTCCAGTTAATGGTAGAAATGGGTATGAAACCAATAATGGATCCTGGAAAGCCATACATTTATGAAAAGTAGACAAAATTCTGAATTCAGCAAGGGGTCATTTGTGTAGATCCTTAAAGTTTTCCTTATAGAAACTAACAGTTAAATAAAGGAAAAATTGAAAATTAGTTGAAAAAAACAGCCATTTGTGTCAACGTTTTCACCTGTAACTTCTTCTAATTATGACAGCTATTTGAAGGCAATATACCGTTATATCCGCTGGACCTTTCTGGTTGTGGGGATATATAGGACTTGTAGGTTCACCAAGAACCCGACGAACCCAGAGCCAATAATTGAGCAACATCTTGCAATGATTTTTTTTAAGTACCGGGTATATAGCAATTATTTTGGAAAAATGTATACATGGAAAAATTGTTATGAAAGACACCTATGTATTTCTGAAATGGGAACAAAATGTAGATTTTAGAAACAGTAGATATTTGCACATTTCCGAAATTGGGAGTACCCATACTAGCATGAGAATTATAGGTCATTTTTCAAAACGACTTATTTTTTACACATTGTCTTTCATTTGGAAGGCAGAAATGCATCGAAAGTCAATAGGTAATAACAGTTGCTCTACAATTCTGTGTTACCCTAAGTCTCCCGATAAAAATGGTACCTCACTTGTGTGGGTAGCCCTTGTGCCCACAACAGGAAATGGCTCAAAATGCAACGTGGACGTACCACATTTTCACAATGAAAAATTACCCTTTTTTTGCAAAGTGCCTAGGTGTAGTTTTTGAACCCTAGCTCTGCCGGCACCTAGGGAAACCTAGCAAACCTATACATTTTTGAAAACTAGACACCCAGGGGAATCCAGGATGGGGTGACTTGACTGCCTCCCACCAGGTTCTGTTACCCAGAATCCCTTGCAAACATAAAAAATTGTCAAAAAAATCACATTTTCCCCACATTTCTGTGGTGGAAAGGTCTGGAATCTGCGTGGATCCACAAATTTCCACCCACCCCGCGTTCCCCAAAGTCTAACGAGAAAAATGGTACCTCACTTGTGTGGGTCGGCCTAGTGCCTGCGACAGGAAACGGCGCAAAACGCAACGTGGTCACACCTCAATTTCGCAGTGAAAAATGACCCTTTTTTGGCAAAGTGCCTAGCTGTAGTTTTTGAACCCTAGCTCTGCCGGCACCTAGGGAAACCTAGCAAACCTATACATTTTTGAAAACTAGACACCCAGGGGAATCCAGGATGGGGTGACTTGACTGCCTCCCACCAGGTTCTGTTACCCAGAATCCCTTGCAAACATAAAAAATTGTCAAAAAAACCACATTTTCCTACATTTCTGTGGTGGAAAGTTCTGGAATCTGCGTGGATCCACGAATTTCCACCCACCCCGCGTTCCCCAAAGTCTTACGAGAAAAATGGTACCTCACTTGTGTGGGTCGGCCTAGTGCCTGCGACAGGAAACGGCGCAAACGCAATGCGGTCCCACCTCAATTTCGCAGTGAAAAATGACCCTTTTTTGGCAAAGTGCCTAGCTGTAGTTTTTGAACCCTACCTCTGCCGGCACCTAGGGAAACCTAGCAAGCCTATACATTTTTGAAAACTAGACACCCAGGGGAATCCAGGATGGGGTGACTTGACTGCCTCCCACCAGGTTCTGTTACCCAGAATCCCTTGCAAACATAAAAAATTGTCCAAAAAAACACATTTTCCCCACATTTCTGTGGTGGAAAGTTCTGGAATCTGCGTGGATCCACAAATTTCCACCCACCCCGCGTTCCCCAAAGTCTTACGAGAAAAATGGTACCTCACTTGTGTGGGTCGGCCTAGTGCCTGCGACAGGAAACGGCGCAAAACGCAACGTGGTCACGCCTCAATTTCGCAGTGAAAAATGACCCTTTTTTGGCAAAGTGCCTAGCTGTAGTTTTTGAACCCTACCTCTGCCGGCACCTAGGGAAACCTAGCAAACCTATACATTTTTGAAAACTAGACACCCAGGGGAATCCAGGATGGGGTGACTTGACTGCCTCCCACCAGGTTCTGTTACCCAGAATCCCTTGCAAACATAAAAAATTGTCCAAAAAACACATTTTCCCCACATTTCTGTGGTGGAAAGTTCTGGAATCTGCGTGGATCCACAAATTTCCACCCACCCCGCGTTCCCCAAAGTCTTACGAGAAAAATGGTACCTCACTTGTGTGGGTCGGCCTAGTGCCTGCGACAGGAAACGGCGCAAAGCGCAATGCGGTCCCACCTCAATTTCGCAGTGAAAAATGACCCTTTTTTGGCAAAGTGCCTAGCTGTAGTTTTTGAACCCTACCTCTGCCGGCACCTAGGGAAACCTAGCAAGCCTATACATTTTTGAAAACTAGACACCCAGGGGAATTCAGGATGGGGTGACTTGACTGCCTCCCACCAGGTTCTGTTACCCAGAATCCCTTGCAAACATAAAAAATTGTCCAAAAAACACATTTTCCCCACATTTCTGTGGTGGAAAGTTCTGGAATCTGCGTGGATCCACAAATTTCCACCCACCCCGCGTTCCCCAAAGTCTTACGAGAAAAATGGTACCTCACTTGTGTGGGTCGGCCTAGTGCCTGCGACAGGAAACGGCGCAAAACGCAACGTGGTCACATCTCAATTTCGCAGTGAAAAATGACCCTTTTTTGGCAAAGTGCCTAGCTGTAGTTTTTGAACCCTACCTCTGCCGGCACCTAGGGAAACCTAGCAAGCCTATACATTTTTGAAAACTAGACACCCAGGGGAATCCAGGATGGGGTGACTTGACTGCCTCCCACCAGGTTCTGTTACCCAGAATCCCTTGCAAACATAAAAAATTGTCCCAAAAAACACATTTTCCCCACATTTCTGTGGTGGAAAGTTCTGGAATCTGCGTGGATCCACAAATTTCCACCCACCCCGCGTTCCCCAAAGTCTTACGAGAAAAATGGTACCTCACTTGTGTGGGTCGGCCTAGTGCCTGCGACAGGAAACGGCGCAAAACGCAATGCGGTCCCACCTCAATTTCGCAGTGAAAAATGACCCTTTTTTGGCAAAGTGCCTAGCTGTAGTTTTTGAACCCTACCTCTGCCGGCACCTAGGGAAACCTAGCAAGCCTATACATTTTTGAAAACTAGACACCCAGGGGAATCCAGGATGGGGTGACTTGACTGCCTCCCACCAGGTTCTGTTACCCAGAATCCCTTGCAAACATAAAAAATTGTCCAAAAAACACATTTTCCCCACATTTCTGTGGTGGAAAGTTCTGGAATCTGCGTGGATCCACAAATTTCCACCCACCCCGCGTTCCCCAAAGTCTTACGAGAAAAATGGTACCTCACTTGTGTGGGTCGGCCTAGTGCCTGCGACAGGAAACGGCGCAAAACGCAACGTGGTCACATCTCAATTTCGCAGTGAAAAATGACCCTTTTTTGGCAAAGTGCCTAGCTGTAGTTTTTGAACCCTACCTCTGCCGGCACCTAGGGAAACCTAGCAAACCTATACATTTTTGAAAACTAGACACCCAGGGGAATCCAGGATGGGGTGACTTGACTGCCTCCCACCAGGTTCTGTTACCCAGAATCCCTTGCAAACATAGAAAATTGTCCAAAAAACACATTTTCCCCACATTTCTGTGGTGGAAAGTTCTGGAATCTGCGTGGATCCACAAATTTCCACCCACCCCGCGTTCCCCAAAGTCTTACGAGAAAAATGGTACCTCACTTGTGTGGGTCGGCCTAGTGCCTGCGACAGGAAACGGCGCAAAACGCAACGTGGTCACACCTCAATTTTGCAGTGAAAAATGACCCTTTTTGGCAAAGTGCCTAGCTGTAGTTTTTGAACCCTACCTCTGCCGGCACCTAGGGAAACCTAGCAAACCTATACATTTTTGAAAACTAGACACCCAGGGGAATCCAGGATGGGGTGACTTGACTGCCTCCCACCAGGTTCTGTTACCCAGAATCCCTTGCAAACATAAAAAATTGTCCAAAAAACACATTTTCCCCACATTTCTGTGGTGGAAAGTTCTGGAATCTGCGTGGATCCACAAATTTCCACCCACCCCGCGTTCCCCAAAGTCTTACGAGAAAAATGGTACCTCACTTGTGTGGGTCGGCCTAGTGCCTGCGACAGGAAACGGCGCAAAACGCAACGTGGTCACATCTCAATTTCGCAGTGAAAAATGACCCTTTTTTGGCAAAGTGCCTAGCTGTAGTTTTTGAACCCTACCTCTGCCGGCACCTAGGGAAACCTAGCAAACCTATAAATTTTTGAAAACTAGACACCCAGGGGAATCCAGGATGGGGTGACTTGACTGCCTCCCACCAGGTTCTGTTACCCAGAATCCCTTGCAAACATAAAAAATTGTCCAAAAAAACACATTTTCCCCACATTTCTGTGGTGGAAAGTTCTGGAATCTGCGTGGATCCACAAATTTCCACCCACCCCGCGTTCCCCAAAGTCTTACGAGAAAAATGGTACCTCACTTGTGTGGGTCGGCCTAGTGCCTGCGACAGGAAACGGCGCAAAACGCAACGTGGTCACATCTCAATTTCGCAGTGAAAAATGACCCTTTTTTGGCAAAGTGCCTAGCTGTAGTTTTTGAACCCTACCTCTGCCGGCACCTAGGGAAACCTAGCAAACCTATACATTTTTAAAACTAGACACCCAGGGGAATCCAGGATGGGGTGACTTGACTGCCTCCCACCAGGTTCTGTTACCCAGAATCCCTTGCAAACATAGAAAATTGTCCAAAAACACATTTTCCCCACATTTCTGTGGTGGAAAGTTCTGGAATCTGCGTGGATCCACAAATTTCCACCCACCCCGCGTTCCCCAAAGTCTTACGAGAAAAATGGTACCTCACTTGTGTGGGTCGGCCTAGTGCCTGCGACAGGAAACGGCGCAAAACGCAACGTGGTCACACCTCAATTTCGCAGTGAAAAATGACCCTTTTTTGGCAAAGTGCCTAGCTGTAGTTTTTGAACCCTAGCTCTGCCGGCACCTAGGGAAACCTACCAAACACACACATTTCTGAAAAGTAGACACCCGGGGGCTTCCAGGGAGGTATGGCTTGCGTGGATCCCCCAACGTTTCCTACCCAGAATCCCCTGCAAACCTCACTTTTAGCTGGAAAAAATCACTTTTTTCACACATTTGTGTGTGGGAAAGTGTGGCATCACTGGCCTCACACAAATTTCCTACCACCCAGCGTTCCCCCAGGTCTCCCGATAAAAATGGTGCCTCACTTGTGTGGGAGGCCCAAGTACCCGCGACAGGCAAGGGCCCACAACGTAGTGAGGCGACCTCAAAATTGCCTATCTCAAAACCACCTGGTTTTGCAAGGAGTCACCTGGGTTTTGGCCCCGTGCTCGGCGGCCATCTAGGAAACCTACCAAACCCACACATTTCTGAAAAGTAGACACCCGGGGGCTTCCAGGGAGGTATGGCTTGCGTGGATCCCCCAACGTTTCCTTACCCAGAATCCCTTGCAAACCTCAATTTTAGCTGAAAAAATCACTTTTTTCACACATTTGTGTGTGGGAAAGTGTGGCATCACTGGCCTCACACAAATTTCCTACCACCCAGCGTTCCCCAGGTCTCCCGATAAAAATGGTGCCTCACTTGTGTGGGAGGCCCAAGTACCCACGACAGGCAAGGGCCCACAACGTAGTGAGGCGACCTCAAAATTGCCTATCTCAAAACCACCTGGTTTTGCAAGGGGGTCACCTGGGTTTTGGCCCGTGCTCGGCGGCCATCTAGGGAAACCTACCAAACCCACACATTTCTGAAAAGTAGACACCCGGGGGCTTCCAGGGAGGTATGGCTTGCGTGGATCCCCCAACGTTTCCTTACCCAGAATCCCTTGCAAACCTCAATTTTAGCTGAAAAAATCACTTTTTCACACATTTGTGTGTGGGAAAGTGTGGCATCACTGGCCTCACACAAATTTCCTACCACCCAGCGTTCCCCCAGGTCTCCCGATAAAAATGGTGCCTCACTTGTGTGGGAGGCCCAAGTACCAGCGACAGGCAAGGGCCCACAACGTAGTGAGGCGACCTCAAAATTGCCTATCTCAAAACCACCTGGTTTTGCAAGGGAGTCACCTGAGTTTTTGGCCCCGTGCTCGGCGGCCATCTAGGAAACCTACCAAACCCACACATTTCTGAAAAGTAGACACCCGGGGGCTTCCAGGGAGGTATGGCTTGCGTGGATCCCCCAACGTTTCCTTACCCAGAATCCATTGCAAACCTCAATTTTAGCTGAAAAAATCACTTTTTCACACATTTGTGTGTGGGAAAGTGTGGCATCACTGGCCTCACACAAATTTCCTACCACCCAGCGTTCCCCAGGTCTCCCGATAAAAATGGTGCCTCACTTGTGTGGGAGGCCCAAGTACCAGCGACAGGCAGGGCCCACAACGTAGTGAGGCGACCTCAAAATTGCCTATCTCAAAACCACCTGGTTTTGCAGGGAGTCACCTGGGTTTTGGCCCCGTGCTCGGCGGCCATCTAGGAAACCTACCAAACCCACACATTTCTGAAAAGTAGACACCGGGGGCTTCCAGGGAGGTATGGCTTGCGTGGATCCCCCAACGTTTCCTACCCAGAATCCCTTGCAAACCTCAATTTTAGCTGAAAAAATCACTTTTTCACACATTTGTGTGTGGGAAAGTGTGGCATCACTGGCCTCACACAAATTTCCTACCACCCAGCGTTTCCCCAGGTCTCCCGATAAAAATGGTGCCTCACTTGTGTGGGAGGCCCAAGTACCCGCGACAGGCAAGGGCCCAAAACATTTTTTGATAGGCAATGTTGATGTTGCCTCAAAACGTTTTGTGTCCTTGCCTGTCGCGGGTACTTGGGCCTCCCACACAAGTGAGGCACCATTTTTATCGGGAGACCTGGGGGAACGCTGGGTGGTAGGAAATTTGTGTGAGGCCAGTGATGCCACACTTTCCCACACACAAATGTGTGAAAAAGTGATTTTTTCAGCTAAAAGTGAGGTTTGCAGGGATTCTGGGTAAGGAAACGTTGGGGGATCCACGCAAGCCATACCTCCCTGGAAGCCCCCGGGTGTCTACTTTTCAGAAATGTGTGGGTTTGGTAGGTTTCCTAGATGGCCGCCGAGCACGGGACCAAAACCCAGGTGACTCCTTGCAAAACCAGGTGGTTTTGTGAAAGGCCATTTTGAGGTCGCCTCAATACGTTGTGGGCCCTTGCCTGTCGCGGGTACTTGGGCCTCCCACACAAGTGAGGCACCATTTTTATCGGGAGACCTGGGGGAACGCTGGGTGGTAGGAAATTTGTGTGAGGCCAGTGATGCCACACTTTCCCACACACAAATGTGTGAAAAAGTGATTTTTTCAGCTAAAAGTGAGGTTTGCAGGGGATTCTGGGTAAGGAAACGTTGGGGGATCCACGCAAGCCATACCTCCCTGGAAGCCCCCGGGTGTCTACTTTTCAGAAATGTGTGGGTTTGGTAGGTTTCCCTAGATGGCCGCCGAGCACGGGCCAAAACCCAGGTGACTCCCTTGCAAAACCAGGTGGTTTTGTGAAAGGCCATTTTGAGGTCGCCTCAATACGTTGTGGGCCCTTGCCTGTCGCGGGTACTTGGGCCTCCCACACAAGTGAGGCACCATTTTTATCGGGAGACCTGGGGAACGCTGGTGGTAGGAAATTTGTGTGAGGCCAGTGATGCCACACTTTCCCACACACAAATGTGTGAAAAAAGTGATTTTTTCAGCTAAAAGTGAGGTTTGCAGGGGATTCTGGGTAAGGAAACGTTGGGGGATCCACGCAAGCCATACCTCCCTGGAAGCCCCCGGGTGTCTACTTTTCAGAAATGTGTGGGTTTGGTAGGTTTCCTAGATGGCCGCCGAGCACGGGCCAAAACCCAGGTGACTCCTTGCAAAACCAGGTGGTTTTGTGAAAGGCCATTTTGAGGTCGCCTCAATACGTTGTGGGCCCTTGCCTGTCGCGGTACTTGGGCCTCCCACACAAGTGAGGCACCATTTTTATCGGGAGACCTGGGGAACGCTGGGTGGTAGGAAATTTGTGTGAGGCCAGTGATGCCACACTTTCCCACACACAAATGTGTGAAAAAGTGATTTTTCAGCTAAAAGTGAGGTTTGCAGAGGATTCTGGGTAAGGAAACGTTGGGGATCCACGCAAGCCATACCTCCCTGGAAGCCCCCGGGTGTCTACTTTTCAGAAATGTGTGGGTTTGGTAGGTTTCCTATGTGGCCGCCGAGCCCGGGCCAAAACCCAGGTGACCCCCTTGCAAAACCAAGTCATAATGAGATAATGTGTTGTTTATTTCTGCAGCGTGAAAATGTTGGCACAATATTGCAAGGAAAATGTGACAGACATTTTGAGGTTTGCAGGACATTGTGGGTACCATAACTTGTTGGGATCCACAAGAGAGATATCACCATGTACTCCCATGGGTGTTTCGTTTACGACAATATCTACAGTTGGTAGGTTATTCTTAGACGGAATGTACACCTTGGCAGACAGACTAAAAAGACAAAGATTACTGCACAGCCATCTATTCCTCAAGCACACACACACATACTGGTTGGATTTGGCACGAGGGCAAGTGATGGTTCAGTATATACAATTTTATTAACAAGAGATTTCACAAAAATGAAATGCACTGTCAATAATTGAAAGGACAAAAACGGAACCAGTGACTCGCAGCTCGTGAGCTGTAAAGCCACGTCAAGGCCCCAACCGCTTTACAGGCCATTCACACACCTTTCATACGTGATACACACAAGACCATTCACACCCCCAGGCACGAAACAAACACATTACAACATTCACAAAAAGGGACAAGGTACACCCTGCTTGAGAAAGACAAAAAAAATATTACTGCACAACCATCTAATCCTCAAGCACACACACACATACTGGTTGGATTTGGCACGAGGGTGAGTGATGGTTCAGTATATACAATTGTATTAACAAGTGATTTCACAAAAATGAAATGCACTGTTAATAATTGAAAGGACGAGAAACTGAACCATTGACTCACAGCTCGTGAGCTGTAAAGCCACGACAAGGCACCAACCTCTTTACAGGCCATTCATACACCTTTCATACGTGTGACAAATACAAAACCATTCACACCACCAGCCGCGGGCCCATCACATTACAACACTCACACCAGCAGACAGCGCCATTCAAGGGCCCATCACTTTCACACGCCCACATTCCTAACACAGCAACAACACAACCTGATGGATTGCGTGGAGTGTCGCTCGGCTAGCAGTGTGTGTAGTGACCAGCAGCAAGTCACTACTCACACACTGCCAGCCGAGCGCCACTCCACGCACACCGCCAGCCAAGCACCAGCCTACACACACCACCATCACATTTAGGATTTTTTTATACAAAAAAGAAAACACAAACAAATTGCAAATAGATACAAATCTACTAACACAAAATCAGAAACATTGCACTAATGCCAACCTTGAAACAGAACAACAATTCTTAAACATTACAGACCAGGCAGTTCACTTTACCACTCATGGTTGCTCCCAATAATTCTTTTGCTTGTGGTACGCTCTATAACAAGCAGGCACACACAGCCCAGGGTTAGAAGGACACTCAGGGCAGTACATACGAGTCTCCTTCCGCGTACCTCTTCGCCAACAGACTCTACATCTCCTAGTGGGAAAGTCTTTTGAGGATGTAGGAGGAATGTGATCAGGAAAGTGGCGATCTTTCAATCGAGCCACATCCTCCACCACTCCAACTCTAGGAACACTTGCCTGTTCCACAACAACAAGGCTGCCTATGACAGACTCCTGAAACTGAACAAAAGTCAACTTTGACGCAGGAGAACACTCCTTGAACACAACAAAAGCATTGAAAGTTGCTAAATTGAAGAGATGGATGGCCAACTTCTTATACCAAATGTAAGACTTACGAATAGCAGTGTAAGGTTCCACCCTCTGATCTACTCTATCAACACCACCCATGTGCTTATTGTAGTCTAAAATGCACACAGGTTTGCGCACTTCAGCAATCTGACCCCAAACAGCCACAGGTGAAGTACTCTCATCATGGATGGTAGTCAGCATGTACACATCCCTCCTGTCCACAAATTTCACAGCTAGCAGTTCCTCACTACGCAAGGCACTGCACTGTCCCCTCTGAAGTTTTTTGCAAACAAGCTCTTTTGGATAACCTTTACGGTTAGAGCGGATTGTGCCACAAGCAAAAGTGTCCACTTTGAACAATTCCTTAAACAATTGCACAGCAGTGTAGAAGTTATCAATGTACAAATGGTGGCCTCTGTTAAACAGTCCTCTAGCAAGTTCCCACACAATTTTCTCTGAAACTCCTACTAAAGTGGACGGACAACCAGGGGGTCAATAGTGGAATCCCTACCAGTGTACACACGCAAATTAAAAACATATCCTGTCCTACTCTCAGACAACATATACAGCTTAATTCCATAGCGTGCCCTCTTGCTAGGAATGTACTGCCTAAAAACCAAACGGCCCTTGAACAGCACCAAAGACTCATCAATAGATATTTCTTTCCCTGGAGTATAGATCTCTGAAAATCGATCTACAAAGTGATCAAGAACAGGCCGAATCTTAAAAAGACGGTCACATTCAGGGTGATCTCGTGGCAACGCCAAACCATTATCAACAAAATGCAGCATCCGAAGCAAAAGTAAATACCGATCACAAGTCATAACTGCAGGAAATATGGCCGTTGCCATCAAGGGACTGGTAGACCAATATGAACTCATGGACGGCTTCCTTATCAAACCCATCAAAAAGTCAAACCCAAAAACTTCTTCATCTCTTCCAGATTTGTGGGACTCCACCGGGTAGCTCTAGAATGGGGCCTAAGTCTGGCACTGTTGTCCCTCAAAAACTGTTCAGCATACAAATTAGTCTGCTCAACAATCTCACCCAAAAATACATCATCCATAAACAACTGAAAATACTGTATAGGCAAATAATGTTCACAATCCACTCTACACCCTGCATAACCACTAAAGGCAGGCAACACCGGCTGCACCATGTTTGGATCAACCCAGAGTCCAGCACTTCCAGTAGGAAGCCTAGCAGCCCCAGGCTGCAATCCAGATGCCTCTTGCACCATCGGCACATTAGTATCCTCCTCTAAATCAGGCACTTCATCTGCACTGAGAGTACCTTCATCATCCGATGATTCCATGTGGAGAGAAAACTCACTGCCTGAATCTTCCCCTCCCTCCTCTCCCTCAGACGCACTGTCAGTCTCATAATCCTGCTCAGAGGAAGATTCAAGAAGCAAACCAACCACCTGCTGAGCAGTAATTCTACGGCTAGCCATAATGCTTACTAATAAAGGTTACTTGTCAAACAAGTCAACAACAACAAACCCTTTGTAAAAAAAAAAAAGAAATAAACAAAATGTAGATTTATCACAAAGACCTATATACTCCAACACTATACCACTCACGTGACAGAAGCAGCTAGACTCACCACCACCTACTCTGCACAGACACAGTAAGGATCAACAATATCCCACTAAAAAGAAGAAGAAAAAAATTACACATAAGACAATGCAAAACATCGCAAAGAATTTCATGCTCTGAACACTAACAAATATGCTGCCATTATGGCACCACTTACAAAAAAATTCATTCATGCATGACAATAATACTCATTTGGAGTACACACAACAAAAATATTTTTCTTACCAAATAAATGCAATTACGCAAAACTGCAGAACCACAACTGCCGAAACCGCAAACAGGAATCAAAAGCTTTACACTAGAATAAAAAGGAGGAAAAAAACATTACAATCACATATGCAAATAATGCACCAGTCCACACACAATCCACCAGCCAAGCTAAGGGGTAGTTGGGCCTAACAGTATAAATAAAATATTCACACCCGTAAAGGGGAGCAACCCTTGCCCTTTTGGCCACTCCCCAACACAAAAATTAAAAAAACCCTGGTGCCTAGTGGGCATTCCTGCTGCACAATCACATGATCGTGCAGCAGGAATGCACAAAAGAGGCATCGGGGAAAGGAAAACCATTTCCTTTCCCTCGATGCCTCTTTTGATACAAACCCCCCTCCCCGAGCCAAACCTCACCTGATTTCCCGACGCGCTGGAAGCAAATGGCTTCCAGCGCGTCGGGAAGAAAGGGAAACCCTCAATGATGTCAGCGCGCTGGCGTCATTGATGGGGCGGGGGAGGCAGGGAAGCCCTTCCCCTGCCTCCCCCAAAAAAACCTAACGATCAGATTCTCACGGGGAGCGCCAGCGCTTCCCGTGGGTGGTCTTATGACGAGCTGGACTCGTCACGAGCACTGTGTGCCATGACGAGTCCAGCTCGTCATAAGCACCGAAGGGGATAAAGGGTCAGAGCAGGATCTCAGCGGCAGACGAGGAGAAGGAACCTCCTGGTCACAGGAACTACACGAGCATTGCGCTCGAGAAATTCAAGGATGCAAAGACCTCCATCAAGGATTACAGCTAACTTTTCAGGGTGTAAATGGAGAGAAGGCACATCTGCCCTGCATATTTATCCACGAAGATGCCACCGTTTTGTGCAATACCTCTACTCAACTGGAGTGCTTTCTACTGGCTAATCAGTAAGTGCTACCTCGTTGGGTAAATGTATAGTGCCTTTCCTACACTACAGCTGCGTAAAGGACCAGAAGAATTGTCTCCAGTGACCTGTGTGTCTGTAACTTTGCCACCGCGCCGAAAGTGCCGGGGTCCTTTGAGTAAGCTGTCCATCATAGTGGGGAAAGGGCGGGCATACGTTGCATACCGCTAGTGTATGTGTGGCGGGGCTTCTAGGCCCGTTCACATGCCTCTTGTTTATAAAGGGTCAGAGCAGGATCTCAGCGGCAGACGAGGAGAAGGAACCTCCTGGTCACAGGAACTACACGAGCATTGCGCTCGAGAAATTCAAGGATGCAAAGACCTCCATCAAGGATTACAGCTAACTTTTCAGGGTGTAAATGGAGAGAAGGCACATCTGCCCTGCATATTTATCCACGAAGATGCCACCGTTTTGTGCAATACCTCTACTCAACTGGAGTGCTTTCTACTGGCTAATCAGTAAGTGCTACCTCGTTGGGTAAATGTATAGTGCCTTTCCTACACTACAGCTGCGTAAAGGACCAGAAGAATTGTCTCCAGTGACCTGTGTGTCTGTAACTTTGCCACCGCGCCGAAAGCGCCGGGATCCTTTGAGTAAGCTGTCCATCATAGTAGGGAAAGGGCGGGCATACGTTGCATACCGCTAGTGTATGTGTGGCGGGGCCAAACGAGCGGGGCTTCTAGGCCCGTTCACATGCCTCTTGTTTATAAAGGGTCAGAGCAGGATCGCAGCGGCAGACGAGGAGAAGGAACCTCCTGGTCACAGGAACTACACGAGGATTGCGCTCGAGAAAATCAAGGGTGCAGAGACCTCCATCAAGGATTGTCTCCAGTGACCTGTGTGTCTGTAACTTTGCCACCGCGCCGAAAGCGCCGGGATCCTTTGAGTAAGCTGTCCATCATAGTAGGGAAAGGGCGGGCATACGTTGCATACCGCTAGTGTATGTGTGGCGGGGCCAAACGAGCGGGGCTTCTAGGCCCGTTCACATGCCTCTTGTTTATAAAGGGTCAGAGCAGGATCGCAGCGGCAGACGAGGAGAAGGAACCTCCTGGTCACAGGAACTACACGAGGATTGCGCTCGAGAAAATCAAGGGTGCAGAGACCTCCATCAAGGATTGTCTCCAGTGACCTGTGTGTCTGTAACTTTGCCACCGCGCCGAAAGCGCCGGGATCCTTTGAGTAAGCTGTCCGTCATAGTAGGGAAAGGGCGGGCATACGTTGCATACCGCTAGTGTATGTGTGGCGGGGCTTCTAGGCCCGTTCACATGCCTCTTGTTTATAAAGGGTCAGAGCAGGATCGCAGCGGCAGACGAGGAGAAGGAACCTCCTGGTCACAGGAACTACACGAGGATTGCGCTCGAGAAAATCAAGGGTGCAGAGACCTCCATCAAGGATTACGGCTAACTTTACAGGGTGGCAATGGAGAGAAGGTACATCTCCACGCTCACGAAGATGCCACCGTTTTGTGCAATACCTCTACTTAACTGGAGTACTTTCTACTGGCTAATCAGTAAGTGCTACCTCGTTGGGTAAATGTATAATGCCTTTCCTACACTACAGCTGCGTAAAGGACCAGAAGAATTGCAGGATCGCAGCGGCAGACGAGGAGAAGGATTGCGCTCAAGAAAATCAAGGGTGCAGAGACCTCCATCAAGGATTGTCTCCAGTGACCTGTGTGTCTGTAACTTTGCCACCGCGCCGAAAGCGCCGGGATCCTTTGAGTAAGCTGTCCATCATAGTAGGGAAAGGGCGGGCATACGTTGCATACCGCTAGTGTATGTGTGGCGGGGCCAAACGAGCGGGGCTTCTAGGCCCGTTCACATGCCTCTTGTTTATAAAGGGTCAGAGCAGGATCGCAGCGGCAGACGAGGAGAAGGAACCTCCTGGTCACAGGAACTACACGAGGATTGCGCTCGAGAAAATCAAGGGTGCAGAGACCTCCATCAAGGATTGTCTCCAGTGACCTGTGTGTCTGTAACTTTGCCACCGCGCCGAAAGCGCCGGGATCCTTTGAGTAAGCTGTCCGTCATAGTAGGGAAAGGGCGGGCATACGTTGCATACCGCTAGTGTATGTGTGGCGGGGCTTCTAGGCCCGTTCACATGCCTCTTGTTTATAAAGGGTCAGAGCAGGATCGCAGCGGCAGACGAGGAGAAGGAACCTCCTGGTCACAGGAACTACACGAGGATTGCGCTCGAGAAAATCAAGGGTGCAGAGACCTCCATCAAGGATTACAGCTAACTTTACAGGTTGGCAATGGAGAGAAGGTACATCTCCACGCTCACGAAGATGCCACCGTTTTGTGCAATACCTCTACTCAACTGGAGTACTTTCTACTGGCTAATCAGTAAGTGCTACCTCGTTGGGTAAATGTATAATGCCTTTCCTACACTACAGCTGCGTAAAGGACCAGAAGAATTGCAGGATCGCAGCGGCAGACGAGGAGAAGGATTGCGCTCAAGAAAATCAAGGGTGCAGAGACCTCCATCAAGGATTACAGCTAACTTTACAGGGTGGCAATGGAGAGAAGGCACATCTCCACGCTCACAATCCCGCCCTAGTGGGCATTCCTGCTGCACGATCACATGATCGTGCAGCAGGAATGCACAAAAGAGGCATCGGGGAAAGGAAAACCCTTTCCTTTCCTCGATGTCTCTTTGAATCAAACCCCCCTCCCCGAGCCAAAACTCACCTTATTTCCCGACGCGCTGGAAGCAAATGGCTTCCAGCGCGTCGGGAAGAGGGAAACCCTCAATGATGTCAGCGCGCCTCGCGCGCTGACGTCATTGATGGGGGCGGGGGGCGGGGGAGGCAGGGGAAGTCCTTCCCCTGCCTCCTAAAAAAACCCTGACGATCGGATTCCCACGGGGGAGCGCCAGCGCTTCCCCCGTGGGTGGTCTTATGACGAGCTGGACTCGTCATGAGCACACGAGCACTGTGTGCCATGACGAGTCCAGCTCGTCATAAGCATGGAAGGGGTTAAAATACAATTGTGGGGATAAGGGGAATTAGTACCCCATCACTACATGCACTGACGTGTCTGACTACATACCTCTGAAAGCTTAGCAAATCCCACATGCTGCCTTTGCACGGCCTCATGGAGATGTTTTTGAGGGCACAGCCACTGGAGCTGTCCTTATATAAGAGACTCCCATTGTACATGCCTCTAGTATGAGAGGTCCAATGTATGTCAGAGGGGAGCGCACACACATGGTAACGTATCCAAGGGTATGCTAGCCTGAATATAACACATCTCAACATATCCCATCTGTGTTATTGTTACATGTGTGAACAATATCAGGTACTCTGAAGCACTGACAGGTACAGAACTCACCTAACTTAGGGAACAAGTATGCATGATGTGTGGTATGTAGCGTACTCATTTCCTGGTGTCAGAATTTAAGAGGGCCTGGGTATTGCAATACCTTGATGAGTATGATATGTGAGTTATGTAGGTGGAGAGAATCATCAAATTCAGCTAGCATAGTGAAATATGGTAGTGATGAGGTTCATGACCTGGTTCTGCAAATTGGCCAACAGGTGCATGTTTTCGCTCTTCATATGTATGTACACTTCAGCCAGCTATACCGATGTGTATCACTCAGGCATATCAACTGTGCCATTTTATTACTTACAACCTGAAGGGTTATATAGCCAATAGCTATGCATTTGTACTGTACTGTGCTACTGTTGCATATCAAAAATGTGTTATAAGTTTACTGATGTGTTTTACATGTTATGTCTTGTAGCTGGACCCCGATCATTCACAGTTGGTGAAGTGGATGACTTAAAGGACCCCAACTTCACTGATGAGTGATTTCATCAATGCTAATTGTGCAGTGCAAGGATTGAGTCTGATGTCAGATTCTATGTGACTTGCGAGATTCAATATGCAACCCTGTCACAAATAAACTTTTGCATGATGATAAACAGGTCAGGAAAAGTGGATGCTAAGTGTTGCTTGTCTATCAGCCTCTGACTATTGTCAAGAAGAATATATTGCCAATCTCGGATGGACCACATAATATAGGCTTGCCAGGGGAGCCATGATCACAGTGGCAGACTATTTGAAAATATGTGGTAGTGGATACACATCTGAACATGGGCGTGGGTGTGAAGAATTCGGAATGTATGTCAGCTGCACATACTCTGATATTGGGAGCATGTAATGAGCGATGGCATGGTCCACCATGGACTTACAACAGTTCAGTTAGGAGTGGTTTCATATGCCTCTGTGTGATGTGAGATACTTATTCAGCGTCCATTGTTACATGTCATACCTGGCAAGTGTTAAGTATAGTTAGCAATGTGTACTGATATGGCTACTTGCCATATCAGTAACGCTACGTTGTGGAACAATACATGCACTTTGCAGACATTGCATATATAACTGTGGCAAATGCCTGTGGCGTAAAGGCCATTGCAGGACGCACACTAATGTACAGTAAGGGTGACAAGTGTATCATTCCATGGGTACCAAAGAGCATTGTTCCCAAGCATACTAAGTACTGACATGGTCATACCTAGATGTGCCATGGTGTTGCAATTGCATTGTGCAACAATTGCCCTGCCTTCGTAATTAGGCCTTAGTAATCTGATATGATAGATAATAGACATGTATATGTTCATTCTAAACTGCAAGACAAATTTAGACTGTACGGGCTGCTACCTTAGATGTTGTGAATATAATATTGTTTCATGATGTTTGTAACTGTTCCTAGTCCCACTTTGACTGACAGTCATCCTTATTGCTTCAACAGACAACATGACCCCAGAGCAGCTGAGGAAGCATAACTTAAAAAAGGAGCGCTACCACCACCTCAGAAGATTTGCAAAGGCACACAGGGCCACGAGGAAGCTTTATGAGGAGGAGAAGGCTATGGGCAAGTGGTCATGCTTTCCACTAGGACCACCAACACGACAGAAGAGGAACTCAGGCAAGAATGGACATTCAGGCCACAGGATGCCCTAGCTCATTTGAGCTTACATGAAAAAGGGCCTCTCAGACTTGAAATTGCGGGTGGCTGTGTTAGAAAACAAAATGGACCAGGCACTGACACTCCTCCATGAATTGAAGCAGGCAGTGGGACGACCCAAGCCACGTTAGCCACAGGGAGCCTTTCTGCTCTTCCCTCTGTATATAGTTGTAATGTTTGTAATTATGTTTTATAGTTTAGTTTAGGTTAATTAGTGTAGTGACAGTGTAAGGGTAGTGGTTTTAGGGGTATTGTAGGGGGTGGGTTACTATTTTAGTGGGTAGGGGTATTCATGTTTTGTTGGAATGGGGGGTTGATGTGTTTTATATGTGTATAAAAAAATAGAAAATTTCAATAAAATGTATAATTGTTAAGAAATCTATGTGTAGTTAGTTGATGTTTAGGTGTAGTTTCTGTTGTCCTTGTGTGAAGACATATCTTAAGTGGGGTGGAGGGGTTGATGTTTATCATGTCGTGCTAAATGTGTAGGAGTAAGGTAGGTTAAGTTAAGGTAGATTTAGAAAGTATGTAGGATAAGATAGTGTAGGTTAGGTTAGATTAGTTAGTTAGTGTAGGGCAGGTAGTGTTATTTATTTTAGGTTTTCTATTGACATTTAGGGTCTTATTACTATGTCGGGCGGATACAATGGGAACCGCCCGACCATGGGTCAGTGGTTCCCCACACCTTATTATGATGTGACCGCACATGGTGTGGTCGCATACTCCCATTTCCCTATGGGAGCTTGTGCTGCGGCCGTAAACCGCTGTAGCACAAGCTCCCATAGGGAAATGGGAGAATCTGTTCATCTCTGCACCGTGTGACAGGCACATGGTGCAGGGATTAAGAGGGGGGAACCATAGATGCCCCCTCAGCCCTGAACCAGAGGCCGCAGGATGAAGCGGGCCGTGCTAGGGGCCCCCAATGTCGCTTTCCAACATGCTTTCCATGTCGGAAAGCCCGACGTGGAAAGCCTGTTGGAAACCGACATCGTAATCCCTACGGCGGAAATGCAGTCCTTAGGGATTATGTACCGGTTCCGTATGGCGCCCGTCGGAACCCAGCCTGAATGACAGGCCAGTTTCAGTTTCGACCACCTGCATTGTAATGCGGCGGTCGAAACTGAAATTGCGATGAGGCTCGGAAAGCCTCCGACCCAGGGTCGGAGGCTTTCCAACCCTCACTGTAATCGGGCCCTAAATGTAATTGTTTGCTACATACAGGTCTACATCATGATGTACTGTGTGAGAGTTTGTATGTTTGCTCAGGTAATGTTTTGTACATGCATTTGTCCTTGTTAGCAGTATTTGGCAACATGTGTGAGTAGGCGTCTTAACTATGGACAGGGATCTGTCATATTGACCATGACTTTACATTATCTATCTACAGACATTGTTGTGCAGTGCACGTGGTAATCATGATGGAAATGATACACAGTGCAACTCATTTGTTCGCATACGATATCTCTGTGTGGGTACGTCATGCAACATGCTTTGGAGGGATATTGTGGTCAAAATATTAGCCCACATTGTAGGTTTTTGGACTCAGACACTGTTTTTTTTTAAACTTTATTTGTCATTTTTTATATAATACAACTACAACAATAAATAGGCATTGACATGACGTACAGTAATATACCGTTGATAGCACTGGTGACACAAGTACAGAAGGCAGCCTGCGGGGAAGAAAAGACATAAAGGGGGACAATATTCGTGGAGAAACAGGCTACAATGCAAAAAAGGAAAGCTTGGGACAAGCACAGTGCACAATGCGCAGCACACCGAGGGCAACCCCCGGCCCCTCAATTCAGTTAGGTGTTTCATTGCCATCGGACCCGCTCCCCCCACCATCAGTGCTTTCCGGAGAGGAGGGCCCTCCCTCCGCCAGCCCAGAAGTGCACATTTCGCGCCAGACCAGTAGGTCGTCCTCCAGCTTCACATCCCTTCGGGTGAGTTTCATGTGAGCTTCTTCCGCTAGAGACCACTCCCTAACATCCCTAAGCCAGATAGGGACCTCTGGGCTCAACTGCCCCATCCAAGTAATTGCTATCCTGCGCCTAGCAAGCACCAGCATTAATTGCAGGAGCTTATAGGGAAGTTTCTTTTTTAGGTTTCCGGACAGACGCCAGCAAGCAACTCAAGGGTGCTATTTCCACCTGGATACCTGTCACAGTGATAATCTTGCTCACCACCGCTACCCAGAACTGTTGAACCCTGGGACAATCCCATGCCATATGTAAAAACCTGCTTTCTCCGCAGCGCATCTAGGGCAGCGGTCTCCCTGTCACCTGGAAGACGGCTCAGAGATACCGGGGTGAGGTAGGTGCGGTGCAGAAAGTTAAAGTGCGTCAATTTAAATCTGGCGTTACAGGAGACTGTACGTGTGATGGAGCCTATGTGTGCCCATTGTTTCTCGCCCAGGTGGACCCCAAGGTCTGCCTCCCAGGCCGCCCGCGATGGTGGGACCGGGGGGTGGAGTCCTGCTTCATAGCCGCGTAGAGAAGGGAGATCAATTTGCGACCCGAACCACATGTAAGTAGAATGTCATGGGTGTGGGTCGGGGTAGGAATATCTGGGTACTGAGGCCAGGTGGTTTTCACCACATCTTGGAGTCCGCGATAGTGTAGAAACTGTCCTTGGCCTAGGCCAAAGCTCTCCTCCGCCTGTTCAAAAGTAAGGAAAGTCTCACTGGGAAAGAGGTCTGCCAGTACCTCGCATCCCCCCTCCCTCCAAGATTGAAAGGACATGTATTGTCCCATGTCTATAAAGGGAGCCAATATCCAAATCGAAAGCTCCCTATGGAAGGGGGCCCTTCGTAAGATCCTCTCCGCAAATCGTTGCCACACACCTGCAGTGTGCCGTACAAGGTAGGGAAGAGATGCCCCTGACCCCCTGCCCCGCATCAACGCCTCCTGTAATGCCGGGGTATCTGCTCTGCCAGAGAAGAGGCGTTTCTCCCAGTTATCCCCATCTGTGAGCCACCGCGCCGCAGGCTGTAATTGGGCCGCGTAGTAGTATAGGTCGAAGCGTGGGGCTTCCAGCCCACCCTCCTCATAACTTCGTGAGATAGTCTTGAGAGCTACCCTGCTGCGGTGGCCCGCCCACAGGAGGGACGTAAGTAACGTGTCCAAAGTTTAAAAGACGCGCGAAGGCAATGGGCATAAAGAGTTCTGAAGGACGTAGAGTATCCTAGGGAGCATCACCATCTTAGAGATGGCCAACCTGCCCATTAAGGACAGGGGGAGAGTATTCCAAAAGGTCACCGATTGCCGCAAAGAAGCAAGGGTACGGTTGACATTCCGGGTCAACGCCTGCGCGTCCGTCGGGCCACCTGGATCCCCAAGTAACGAAAGCCCGCCGGTTCCCATCGCAGTCCCAAGTCCGGTAGCTCTTCCGAGGGCACCGAGGTCAATCCCGCCAGCGGGAAGACCAGGGACTTGCCGCGGTTAAGCCGCAGGCCTGAGACCTCTCCAAACCGGTCCAACTGATGCAGTAATATCGGCAACGCGTCCCGGGGAGAAGCCAAGTAAAAGAGGGCATCGTCAGCATAAAGGGAGATAACGTGGCTCGTGTCGCCTACCCTGATCCCCCATTTGTCCATCTCGGCCCTGATCCGGACCGCAAAAGGTTCAATAGCCAGGGCGAACAACAAGGGCGAGAGGGGGCACCCCTGACGAGTGCCCCGACCCAGTTGCCAATCCTCCGATCGTGCGCCCGCAAGTTTAACCCTCGCGCGGGGTGCCGTTTAGAGGATACGAATCCAACGACAGAAGTTGGGACCCAACCCCGCAGCATGGAGAACCTCGAGGAGATATCCCCAATCTACCGTGTCGAACGCCTTGGCGAGGTCAATAGAGACCAGGACTAACTGGTCCTCCCGGTCACGTACCTCGGACTCAGACACTGTTGGCTGCCCCACACCCACTCACACTTGCAGCGTTTACCTGTCAGCCCAATGTTGTTTGCTTGGTAGTATCCATGAGTAGACCCCGCACTTTGGGTTTACTTAATTAAGCATTAATATCGACTGCATGACACTAGTAGCACTTCATGCTTGCAACCTTGAGTAACCACTTGCTAGTCAACACACAAATAGAGTTCACCAAATATGTTACACTCTCACTGCCTAGCATTATCCCTGACTCCAAAAAACATGTGTCGCTTTGGCAAGCAGTTGGTGTATTTGCCTCACACAATACCTAATGGTCAGCACACAGGTATTACTAAATGAATTTATTTACATGTGCAAATGATGAAGCGGCTCATAGGTAAAGTTTATTGGGGACAACAACTCCAAAAGATGTTTTGAGCCAGTGGAACCAAGTCCAAGTGGGGAACATGTTATGCGACATGTGGAGGCTAGGAGTGCTTCATTGAGGAGGATGACCACAATGTCATTAGGGAAGATAGGCCACACTGACAGTCCACAAATGGTCAAGGTGAACAGGGCAAAATCAAAATGTGAACAGTGGCAGCTGATTTTCACTGGCATGTTCAGAAGCACAGGCAAAGGAGAAACTGGGTATGTGTCACAGATTAATGCTATCAGAGAGTTTTTCGTAGGAAAGAGGTGCTGTCCACATCTTCCTCCTCTGATGTGTGCGATGGCTCCCGTGAACGGGGTGTTGTAGGTGCGGCAGCCAAGGGAGGCACACACACATCAGTGGTGAAAGGTGTGAATCCCGTGCCTGCAGCAGCATTCATCTGTGCCAACACATAAGGCAGCACAGCAGCGAGGAGGATCTGCTGGTTTTGCAACACAACAGCAACATCGCAGTGGTAGGCAGCCATGGCAGCAAAGTGGGAGTTTTGCTTCTACTCCAAAATGGTTCTCATTGCTCCCAGCTGGTTGGCCACCTCACTGGTGCCACTTTGGCAGGGCATTTGTTCATGCCTCTGCCTCATAAAACCAGCAATGTCAGCCAGGGACTGCTGAAGGCCACAGAGCGGAGAGAAAGTGCCTCTGATGGCGGCAGTGTTGTCCCTATTGGGACTGAGGCACCCACGGACTCCCTTTAGGGTGGCCGCCACAGTCTCCATCCCCGCCCGCATCTGCTCTACCAACTCCCACTGGACTCCTACTGCAGTACGTTGAAAGGTAATCTGTGGGTCCTCAAAGTCCAGGGGTCTGGGTGGGGTGGCAAGTGGTGCCTGTTGGTTGGTATATGGAGACCCTACAACGCTGTTGACCCTCCCTATGTCTGAAGATGGTGACCCGATGGAGTCCAGGAGTTCTTGGAGGGTGTCCTTGTCGATGGTTGGCATGTTGTCATCATTCCCATCATCACTGAAGTTCGGGGCAGCGTGCTTGGCAGGAGGTGAGGGTTCATCCTCTGCAATGAGATGGAGAAATGCTATTGGTGATCTCTCTTAAATGTTGACATGAGTAATTCAGTTGACAATCAAGGTGCAATACCTTCACTTTTAGTTCCTCATTGATGCATGGGACAGCTGTTACGCAAGGGTATGGATTGCAAATAGCATTGTATTTCCCTTTCAGATGACTGGATCTCAGCATTCTTCTCACTACCACTGTGTGCCTGCTCTGAGTGGATGGGACCTGTCATAGTAGTCCGATTACAATCCCTGACATTCAACCCATTTCCTCAGGACCAGAGTTGGTTATCTGCAGGTTGTCTTACATCATTTTAATCAGACCCATGCACTTGTATGTGTACATGCCTCCTCTGGCTGTTCTGAATTTTGTCCTGGCAGCCAACTTACTGCCATACAGTGATGGCACCCTGATCATACATTGACTCTCATGTGCCTATGACACCTACATTATGCGTGACCATAGCCAATGGACTGACATAGCAGGCTTTTATACAGTGGTGTGTCTGGCAGAACCCCAGATGGTAGTAGTGCTGGGAATGTTGACATGTACCTATCGAGGGGCATATTCACATAGAAACGGCACAATACAGCGGTGCAAGCAATTTAGCAGCGCCACCCTGCATCATTTAAAAAACACAGAAATGCACCGCATTCACAAGAATACGGCGCGCTCCATGTGTTTTCCCTTGCACTGGCACTGAAAAAAACTGCTGAGCGCCAACACAGACACCCTTGCGCCATGGTGCCAGGGTGCCTTCGTTCACCCACAGCTGTTCTTTTTCACTGTCGTAGGGAGTGAGCATAGGGGTGGCACATATTCCTGTAAATACAGCCCATCCATGCATTTTTGCAATGATGCAGCTCAGCGCTGCAGATTTGTTTGTATCGACGCACTGCTCCATTTCACTGTAAATATGCCCCATGGTCCTCTGGGGTACATCACTTACATTCACCCCCCACACCCAGTCATATTTAGTAGATGAGAGGAGTTCAGGTGGTCCCTACGATGGCAGCTGACACCTGTGTGCTCTGAGCCTGCATGCCAGGACATCTGCGTACAATGTAGTTTAAACTAGTTGAATATGGACGTGACTCTTGAAGTGTCCCTATGTGTAGGTACTAACATGGCCGACATCCCCCACCCCTCAGGCGTGTTGTTTCTCCTCTGATATACCAATTCTATGCTATGGATTTGCAGGCTATGTTAATGTGCATTGGCCCAGGTGAGACAGAGGGGCATATTTCATAGACATGTGGTGCAGCGCAGCGCCACAAACCATCTTGCTGCAACAAGCTGTGTGATTAGGAAAGTGCAGGGTTGCGCTGTGGTTATGACAATACAACACATCCCTGTGCTCTCCTCTATGCTTGTGCACATTCAGCTGGGTAACACCAACGCAGGAACCCTTGCACCATGATGCAAGAGTGCCTGCTTTTGCGGAAGTCTGCTGTTTGTGCACCGGCGCTGGCAGAAATGACAGAAATGCATCGTAACTTGTCGATGCAGCACACTCCTGCCCTTTTCTTTTGACGTAGGGTAGCACAGCTAGTAGGCTTGTGGCGCTGCCCTAAGCCAACATAATATCAAAATGCAGTGGCGCTGGCCCGGGGGGGGATGAGGGGGGCGGTGCGGGCGGACCGCCCCAGGCAGCATGAGTTTTGTGGCAAACGCAGGGGCCGCCGCGGGCGCCCTAAGGCCTAGCTACGCCACTGTCAAAATGCCCATGAGCATTCCATTGATGTCATGTTTTACCATAGATGACCCAGCCTCCTAACCTTTGGCCTGCAGACAGTGCCGCAGAGTGCTGGGACTTAGCTGCCTGCACTGCATGACATTACGTAGTTTCCCACATTGCCCCTTGTTGCAACGTATCCTGTTGCAGTTGTAGTTCATCATAGCCAGCACTGCCCTGTCCCGCAACTCCAACCACTGAATCCTCAAAGATGAGAGCAGACACCTGCTCCTTCAAGGGATCCAGCTCCCCCTGGGGTGCTGGACTGCCACCTTCGGTCTGTAATGTTGCCTTGAGATTGGTTGCCAGTTTCTCCTTTGTCCTGCACTTACAAATGTGGCAGCACTTTTTACAGTCACTCAATGTCCTCTTGACTTCGGCAATGCTATTCACCTTGTCCACCATAGACTGCCATATGGTCTTTTTCCTCCCCAATGAGACTTTGGAGCTGACGAAGAGCTGGTGTTGGTGCTCCGTCACCTCTATGATTAGGATCTCATTCTCTTCCTGACTGAACTTGCACTTCCTCTTCCCCTGGGACTCTGGCTGGTCATCCTGGCAGGTAGTGGGGTTTCTGGGGTTGTTGTCTTGGGCGTGCTTACTCCTGGTTGCTCCATTGCTGCTTTCAGGTAAGTGTAACCATTTTTTTGAACGTAGCTGCATTTTTTTCCCGCTAGGCGTACAAAAGTGATACTAGGACGGCTAGCGTCTGTTTTCTAGAAACTTCAATCAATCAATCAATCAGGGGGTTTAAAGCGTGCTACTCACCCGTGAGGGTCTCAAGGTAGGGGGGTGGAGGATCAGGGAGGGGGTACAACTCCGGTTCAGCTGAAGATCCAGGTCTTGAGGCTCTTCCTGAAGGTGTGCAGAGTAGGGGAGCCTCTGATGTTGACTGGGAGTTCGTTCCAGGTTTTGGCCACGATGTAGTAGAAGGCTCTTCCACCCGCTCTGGTTCTGCGGATGTGCGGGGTTTCTGCTAGGGCGAGGTCGGCGAAGCGTAGGTTTCTTTTGGGTACATAGAAGGAGACTCTATCGTTGAGGTATTTGGGTCCAATGTTGTGGAGGGATTTGTAGGCGTGGGTGAGTAGCTTGAAGGTTACTCTCTTCTCGACGGGGAGCCAGTGGAGATCTCGCAGGTGTTGGGTGATGTGCTCGTGTCAGGGGATGCTGAGGACGAGTCTGGCCCCGGTGTTCTGGATGGTCTGTAGTTTGCGTAGCAGGGATTTGTTGATTCCAGCGTAGAGGGCGTTTCCGTTGTCCAGACACTTAGCTAAAGGTCACTTTTGCAGCATTAGTGGGAATTTTTTTAATGACACAGCGCACACAACAGTGTCAGTTTTACAACGCCGGCCTCTTCCTACCGCCATGGAGCACCGTATTGTAAATATGATGCTAACCGGGCGTTAGAATCGGTCATACTGCAGCTGTACATTTTTTGGTGCACCCCTGCGGCAAAACAATGGTGTGCCAGTTCTTCTAAATATACCCCTTAATATCAATACATGGAACAACGAAGATCTCATGAAATCAGCTTGGGGGATTCTCTATTAATGCCTTTTACAACACAATTGCAGGTGTCATTCTTCTGTTAAAAATGCGCTGGTGAGATCGAGAGGCCTCAGGAGAACAAGGGTGGAGTTGTGACCTTAAGAGGACTTTAAATATTTGTGTGTCATTGGGACTACTGGCCTAAATTGGATGAAGTTCCTGAAGGAGAATCTTTACAAATTAGAAAATAATGCTTATGTTAGAGGCGGTTTTGTTAGCCTGACTAGGCCTCAGACAGCATGAATTGACATCTGTTCTTGTTGATAGAAATAATTGTGCACTTTCATTTTATGTGCACGAGCTTCTCCATGTTCCATTTCAGAAAATCGAGAACATAGAAGCTTGGTTTGTGACCTCTGTATTATTAAAATAAATGTATTCATTAATTAGTGTTCTGCTGAGGAAGTCATGTTCAGGATGTTTTTGTCTTTGTAACGTTCAAGGCTATTTGCTCAAACCTTTAATAAGGACCATTGACTAGATGAACTACTAAAATATTGCATTATATATATTTGATGTTATTTCTTAATTTGCTGTGCAAAAGCTGAGCATGTGCATGTGTTTGTTTACTTTAATGAAATCGTTTTAATTCAGAGGCAAATCATGGTGTCTTTGCGAGTGCATTTGTTAAATAACAGTTTGCTAGCTTCCTTCCAATGGAACAAAAATAATCATTTGCAAGGTTATGTCTGTTGCTATGAGTGTACAGTAAAGCATCTTGCGTAATGTTTTATTTCATGTTCATTCCCTTTTGGTGGTTAGAGCATGTACTAGGCTAACCAGTCACACTCTTTTGGAAGTGGAATTTTGGTAGTGGACACAGCTATTATTGTTTTTGTAATCTCTCTTTTTTTATCATTACATTTCATGTTGCATTATACAGTGGGGAAACTAATTAATCACGATAGTTTGTGATATAAATAATTTAGTTTCCCATGCTGTTCTGTGTTTTGTGGCACTATATTCTATTCAGATGAACACCTACTTTTTCATGTAATACAAAGAGAAACAAGTAATGTTTCTCTGGCATATCGTGTTAGTACCCTAACACAGATGAAATCTAAAATAGACATTTGGCTTAGTTGTGTTATTATATTACTTGTGCAGTTATAATGGTAGTTTAGCGTTGCCAATTAATGTGATTTTATTTGAGTTAAAGGTATGTGAAATCATTCCTTAAAAGATTTAGTATCAAAGTTTATATGATATCACTTCCTGTGATGAATTATGGTCAAAGGATGTGTGATGTCACTTCCGCTACCCTTAGCAAGTTTCTTCCTTCAAGTAGAGGTGGGTGTCAGGCTACACTGCCTCTCTGTAGAGCACACCTTATAAAAAAAACACATTTCCCTAGGAATTTGACCGATTAGTGAGCACTTCAGAAAAAGAAATAAAAACCTCTGGTTCAATTACGAATGTAGGCATCTAAAAAAGCGGATAAGAGAATTGGAAAGGTATATAAGGTCCTCATGGAACAAGGAGGGTTAAAACCGCCTCATTGAATTAGGAAGAGAGCTTAAAAGGCTGGTAGCTAGCCAACAGATTTACCATGAGAAATGCTGGAAAACCATGTTTGAAACAATTGAGACTAATAATATCAAGAAATTCTGGGAGTTGGTGAAAGAAGGAGATAAGCTGAGGTGTCTGGTGGGAGAGGAAGCATGGGTTGTATTCTGGTGTGGAGAGGTGTGGTGCAGCGGCCAGGGCAGCTGACTTCGAAGCACAGGGTTCACGGTTCGATCCCCGGCTCCGGCGGCAGCTCAGCTCAGCACCATGTGACTCTGGGCAATAGCTCACTTAATTTCCACTACGGCCCCCAGCGCCTTGAGACCCGTAAGGGTGAGTAGCTGCGCTATATAAAAACGGACTTACATTTTTTTTTTTTTATATATTCTTAGAAGATTTATATGATAAGGGAGAATTAATAGCCATCGACTCACCGTATTTAATATAAATAATGAAATAAGGGAGCAGTTTTCCATTGGTACAATTAAAAAGACCATATCTTCACTGAAACCTACAAGAGCAGCCGGCCCAGATAATCTACTTTGGAGAAAACAAATATTAATGCTTGGTCTAGTTTGTTTTACTCGTTGTTTCAAAAAACCTTAACAATGGTAATTTTTCAAGATAGTTGGAAGGGACGTTGATTAAACCCATATATAAAAAAGGAGATGCATCAGCCCCTCAAAACTATGGGCAAATACATTTGCTAGACAAAATTGCGAAATTCTCCTCGAAAATTCTTTTGGGGATATTGAAAGAATGGGTAGAAACAAATTTGATAATCTCTATCAAGCAAAGTGGTTTCAAGGAGAAACACTCTACAGCAGATCATTGCTTTAGTTTGTGGGCCATAGCTAAAAAATCAATAAAGCTAAGAGGGGGCCTATACATTTTCCTTGTGGACTTTCACTCTGCATTCAATACTGTTGACCGGGCCCTACTGTGGGAACCCCTAAGAAATTATGAAATACCACATGGCTTATTTCTGATCTTACAAGAAGTACATAGAGGAAACTTGGCTAAACTTGAAATAGATACAGAAGGGTCTCTTTCACATAGACTATGTATCAAGAATTGCCTTAGGCAAGGCTATGTTCTGACACCATTGTTGTTTTTCTTATTTTTAGCTAATTTACCAAAGGTTTTAGACATACCAAACAGTCATAACCCCTAAATGAACTGTGCCCATATTAGCTGCCTTCTTTATGCAGATGATTCATTCATCATTGACTTGACGGAAATTGGGCTGCAGAGAAAGTTATGTGTCTTCTCAAAACTCTGCAACAAGAAAAAACTGAGCAATAAATAGGGGAAAAAAAGTGCTACCATTTGGGAAAAAGACGGTAAAATTTAAGTGGTACCTAAACAATGCAGTAATTGAGGTAATTAGTAGATATAAGTACCTGCAGATGTGGTTTGTGAAACTATTTTCATGGAAATAGCACCTTAAAGCCTAACAGGCAAATGCCCTCTTCTTGGTAGGGGGAATTAAGAAATGTTATAAAATGAATTGAGGACCCTATTTAAGAGCCCTATTGGCAGCTTATCAAGGAATGATTCGGCCCCATTTCTAGTTTGGAGCTGAGGTACTTTGTATTAGTGGAAAAATAAATTGGAATCTTTAAGAGGGTAGATGTTTAAAAAGGATATTGTCTCCACTACCCTCTACAATAGTCCAGACCATCAAGACCGAGACTGGGCTAACGGCATGGGGCTATCTCGACATTGCGAGACGCTTAAATTGTGGATGAGAATAGACAGGGCGGATTTCCCCAAAATGTCTACTCTATGTAAAAAGGGTATCATGGACAGAAAATTCAAATGTCCAAGATCTGCCAGGGTAAGGATTGATGATCTATGCAATAAACTAACAATAAGATTCAATGTGCAAGACATAATAAGAATTAGTAAGAACGATCTCTGAATGCTGACAAACAATATGGCGAGGGAAGACAACTTGAGATTGCTAAGAAATCCCTATCTCCTCTGATAAATTCGTAGATGGAGGAGGAAACATTTGCCTACTTAGAAAACCCACCTAATGTACGTCTAAGAATGTGACTTTTAAAATTTAGATGCAGACTTAACCCGGTTTTCACTTCCCAAGCTCAGGGATTCCTTTTATACAAGAATAATATTTGTAAATGTGGTTTAAAAATGAAAGGTGGCTTAATGCACATTTTATTGGATTGTCTTTGGTTTTTAGCACAATAAAAGGCAGTATTGAGACCAATTTTAAAGAAATATGATGTCAGGGAAAGGCGGCAAGCAGCTATTTTATTACTGGATATGAGTTATCCTGATGTAGCATGAGCGCTGGGGCGGTTTATACTATCTGTGAATGAAGCTTTTGTAAAGATTTGAGTATCTTGATGGAGCATGTTCTTTGGGGCAATTTATATTATCTCTGAATGGATTGTTTTATATTGTTTTATATTGAGCAATTATCTTACAACATTGATGTCATTTTTACTGTGTGGTTTTTATTGTGTAATTGTGTAAAAGTGTTAAAGATTAAAGTCTAAATAAACTTTGATACTGACAGTGAGTACTTTACGTTTAGGAATAATGGGAAAATTGTTGCTTTCACTATGACTTCCAAACCTGATTGGCTGTATTATTTATTTATTTATCTCACTGTATTAGAGCACTTTGCCTAAGAAACTAAGGTAGAAATAAGATGCCTTTTTGTATGGTGAATGTAATCTTTAGATATAATAACATTTATTGTCACACTATTCCACATTCTGAACCCGACCCACACACATTATGAACATAGATGAAAAAGTACGGAATGACTGAAGAGATCTGTCACATACTGATGGCCAATCAGATGATTCTAACCTAGCCCACCATTACAGGTCTCAACTAGCTACACACTATGACCACTACTTTACATCTCTTAAAGACATTCGAACATGGGATGATGCTAACAAAGCCCTTTGCAGAAGATCACCCAGCCACTTCTCTCTCCAACTATGCCTGCGCAGGACCAAAACTTTTAAACAAAATAGCAGGTTGGACAGCTCAGTGTAGTAACCAGCTAAGGGACTTGTAGAGCTGCTCAAAGCAGCCAGCTCACTGCAATCCGCAAACTGTGTGTTTGTCTCTCACATGTCTTTATCCACCACACTGTTGAGTACTGTGTAGCTAGGTGGTCATCACACTCGACATGGAAACACTTCCCACACAGGATCAAGCAACCAAGACAACACCCTTCCTACCACACAACCTACATGGCATAGATTGCATAGCTATGCTACCCATGTAAGCAAGTGCTTCATTGCCTCACATCATGGTAGTAAGCGCTATATAAATGCTGCAATACAGTACAATGCAATATCTCACACCTACTCTCTTGTGATCTATCTGTCTGAAAAACCTTATCATAACAAAAAGGAATGGAATATGTTGGCCCAAGTATGAGTGGCCTTAATTCAATTTAGGCCTGAAACAAGTCTTGATATGATTAACACAGAGTGTTAACATAAAGAATTAAAGATGGCTACCAGTGAATAATGGGTATATTTTTCACCAAGGGGACAGACAGAGTGACAATAGACAAGAGTGAACCTTGAGATATCAATGATGTAACTCTTTCACCACTTATTATTGCCTGTTTTTTGTATCATCACGCTTCCATTAGAGTGCCTCCACAGGACTATATTACATCTACAAAAATATGTAAAATCCTGACCTAAAAAACATCCATGTCATTCACTCTGCTTCCTTTTATAACTTTATGTCATGTGGGGGAGTAAGTGAGTACCTCCTCCTCCTTTTCTCAGTTCATTCTGGGTGAAGAAATGCTTTCTGAATCCTGGTTGTGGTTTCACATATGTTTATTTTTCCAATATTCATTGCATATTGAAACAGAAAGAGCTTTTTAAAACAGCCAACAGGTGCTTCACCGTTTCGCGGACATTCGGACCAGGGCTTCCTCAGGGCTGTTAACAAAATAAACAAGACAGTGTGTGTTCCTCCTGTAATAGAAATGCATATCCTCCACCAGGTGCTTTCCAGCCGGGAGTGAGTTGTTACCTCCACCAGGTGTTTAGCAGCAGGGATTGAGTTGTGAGAGTGATTTATCAGTCATGCATTATGTGTGCGTGAAGTGATATAGCTACGGGACAGAGTACAATGATTTGTGAAGGGGTTGTGAATGGTACAAGGAGTTATTGTAAAATGTAATTATTTTTTACATTTTGTACATGCTTAGTTCTGGTGCTGGCACTCACAATGCGGAAGAATGTTTGGGATAATAAAGTTCAACAATTAGTTTTTTAATCGAGGTTGTGAATAAACCTTATTTGGTGTAGGTGTGGGCCAATCATACTAGTCCATGCGGATTAGTTAGTGACATTTATTAGCGTGAGCCTCAGGTAATCTATAGTTTTTGAGTCAGGATTAAAAAAGTTACAGGTTTGTGCTCTTGGTTATGGCAGCGTTAACATAGTGTGGTTGTATACTTTTGTTTATACCTTTTTTCCGTTCATATCAGGCCTTGTGGTTTCAATTAGCATTACAGTAAATCTCTCAGCAGCGTTAATCTAGAAATTAGATAAACATTTCTCTGTATTTCCTCAAAAAGTCTTTTTGAAAAAGGCATAATTCATCAAGTGGTAATTCTAACATTTCTATTCATATATACAGTCAAGCCATTAAGTGTCTTACTATTGAATATGTAGGTAACATATTGACCATTTCCAAGGTTGATCGTGAACACGGAGTTGCAGTTTGTTTTTTACACATATATATTGATGCTTAAAAATTTCGTTGGATCGTAAAACATAGGCTGCGACCGGACGTGTCTGAGTCCGTTGGTGTTTTAAAAGCCGCATTGGCATAGTAATAAAGTTGTATGCATGGACTCAAGTTTGACGCATAGGATAACGAGATCATGGAGGGCACCATCGGACGTAGCTAGAGTCCGTTTGTGTGCCTCCCAGAAGGATTCAGTGTGGCAAAGTTAGAAAAAATTAGAAAAAATGTATTCGTGTGAGGCAAGGACTAGGGAAATCTCATCGAACTTACCGAATTGCGGTCTGTCGGCAAACATAGTTGATGTTGGTAGTTCAAATGGCATCTGCACGCCGTGTGGGGCGTGATCTTTGAGCTATGAGGAGGTTACGGGGTGTGTTTACATTTGGTTGATAATTGGGCCGCCATCTTGGAGTGGTGAAATGGCACGAGAATAACATTTTTTGTATTATTTTATGGAAGTGAATAGTTTGAAAACATGGCGTTAATTGTATTTACCGTCTTGGTTGGAATTGTCAGGCAGTAACAATCTGTGGCCTTATAAAATATAATAGTTCTCAGGTGCATACTTATAACACGTTGTGCCTTAGGAGACAGATGTGTTTGGTGTTACTTCACATGATCCCAGTATGGGTCTATGTGCATATCCAGTTGCCATCTTTATTTGGAAGTCATGAGGAGTTATAGGTCCTAATGAGGGCCGTTCTACGGTCGTGAAACTTAATTGTAAATTCCCCGCTGTGTATTAAAAAGTTCTATATATGGGTCGCAATGTCTTAGAGGTATGAGTTATTTCCTCAGGCGGTACGATATAGACAATTATCAGAAAGGGGGACCTACTGGGTTCTAAAGGTGCCTTGACCTAGTTCATAGCATGTTTTAGCTAAATTCGATCTGTCATGGGGCGAGGTCTAGAATCCAAGCCAGTAGGGGGAGTAACTACAGTCTCTAATATTTTCGTAACTATGTGTGCCGCGGTGTTGGTATCCTTCAGGGCAGTATCTACCCAAGTGAACTTTGTTGTTCTGTTGGTATATGCATATGGGTGCCTAGAGGCCTGGGTTCAGTAATTGGTCTAGTCTGGTGGTGAAAAAGATGCGTGTTTGGAGAGAATCTGAACGAGTGGAATTCATTTGTATGGTACTAGCTATGTGAGTATGTGTCAGGGGAAGGCATATCATAGGAAATTTTCCTGGATGAGTATATTTTGAAGTTTTAGGCCGATTGGATAGGCGAATTTTAGGTGGAACCTTGGTATAGGGTTTATGGCACTTCTAAATTACGAGTTATTTCTTTTCATTTCGAGGAAGAAAAGAGAGTAAAAAGGCATGGTAATGTTTACAGTGTACATGATTCATAGCCAATAATGCCAGTCAGGGTCTTTATTTAGTCCGTTGGCTACTGTGTTGTAGCGGATGATGAGGGCACTCTCTTGTTGGTGCAGTCTGTGTTCCAGGTTGCCTCCTCTTGTATGCATTTTCATCTTTTTCAGGCCAAAAACGTAAAGTTGCGCTGATGCAGGTGATGATTCAAGAAATGGTCAACTAAAGGTAGTTTGTCGTCTTCTTTGTGGATATTACGATAGTGTTCTTGTATTCTGATTTTCAGTGGTCTTGTAGTACTGCCTATATAGTGCTTGTTGCAAGGGCAAGTGATCAGATATCTTGTGTTAGTGCTTTCACAGTTGATAAATTCTCTGATTTGGTGGTGGTGTCCGTTTACCACTAGTTCTTTGGTTTTTGTTTTGCCCAGTTTGCAGATAGAACAATTTGAGCAGGTGTAAAATCCCTTTGGTTGTTGTAGGAAAGATTTGGACTCTTTTTTTCTCCTGATAAAAGGATGAACAAAGTTCTTCTCTGAGGTTTTTGCATCGTTGGAAGCTGAACTGCGGTGTGTCTTTGATTGTGGATGCAACAGTTGGATTTAGTATGAGTAGATTCCAGTGTCTTTGCAAGATTTTACGAACGTGATGTTGGCCATTGTTGTACTTGGTCACAAAGCAGATAGTCTGGTTTGAGTCAGTATGTTTATTTTTGTAAAGTAGGGAGTTACGGTCATGTTGTGCGAAGTGGTACTGTTCCCTGGTCAGTTTCTGTTGGTCATAACCTCTCTGTCTGAGTCGTTTGGTGATGTCCATAGATTTAGTTTCATACTCATTCAGTGAGCTGCAGTTGACTCGTGCTCTCCGATATTCTCCCGATGGAATGTTTGAAATTATATGGCTTGGATGACAGCTTGACGCATGGAGTATAGAGTTGGCAGCTGTAGACTTTCTGTGAATTTTTGTGTGGAGTGTGTTCTGTTCAACGTACAGAGTCAGTTCCAGGAATTCAATTTCTGTTTGTGAGATGATGTATGTGATTTCTATACCCCATTTGTTGGGGGAAAGGTTGTTGATGAATTGTTTTAGGAGTTTTTCTGGTCCTTGCCAAATGAGAAGATAAATCAGAGACTTTATCAACTGTGAAAGCACTAACACAATATATCTGATCACTTGCCCTTGCAACAAGCACTATATAGACAGAAAATCGGGAATAAAAGAACACTATCGTAATATCCACAAAGAAGACGACAAACTACCTTTAGTTGACCATTTCTTGAATCATCACCTGCATCAGCGCAACTTTACATTTTGTGGCCTGAAAAAGATGAAAATGCATACAAGAGGAGGCAACCTGGAACACAGACTGCGCCAACAAGAGAGTGCCCTCACCGTCCGCTACAACACAGTAGCCAATGGACTAAATAAAGACCCTGAGTGGCATTATTGGTTATGAATCATGTACACTGTAAACATTACCATGCCTTTTTACTCTCTTTTCTTCCTCAAAATGAAAAGAAATAACTCGTAATTTAGAAGTGCCATAAACCCTATACCAAGGTTCCACCTAAAATTCGCCTATCTAATCGGCCTAAAACGTCAAAATATACTCATCCAGGAAAATGTCCTATGATATGCCTTCCCCTGACACATACTCACATAGTTAGTACCATACAAATGAATTCCACTCGTTCAGATTCTCTCCAAACACGCATCTTTTAAACCACCAGACTAGACCAATTACTGAACCCAGGCCTCTAGGCACCCATATGCATATACCAACAGAACGACAAAGTTCACTTGGGTAGATATCTCCCTGAAGGATACCAACACCGCGGCACACATAGTTACGAAAAGATTAGAGACTGTTGTTACTCCCCCTACTGGCATGGATTCTAGACCTCGCCCCATGACAGATCGAATTTAGCTAAAACATGCTATGAACTAGGTCAAGCTACCTTTAGAGCCCAGTAGGTCCCCCTTTCTGATAATTGTCTATATTGTACTGCCTGAGGAAATAACTCATACCTCTAAGACATTGCGACCCATATATAGAACTTTTTAATACACAGCGGGGAATTTTTAATTGAGTTTCACGACTGTAGAACGGCCCTCATTAGGACCTATAACTCCTCATGACTTCCAAATAAAGATGGCAACTGGATATGCACATAGACCCATACAGGGATCATGTGAAGTAACACCAAACACATTTGTCTCCTAAGGCCCTACGTGTTATAAGTATGCACCTGAGAACTATTATATTTTATAAGGCCACAAATTGTTACCACCTAACAATTCCAACCAAGACGTTAAATACAATTAACGCCATGTTTTCAAACTATTCACTTCCGTAAAATAATACAAAAAAACTTTATTCTCGGGCCATTTCACCACTCCAAGATGGCGGCCCCATTATCAGCCAAATGTAAACACACCCCCGTAACCTCCTCATAGCTTAAAGATCACGCCCGCACACGGCGTGCAGACGCCATTTGAACTAGCAACATCAACTGTGTTTGCCGACAGACCGCAATTCGGTAAGTTCGACGAGATTTCCCTAGTCCTTGCCTCACATGAATACATTTTTTCTAATTATTTCTAACTTTGCCACACTGAATCCTTCTGGGTGGCACACAAACGGACTCTAGCTACATCCGATGGTGCCCTCCACGATCTCGTTATCCTATGCGTCAAACTTGAGTCCATGCATACAACTTTATTACTTTGCCAATGAGGCTTTTAATACGCCAACGGACTCAGACACGTGCGGCCGCAGCCTATGTTTTACGATCCAACTAAATTTTTAAGCTCCAAGCATCAATATATATACTGGTCAAAAACAAACTGCAACTCCGTGTTCATGATCAACCTTGGAAATGGTCAATATGTTACCTACATATTCAATAGTAAGACACTTAATGGCTTGACTGTATATATGAATAGAAATGTTAGAATTACCACTTGATGAATTATGTCCTTTTCAAAAATACTTTTTGAGGAAATACAGAGAAATGTTTATTTAATTTCTAGATTAAGACTGCTGAGAGATTTACTGTAATGCTAATTGAAACCACAAGACCTGATATGAATGGAAAAATGTATATACAAAAGTATACAACCACACTATGTTAACGCTGCCATAACCAAGAGCACAAACCTGTAACTTCTTTAATCCTGACTCAAAAACTATAGATTACCTGAGGCTCACGCTAATAAATGTCACTAACTAATCCGCATGGAGTAGCATGATTGGCCCACACCTACACCAAATAAGGTTTATTCACAACCTCGATTAAAACACTAATTGTTGAACTTTATTATCCCAAACATTGTTCCGCATTGTGAGTGCCAGCACCCGAACTAACTATGTACAAAACGTAAAAAATAATTACATTTTACAATAACTCCTACCACCACTCACAACCCCTTCATAAATCATTGTACTCTGTCCCGTAGCAATATCACTTCATGCACACATAATGCATGACCGATAAATCACTCTCACAACTCAATCCCTGCTGCTAAACACCTGGTGGAGGTAACATCTCACCCCTGGCTGGAAAGCACCTGGTGGAGGATATGCATTTGTCTATGATAAATAACGAAGCGAATAATTGCTAATATATTATGCCCTGATGGTTTTTATATACCTTGCTACTAAAATGTTTTTAGGATAACCTGTATTTTTATTGTTGAACTGTATGAACGATGATGCTTTTCTGATACTTGTTATCGGAATAAAGCTATTTGACTGACGGATACGCATTACTATTACAGGAGAAACACACACTGTCTTGTTTATTTTGTTTACAGTCCTGAGGAAGCCCTGGTCTGAATGACCGCAAAAGGGTGAGCACGTGTTGGCTGTTTTAAAAAGCTCTTTCTGTTTCAATATGCAATGAATATTGGAAAAATAAACATATGTGAAACCACAACCAGGATTCAGAAAGCATTTCTTCATCCAGAATGAACTGAAAAAAAGGAGGAGGAGGTACTCACTTACCCCCCACTGATCATTGACTGAGGTACAAAAAGGTTGAATACCTCGAGGTTTACCTCCAACACAAAATACAAGGCAAAAACGTCCAGGAGGGGAACCTTTGAACCTTCTCTTATTATCTAACCTATAACTTTGTCATGTATGGCCCCCAAAATGCCCCTGTTTTTAAGTGCTGCGCCGGGGCGCATTAGTTCTGGAGGAGCCATACATAATATTGTCTCCTCTCCACTGGAGCAGATATCCAGCACTGCACTGACAGGCTTTCTGAGAGCTCTGTCAGAGCAGTCTGGGACTGCTTTATGCTATGACATAGTAATAACAGGAAAAAACATTTTTTTTTACTGATGTTGCATCCCAGCAGTGAATAACAAGATTTGCAATATATTATTCACACTAGTATTGCTAATGTTTTTTTTTTACTGATAATGCATCCAAGCATTGAATAACAAGAGTTAGAATCTATTAATCATGCAACTGGCGCTAAGCGAGAATCATACATAACATACAGAATTATAGATCGGTAACAGGGATATTTTTCACCAAGGAGTTCTGAGTGACATCAAACAGACAACGAGACAAAGCTTGAGTTGTCTATGATGCCACTCAGAATCTTGAGCTGAAAAATATCCCTGTTCACTTTTTACCAATTTATAATTTTCTGCTATATATGGCTACAAAATCATCTGCCCCTGCTTTCAACTTGTATGCAGGGCCTGAGGAGTAATGGGTGTGCCATACATAAAATTGCCTCTCCTTCCTGTCTGAAATCTAAAAAAAAGAAATTCGGATTCCTCCACTCATCCCACCACTATCTGTGCCTTCCCTCCCTCCTCACTGCCCAAAACTGTGTTCTGTGCTCTACGTTGGGACAGAGAGCTGGTGCTACAATGGCAGGTTCTTAGACAACCCTGTGAGAGCAGCCTGGAATTTCTTTATGACATAGCAACAGTAGGAAACAACTTTTGTTTCCTGCTGTTGTGTCATAGTTGTGAAATTCCAGATTTGGGATCTGGTATTCATGATGGGGTTTTGGGTTACAGCCATACATAGCAATTCCTTGAATACCTTAACAAATAAGATCCTGTTCCTTTGTAGGTTTGGGGTCATATTGGTGAAATATGGCTGTTATCCAATCAGTTCAGAGGAGGACAAGAACCAGAGATATTTTCAATTGGAGCCTGCACAAGCTTTGTGAAAAAAACTAGCAAACCCCAATTATTTTCCTGAATTATCACTGAACAAAGTTACACATCCACTGGCAAATGCTGAAATGTATTGCTGTAGTGTTCAGTAGCTTTTAGGTAGGTCAAATTAGGATCTGATGCTTGTCCAAGCACATCTACCCCTGCAAGATTAGATAACCTGCTATAGGTCTAGATTAAATCAAAATGTGCCTGTACAAGTCAGAGCCTCTTACTATTTACAAAGCATTCAAATTGCTGGATTTCTGAACTAGTCAGAGTATTTGTTGACATGCTTGTAAGTGTCTGTTAGAAATGGGGTCTCTAGTTGGCAGTGGTTTACACCCTGTCCAAAGTATCGGTACACACACACAGTAACACAGTGAAAACACTACAAAAGAAGTCCACACTAGTTTAGAACAATAGGCAATATGTATCTGAATCAAACAAGACCAAAATGACATAAATACAACATACACAAGTCAAAATATCACTTTTAAAAGATTAAGCAAGTTTCTGTGTAGAAATCAATGGTTGCGTTTCTTTAGCACAAAGTACATTAAATGTGTCAAAACTCAAAGACGAGGCAGGCGCAGGGAAGGTGAGACACCGGAAAAACAAAACGATGCGTTGGTTCCTTGCTCCACAGGGAAGGCGATTCCTCGGTTCCTTACTGCCAGGGGAGGTGATGCATCGGTTCCTTACTATCAGGGGAGGTGATTCGTCAGTTCCTTACTGGAAGGGGAGGTGATGCGTCGATCTCTGGACTCGCAGCCTCGGTTCCTTACTACGGTGCAACGTCAATGAAGAGTTGGCGTCGAGGGACGATGAGTCAAAAATCCAGACGTGCTGCGTCAATAGCAATGCAGGTGCTGCATCGATTGAACAGGCGTGAAGCAGGCACTGCATCAATTCTTCAGCCGCGGTGCGGGTGCTGCGCCTGGAGTCGGAGCGGGTACCACGAACGTCGATGACGTGGTGCTTGGGACTGGCACTGCAGTGATTTTTCAGCCACAAAGCAGGTGCTGTGTCAAGAAAACAGGCAGTGAGAGTTGATGCGTGGATTTTCTCACCAGGTTACACTTCGAAGGGCCCAGGAATTGGATTTGGCACCACTTGGCAAGTCAGGGCTCTCAGCAGAAGAGCCCAGGGCCTGCTAGGTGAAATCTTTGACGGCCCTGAGATTTCTTAACTGGAGGCAAGCACGCACAAGCCCTTGGAGAACCTTGGGAGCAGGATGCAGAAAGCAAAGCCCAGTCCTTTCACTCCCAGGACAGAAGCAGCAAGCAGGAGGCCAGCACAACAAAGCAACAGGCAGAGTGGCAGTCCCTCCTACAGCATTCCTGGCAATATGTCCTCAGTCCAGACGTGTTCTGATTTTGGGGTGTCAGTGGTCCAATATGTATACCCCTTTCTGCCTTTGAAGTAGGCAAAGGAAAGTCTTTGTGCTGCACAAGACCCTGCTTTCCCTGCCCTGGCTCCAGACACACTACAGACAGGCAGAAGCACAGAATGGTTAAGCAAGAAAATGCCCACTTTCTAAAAGTGGCATGTTCAAACATGCAATTTAAAAACCAACTTCACCAAAAGATGTATTTTTAAATTGTCAGTTCAGAAACCCCAAACTCCAAATCTCTATCTGCTCCTAATGGGAAATTTCACTTAAAGGATATTTCAAGGCAATCTCCATGTTACTCTATGGGAGAGATAGTCCTTGCAATAGTAAAAATAAAATAGCAGTATTCCACTATTAGGACATGTAAAACACACCAATACATGACCTACCTTTTAAATACACTGCACCATTCCCATGGGGCTGCCTTGGGCCTAACTTAGGGGTGACTTGCATGTAGTAAAAGGGAAGGTTTGATCCTGGCAAGTGGGTACACTTGCCAGGTCGACATGGCAGTTTAAAACGGCACTCACAGATCCTGCAGTGGCAGGTCTGAGACATGTTTGTAGGACTACTTATGTGGGTGGCACAATCAGTGCTGCAGGCCCACTAGTAGCATTTGAGTTACAGGCACTGGGCACACCTGGTGCTCTTTACTAGGGACTTACTAGTAAATCAAATATACCAGTCATGGATAAACCAATCACCAATACAATTTACACAAGGAGAACCTGTACTTTAGCATTGTTCAGCAGTGGTAAAGTGCACAGAGTCCTAAAAACAGATCAGAAAAAAGAGGAGGAAGAAGGCAAAACGTTTGGGGTAACCCTGCAAAAAGGGCCAGGTCCAACACAACCTCCTTCCAGCCTAAAGCCAGAGTAGACTAATCAACACTCCCTGCTTAGGGCAATAGAACATGGGCCCTGGCCCGCAGCTGCAGGGGCCTGTTTCAGTTCTACGCCTCTCTGAACGCAGTGGTATTTCTCCATCTGTGTTCTCAGGGCCCACTAAGATAACCCATGGTGAACCCTTTTCCTCATCTGTGGACCCCATCTGTGAGGCACCTAAATTTACTTTGCACACAGGTGCATCGCAGTAGGCAGACAGCACCACCATGGCCAACAAAGTGATGTGGCCCATTCCACCCCTTGGGTCTGACTTCTGTCCCCAACCCAGGGAAAACTCTGCCAATAAGGACAACAACCAGCGGAGGCTACTGACAGCTGTCAGTGTCTCTGACCTCTGTGGTTTCTCCAAGTGGGCAGCAGTGGCCCCAGGCACCTTGCGCCTTTTCTCCACTTCATCTCCCACCAGCTCTGGGGTGGTATCCTGAGACTGGTCCCTCAGCCTGGGGTCTGCACCCTGAGGTTGAACAGGAGACAAGGGTGGGCTCTCCCTCACCTTGTTCCTCCTTCTGGGGCCTGTACCTTTTACTTGGGGAAGGTACCCCCAGAAAACTGAACTGTTAGGGCGCCTGTGACGGCTGCCCCTCCCAGTTCCCCTGACACCTGGGGCAACTAATTTCCCAGAACACCGTCTATGGGCATCTGGGGACTAAATATGACTCTCCTCTGGGTTAACTTCACACCCCACTCTAGGGACACCAGGGCCAAAGGGCGGAAGAAGTCCTGCCCATGGGCTGGAGTTACCCTACACACCTGGCCAGTGTACTGTTCTGGAGAAACTAGCCTTTCCACCATCATGGTGTGGCTAGCCCCACGTGTCTCTCAGAGCAGTGATCATGACCCCATTCACTCCCACCTGTGAAAGTGGTGACTCCCACCCTCAGGGATCACTAACCTACCCTCTGAGTCCACCTCCCAACTAAGGGAGATCATGGCATGGTCTAAGACCTGTGCCTGGGGACTACTTTCCCCTAAGGCTACATTGGCCACCCCTGTATGGTACCACCAGTGGATGGTTTCTTTGGACAGAGTCCCCCTGCTTGTGTCCTACCTGGGAACACTCAAAGCAGAGGGTTGGAAATAGGATTACTAGGGCCACTGCCCACCAGAACCTCCCCCCTGTTTCTCAGAAGGGGCATTGGATCCCTTTCTTCCCCCCTTACCCTGGGACCTGTCTGTGTCTCCTTTGAACTTCCCCTGATGCTGCTGGGGGGAACCTGAACCACCCTTCTTGGCTGGTTCTCCCATATACAACTTCTTGTGGACCCTGGTACTCATCCAGCGGTCCGCCTCCTCAGCAAGCTTCCTGGGGTCAATAAGCCTGCTGTCCATCAAGTGCTGGTACAGCTCTGGATAACACAGACTAGACAAGTGCTCCCACACAATCAAATTATACAGCCTCTGATAATCTGTTACCTCACTGTCTTTCACCCAACCATCCAGTGCTCTGCAAAAAGTATCCACACACTCAAGCCATGTCTAGGAATCATGTTTCTTGCTCTGCCTAAACATGTCAGTACTTTTCTGGGGTAAGACCATACCTAGTGGTGAGGGAGTCCTTCAAGCAGTGTAGGTGAGTTCATGGGCTCTCCCTAAGGCTAGCAATGTGTACCTCCCCTCCACTGTGAAGCAGTTCCACAATCCTGCCCCCCAATCCTTCTCAGCAATCCCATTCATGTGTAGAGCTGCCTCATATCCCTGCAACACCTCTGGATATCATCCGCCTCAGTATACTCTTTCCCTACCTTCTTCGGAATAAACACCTTTCTCTCAGACTGCACTGACGAATTGTTGCCACCATCTGTGCTGGAGTTGGCCTTCAAATCCAGTTCCTTCAAGCTCTACTCCTGAGCTAAAATCATTATTCTCTCCTCTACTGCCAACTTATCCTTTTCTGCTTCACTGTTGAGTTTGGCTAGTTCTAACTGGAGCTCCCTCTCATGCTCCATCTTGAGCCTTTCCAACTTTATCTGATGCTTCCTAGCCTCCCGCCTGTCCTCCAGCTCCTCTGGGGACAGACCTCTGGAAGAAACACTGTTGCTTGCCTTAGAAGGTGCCTTCTTCTCAGGTGGATCTTGATTCATAACATCCTCATGCAGGCTCTGCTCCTCTATATCCACATTATCATTCTCATCCTCTGTGTACCCACCAGCCTCCTCTACTGTCAACCAGGTCCTCAGCACCTTTTTCAGCTCCTCCTTCTTAGTGATGCCTCTAATAGGACATTTGAACTTCTTGCAGAACTTTTTTGAGCTGCGGTACCATATAGGCCATCAACCTCTGTAGCTCAAACACCAAATCTGCAGGTACTGATAGCTTTCCAGACTGAGACATGGTTGTGGAACAAACTCAAGAGTTGCAAAAATAGAAAGAGAAAACCGAGTATGTCGTTGCATAATGGTCTGCAATATGGTAGTCGTGTACACCAATCACTGCATGCCAAGTACAAACACAAGTACTATCCTCACCGCTGACCACCAGTGTTAGAAATGGGGCCTCTAGTTGGAAGTGGTTTGCACCCTGTCCAAGTAGGGCCCCTCACTCTAGTCAGGGTAAGGGTGTCACACAGCTAACATAACCCCTGCTCACACCCTTGGTAGCTTGGCACGAGCAGTCAGGCTTATCACAGAGGCAATGTGTAAAGTATTGGTACACACACACAGTAACACAGTGAAGACACTACAAAAAGAGTCCACACTTGTATAGAAAAATAGGCAATATTTATCTGAATCAAACAAGACCAAAACAACAAAAATACAACATAAACAAGTCAAAATATCACTTTTAAAAGATTAAGCAAGTTTTAGTGTGTAGAAATCAATGGATGCGTTTCTTTAGCACAAAGTACATTAAATGTGTCAAAACTCAAAGACGAGGCAGGCGCAGGGAAGGTGAGACACCGGAAAAACAAAACGATGCGTTGGTTCCTTGCTCCACAGGGAAGGTGATGCCTTGGTTCCTTACTGCCAGGGGAGGTGATGCATCGGTTCCTTACTGTCAGGGGAGGTGATTCGTCAGTTATTGCAAATGTTGCATGTGCCATTAATCTTTAGATATTTTGCCTCATATGTGCATAGTTAAAAGTTTATTAAAAGTAACCTTGCCTTCATTGACCAGGAAACTTGCAGTACTAACAAAAGAATCTAATGAACTCTAAGTATTACAACTCACATTTCTCCAATTCATACATTCAAAAATACAATTCGTCTGTTTCTCTCTCCACCTTGACACAAGATGTATAAACCTTAAAATGTACATTCTGTACTAAAAACAAAGAAAAGAAATATTGCATTTCTAGTCTCTAATATTTGACTTTCGTTGTTCTGGAACATATCACACGGTGCTTTACAGGTAGGCAGGCAGATGCTAAGTTGTTACCCATCAAGGTTGGTGATATTATTCGTTCATTTTAGGACAAAATTTCAGTTAGCCTCAGGAAAGTCGAAGTCATAGCAGCAGTGTTTGGGTTCTCTTCGCCTGCAACTCCATTAAATTATTTTGAAAATGCTTGGCACTTGCATGTATCAAGTATCAGCGGGTACTTCCAGAGCTCCAACTCCATGGAAGGAGGCCAAAATGATCCCACAAATTCCTTGGTTAGTCTTCCAGTGAAGTCCCTCTATAGCTCTTCATTAAGAGCATCGGACAACAGAAGTCTTGGGAGTTTGCATCACAGTTTTAGATTTCAGTTTCTACTTCCTCATCACAAGTTAAGCTGTCCTCTATTACTTGGAGTATTCTTCTAGCACCTTCTAACTGATGTTCCCAGACAGTTAGCTCCATTTCTTCATACAGAATTTTAAACGTGCTGGCTGACGAAAGATTACCACCAGCACAGGGACTCAAAGGGTTTACCACTTGTCCACCTACACTTTGACCCCAATCATCAACTTTGGTAGTCCTAGAAACAGTTGTGTCTTCTGTAAGTTTTTTTTTGTTAGGCGGACAACCATCCCGCTCATGTTTTTCGTCTTCTAGCTTGTGGTTTTTGGAACAGTGAAGGAAGTTCTTTTTAATATGTTGTGGAGAAAACGTTAGGATTTCTTCAGAATTCCTAACCATGCTCCGCAAAATAGTCCACTGGCACCCCACCGACATCAGACACATGGTCACCCAGGCCCTCATCACCAGTAGACTAGACTACGCAAATACACTCTATGCTGGCATCACAAATCAACGATTACAAAGACTCCAGGCCATCCAGAACACCACCACAAGACTCATCCTCAACATCCCCCAAAACGCATACATCCCGTCCCACCTCAGAGAACTACACTGGCTACTAATCCACAGTCGATGGTAATTCAAATTGCTCACCCATGCATACAAAGCTCTTCACACAACATCAGACCTGCCTACATCAACCACCACCTCAACTTCCACCAATCCACCAGACAACTGCGCTCAGCCTCACTCCTCTTCGTGCAAATACCCTGCATCTGCAGGAGCAAGTCAGGAGGACGCTCCTTTTCCTTTATTGCTGCCAAATCCTGGAACATCCTTCCACACCACATCAGGACCTCACCATCCCTTCTCGAATTCCGCAAGAATTCCGCAAGAAACTGAAGGCCTTGCTATTTGACTAGGAGGCCGATCGGCCTACTCACCTACTCCAGTGCCTGGATAACCCTCGGGTGATAAGAGCACTCTACAAATTCTCATAACATAACAGAATTAGTCAATTCACCCAACGTTACAAGAGAAATCAATGGGTTTGTGGTTTCAGCAATAGAATCAAGATTCTGATTGCTCTACACCCCAACGTGGCTGTTCCATTTAACACCAGCAACAACAACCTGGGATTGGTGCTCCATGATTTCAGTAGGACAGGACCTTTAGTCAAAAGTGGCAGGAGAGTGAAGTAAATACAGTGCGGAAATTTCAGACAGTCTATCTATGTTTCTGTTCATAATCACAGTTCCAGATTTCAACTCAGCTGCTACTGCACGTGGAAGGGCTCGAGCCCCTAGTCCCTGCCAACCAACCATCGACCAAGGCTCGAGCCAGCATACCTTCTCAGCTGCCAAGCGTCCAGCACGGTGACTCCCTTTACCCATCAATTTATATCTATATATATATATATTTGCCTTTGCATATTTAGCATTTTACATGAGCTCCTGATTGCATTATCCAAGGTCAGATTCGTTTTTATAATAAGCTTGAGAAGGAAAGGATGATGAAGCAATTCTGCATTGGACTTGCAAGAACCATACAAACACCATGCAGGGCAGATTTAGCCAGACCTGCCTCAACTCAAACACAGATCATTCTGTGACATGCCTGGGTGACTGACTGGAAAAAGCAGACGTCCAGGGATAAACACTGAACGTCCAGCGGATTGGGCTTGACTGCCAATTGGTAAGAAGACATGCCCCAAACACAAAATTTGCATTAGCACAAAGTAGCACCTAACCCTGTTCTGATTTTAACTTTTCTGCAAGTTGTCATACATCACAACTCCACATGAGTAGTGAACTCATTAATAGCCTTTAAAGTCACCTAGTCCTAGGTTGGTTTCAATGAAAGAACATAGCGCAAAACTCAGATTTTGGTTTGGGTGTTTCAGAGGACTCCGGGGTGATGTGAGTAAGGTATCTGATAGACTGACCGGTGTATACTCCAAACCAAAGACAGTGACTCACGAGTGTCACTTAAAGCTATTTGTAAGCGGCACAGAGATCTAGGCGCCCACTAGCCTAAATCATTGCAGAGTCAGTTGACTCAGTGACTAGTTTACTCAAAAGCTTGATGGCTACACAAGTTTCCTTCACATTCAGGGAAGGATACTATAAATCCATGGCGCTATACATATGTGCTACTTCATACTGAGTGTTATCCGTATAGCAGTAATCTATCATACCACTGATACACATGTTGAACCAGTTACTAGTCCCCACTCCCTTAGTACCGTTAGGTGGGCACTGTTACCTTTTTAAGTGCTTCATCAGTTTTAGATATTTTATTTCCAATCCATTTCCACATACATTTTCCATGCTCAAAGTGTTGTTAGTTACGTTCTACAAATAATACAACTGGTACCTTTAGAATTGAATGCTTCTTTTTAGGTCTGGAATAGACAAGGCCTTTTGATTTTAGTAAAATAATATGTATAAAATATTTACTTAAGGGGGCTCTCAGCCACATCTCCCCGGCTACTGGTCTGTTGTTGTGTCATTCCGTTTTTGCTTCCGCCCATTACAGCTTACACCATGGTGCAAATGAGTGAGCCTACTTAAACCTCTGATTAACGTCACTTTGAGATGACTGCATTTTGCTCTTTTGCAAGGTGCATGTCCGAACACAAGGAGTCCCCTTTAGTGCCAGTGGTGCCTGGTGTGATAGTAGGATGCATTTGAAGTGAGCACAGTGCACATTCCAACTTTATCAGTTACTGTCTCCTTCCAGTGCTGTTGTAAATTCCTTTTGAAGTGGACGACTGCTATTTCACAGCATACCATATGTGTTCCTGGACACCGTTTTGACAATGGTTCTTTGATAAACTTTTCCCAGGAAAAAAACCAAACTTTATGGTGTTTAATTTTCAGCACACTTGTAACAGTTTTGTTTAAACATGGGCGGGGTGTAATTTGGGTTTTCGAATCCAACATTTTATATTTTAAACTCTCTTTCCTTCCTTCTTTCCATGTCCTTTCTTGCTTTCATTCTTTCCTTTTTTCTTTTCCTTTTCTTTCTTGCCTTCTTTTTCCTTCTTTCTTGCCTTCATTTCTTCTTCTGCTTCTTCTTTCTTTCTTTTTGGCTTTCCTTTTCTTTCCGTCCTTTTTATTTTGTGCTTTCTTCCCTTTTTCTTTTCTTCTTTTTTTCCTTTCTCCTTTTCTTTTTGCCTTCTTTCCTTCTTTTTATTTCATTTTTGTCTTTTTTTCCTTTTCTTTATCTTGTCTTTCCTTCATTCCTTCTTTTTCTTTTCTTCCTTTTTTCCTTTTTTCTTTCTGTTTTCCAAATTACTGTCCCTTTTGCCTTCTTTCATTCTTTCTCTCCTCCCCTTTTCTTTCTTGCTTTCTTTCCTTCTCTTTCTTTTTGCTGTCTTTTTTTTTGCTTCCCTTCTTTCTTTTTGCCTTCCTTTTTGTCCTTTCTTTTTGCTTTCTTTTCCTTTTTCTTTTTGTTTGTTCTTTCTTTTTTGCCTTTTTTAATTCTTTTCTTGCATTCTTTGCTTTTTTCTTTCCTTATTTCTTTTTGCTTTCTTTCTTCCTTTCTTTCTTTCCTCCCTCCCTTCTTTCTTTTTTGCCTTCTTCCCTTGTTTCCATCTCTTTTGCCCTCTTTCCTCTTTTCTTTTTTCCTTTTTCCTTCCTTCTTTCTTGCCTGCTTTCCTTTTTCTTTCCTTATTTTTGCCTTCTTTCCATCTTCCCTCCTTTCTTCCTTCTTGACTCCCTTCCTTCTGCTTTTGCCTTCCTTTCTTCCTTCCCTTTGTCCTTTCTTTTTTATCTGCCTTCCTTCCTTTTTTGTCTGCCTTTTTTCCTTCCTTCCTTCCGTCCTTTCTTTCTTTCTTCCCTTCTTTCTTGCCTTCTTTCTCAAAGGCTCTTTCACATGGAACACATCCACACACTGGGTAGTTCCCTTCAATGACGGGTGTACCAGGCTAATGTGCACTTGTTTGAGACTAGAAAAACACTTTTGCCTTTAGCCATTGTATTTTTTTTTGTAGAATTAATGAGGGCCTGGCAGATTCCTGAACAGTAAAGTTGTGCAAAAACCATGACAAAATGAAACAAGAAATTCTAAAAGGCTGACGGCCAACTCCAGACCTATTGGCTTTGCTAAGTCTTGTTATGTCATTGTTCTGTACGTTGTATTCCTTGACATGGTAAGATATACCGATACGATGTTGGCATAGTCACAGCTTAATTACCTGTTAGTTTAAGGTACAACCTGTTCTGTTTTTCATTTGGAGTGATTGTTAGTCCAGGTTCTAGCACTCTTGATTGCCTTTCATCATTTATTAGAAAAGAGCGGAATATTCTTTTGTTCCCTAGTCAAAGCGAAATATATTTTGCACTGCATGATTCACATTCTGAGCCACTGAGTGATTGTTTATTTAAGGTGTATTGCCTCACAAGTCTGCTATTTACTTAAAGTATTCTTAAAAAAAGAAACATTTTACATAATGACTTTGGAATTGATGTGCCTGGCTTTTCCTGTCTGCCTTTTGAGTGCTTTCTTAAAACACATACATAAGGATGGCAGTAGTGCTGAATCGGTCCCTCTAACAACATGTTTATAATAGTGTTTCAGCCTCTTTCTTAATGCCCAAGCAGTGGCATAGCAAGGGGGGGGGGGGAGGGTGGTGGTCTGCCCTGGGTGGCACGAGTTTTGGGGGCGGTTGCCACATCCCCCCTCCCTCCTGCTCTTACCTTCGTTCTGGGCGGCCGTCGTGGCATTCACCAGCGCCCCCCCTGCTCTCACATGAGGCTGCAGGACGGCAAACTCAGATACCGCCACGGGTGGCAGAAGGGCTAGGTACACCACTGTGCACAAAGACTTCGGCAATGACCGGCACCTCATAGAAAGGCTCATGGCTCCAGCAGTGATTTCAAGAAAGTCCTTGGACGGCAGCAGTTTCTGCTGAATTATCTCCTTGGGTACTTCAGAAAGCTGTTACACCGGTGCTGTTGCCCTTAAAAACAAGCATTGGCAAAGCCAATTGGTTTCACCTATGCAAGATCTATTGCTTTGTCAGTGTTTTTTTCTTTAGACATGTTGCACAACAACAATAACAGGACAGCAGAAGAAGAGTGGTTCTGGGAAACTACAAACAACTAACAGTGGTAGGAAGATGGGGAGTGGGGAACAACAAACAATGGACAGCAAGAGGTTGAACAATAAACAGCAGACAGTGGGAAGGAGGGGGATGGGGAATAACAAACAATGGGCAGCGGGTGGAGGGCAGGGGGTGCGGAACAACAAGCAATGGACAGTTGGTGGAGGGTGGGGAACAACAAACAATGGACAGTGGGAGGAAGGACGAGGAGTGGGGAACAATAAACATTAGAAAGCGGGAGTGGGCAGGGGTGAACCAACAAACGATGGACAGCTGGATGGGTGTGGGGAGCAACAAATAACGGATAGCGGGAGGAGGGCGGGGTGGGAAACAATGGTTAGGGCAATAATGGTGGGGTGGGAGGAGATGAGGGAAAGAAACAACGACAGTGTGAGGAGGGCAGGGGAAAACAACATGAGGGAGGAAGCAGTAATAGTGGGAGAAGGGCTGGGGAAGGGAGATGAACTTCAGAGACTGGCTGGAGACAGGAAATGGTCCATGCTCCACAGAAGGGACAAACATGGAGCCCCAGGAGCAAGCCAGAGGCGAGAATGAGGCTTTGACCAATTAAAAGCAAGGAAATGAGAATGGCATGGAAGACTACCAATGGTAAGTAATGGTATGTAATGGGCGGGCTCTAAGCCCGTTTAAGCTTTTTTTTTTTTTTAAAGAGATTTTGCAAGCACGTTGCAAGCACTGTACAAGGAAAACCTATTGATTCAGAGGGGTAATTTCCTGCTAATAGCTGACATGGGACCAAATGGTAATGAGACATCAACAGAACCAATCCCAGTGACGGCTCGCAGAGGGAGTGCTGCGGGGCGGTGGGGCGGGGCAGGGGCTGGGTGGGGGTGTAGTGGAGTCGGACATACGACAGGCAGGAGTAAAGTAAGTAAATAAATAAATAAAAGTATTTACCTTGCACTCGCTGCATCGCCAACTCGGCGATGCAGCGAGTTCAAAGTAAATAGTTTTATTTATTTATTTACTTACTTTACTCCTGCCCGTCGTATGTCTGACTCCACTACCCCCCTACCCAGCCCCTGCCCCGCCCCACCGCCCGCAGCACTACCTCTGCGAGCCCCCACTGACCAATACATAGAGGATTTTGATGTCATGGTTTTTCACCGCCAATGTTTCCAGGACAAAATAACACTGAACTTTACCCACGTTAGAGGTTTTGGGGCAACCAGAAAACCTGATATGTGCTAATAGTGACTGCTACCGTATGGTACTAATTGTTGTTTAAAATTAAAGGCAATCTGCATTTAATGAGGAAACCTCATGCTAGGCAAAATAAATGACCATGGGGCTCATAGGTCTGCAAAAGAACAATAAAATTGAATAACACATTAAAAAAAAAGGCTGAGAGGCAGTAGACACATTTATTTTACCAATGCAAAATACTAAATGTAGCAGCGAATGCACACAGTGAAGAATTAGTGTAATGATGAACATACAACTGCATTAACTCATTAAAATGTGAAAGCTTCGCACGGTGAGACATCTAGTAATGAACACATACATTATATCTGAGATCACTGCATGAAGAGGAAAGCACATAATGAATCTTCCTCTGAGATGGACAGATTAATGACCGAAGGAAAGGATGAAGTCATTGCTTCAGAACACGGTTAAATAAAAAGGATCGAGGGAGTTGGGCTGGCATTATCAATGAGAACACTTTCATCATTACTCCATGATAAAGCAATGTTCCTCTAATTGCAACGTGTAAAAGAACACCCTCTGCCCCTTTGTCTTGCAGTCTGTATAAATTGTCCTAAACTGTATATTGATACTTAACGCCTCATAAATCCAACTAAAACAAATCAAACAACCCTCTCTGACTGGCTTCCTCCCTTGATCGGCTCCCTTCCTATGACCTCATGGTCACCTACCTGGTCTGCCTGCTGGTCATTGTTTACCTGATGTGATCTTCTCTGCGTTAAATCTCATGGTCCCACGCCAGACATCTTCATCTCCATGGGATGTACCAGTGTTTTTTCTTTTACTTAGGATGGACCCTGGTCAGACAGCTTTCCCACAGTCAACTTTCCAACTATCCGTGATTCATCATTGAAATCCTGTTCTGGTGATCTATAGGCTAACTGACTCTAAACTATGAATGTCATTCAATTTTTAAACCTTCCATGCTACCCTGCTGTCTGATTCTGAGCTCCCCACCACTTGATTCCAGCGTCAAATACCTTACACAAAATTCCTGCCCAAGCTGCTTCCCATCTTCTCTGCAGTGGGCATTGTTGAGCAGAATTAATAATCAATTGCTTTTTTGCATGCACGGTCTTTAATGTGCTGAAGGTTGCATTCACGGGCTGCACCTTCATTCCCCTAATCTTCCCATGTAGCGGGTGACGGAACAACCACTGAAGGCTCCTGGAGTGCACAAAATTTCACATGCACATAATTAACCAGCCAGTCAGCTGGTGGACCCACAGTGGCTATGGGAAAGGAAGAAGGTCCGATTTGGGTTGGTACTCCACTCCCTCTGTGTGTACATGTCTAAGGCCAGTTCTTCCTTCTCTTTCAAAGTCACAGCCCACCCCTCCACCCCACCTAAATGATTGGCTAACAAGACCTCAGAATGGCAACTCCAATGCTCAGTTCACATGTGTGCCTGGGGTTTCCATTTTATGAGGCACACTTGTGATTTGAGTTCTTGTCGAAAGTGGAAGTACAGACGCAGAGGGAATATAGAAGATCACTTAACTTTTGACTCTTTGCCTGATAAAGCCATATTTGCATTAATGTTTTGCCTGTACAGGGCTTGCACTGTGCTTGCGAAATGTCTTTTAAACAAAAAAAAAAGCTTAAAATGAGCGTAGAGCCGTCCCATTACTTACCATTGGTAGGGCCCAATTTCGCTCTTGTTTCCTTGCTTCTTAGTGGTCAAAGTCTTCTACTCTATTTCCTCTTGGGGCTTTGTATGTGTCCCTGCCGTGGAGCACGGACCAAGTACAGCTTCCTGTCTGCGGTCAGTGACCATCCACTGACCACAGCTCCTCCAGGTACTCTTTTGTTTACTTTTTAACATGCACTTTTATATAGTGAATGTCTTTGCAGTCCGTCTCTGCCCGCCCTCCTCCTGCTGTTACTGATCCCTCCCTCGTGTTGCTTTCCCCTGCCCTTCTCCAGCTGTCATTGTTTCTTTCCCCCGCCGCCTCCTGCTGTCTGTAGTTTGCTCCTCACCCCGCCCTCCTCCTGCTGTCAGTGGTTTGTTCCCCAACCCACTGTCCATGGTTTGTTCACCACCCCCGCTGTCCATGGTTTGCTCCTGCCCTCCTTCTGCTGTCCCAGGTTCGTTCCCCACCCCATGCCCTCCTCCCTCATGTTTCTTGCCCACCCAACTCCCTGTTTTTTTATACTTATACACATCAGCACAGGTTGCTGTGCAAGATGGCTTAAAGGGGAAAAAAGCGCTATGACGCAGTCAACACTGGCCTCGTAATAGCACTATTTATTACTTTAAACCACGTTGCATAGCAGCTCGTGCTGCTGTGCAACATGTAAAAAAAATGACAAAGCCAATAGATATCCCATAGGCAAAACCTATTGGCTTTTTCAAATGCTTGTTTCTCTTTTTCCTGTAACAAGCCCTAAAGTCTTCATGTTTGATCCGCAGGCTGGTAGTATGTGTTTATGTGGACCAACCCTTTCTTACTTTTGCTTGAAAGTTAAATGCCAAAGCCACATTTATGTTCGAATTATTGTGGCTGGAAGATACTACATTTTTAACGAGTAGCATAGTGTAGAGTAGCTCCATAGGAAAAAAATATGTTTTATGTTTATTGAGTTATAAAGGGAAAATCAAATATGGCATTACAGTGTTTTCAACTCACTTCTTAGATTATAACCTTATTCTGTACCTTAGTAGCATTTGTTCATCACTCAAAGGCAAATAGTTTAAGGTATCACGTGTTAATCTTTTGAATTTCCTTGACCCCCTATGAAACACCGCCTAAGCAATTTCTATGAGTTTAATCTTTAAGCAGAAACAAGTATAAACCAAACAGATTCACAAACTAGGAAATATTTGATTTAATTAACCACTAAATACTGTATAAGAATCGAAGGTTTAATGTAATGGGAAATTTGGAGCTTTTCAAAAATTGGTTTTACTTAATAAAAAAATAAAGTGATAGCAAATCACTTTGGGCCTTATTATGATTACGGCAGTCCTAGGACCGCCATACTTGCGGTGACTGTCTGACCACCGCCACCACTGCGGGTCCGCCCATCGTATTTCGAGTGTGGTGGTCAGGCAGCCACATGACCGCCGACTCCGCTGGGATGCAGGATACCGCTGTGGTGGCGCAGCGATAAGGGGCAGAAATATGCTGGTGGTGCCACTGCGGCACCGCTGAGAATATTCGGAGTTGCTTTTCCACCGCCCATTTCATGGCGATGAGCCCGGCATGAAAAGGGTGGCGGAGATGCAACTAAGGAGGCCCTAACAGGGCCTTCTGCCACTTCTGGGCCTGGGGGTGCATGCGGGGGCACATGTTGTGCCCCCCTGGAATTGCACCCCCGTTCCTGCACGGTGCGGCATGCATGATATGGTGCATGCCACACCATGCAGGAACGTGCTGCAGGCTTTGTCACGGCGGCAGTCTGCTTTTAAGGCTTTCCTATGAACCTAACACAGCCGCCGCTGTCAGACCGCTGCAGCACCGCCCGTCCGCCCTGGATTTAACTCAGAATCTGGCAGGCAGGCGCACCACGGGCTCCCTCGAGGCAAGCTGAGGACAGCAACTTAATTTTTAGCCTTCAATTTCAAATTCCTTTACATTTACTGAGCGGTTTAAATTAATTTTAAAACTTTGCTTTTTGCATTTTTAGTTACATATACTTTATTATTCTGCTAATTTTATTTCATTTTCTAAACATTTGTGCACCCCCAGGTATGTGCCGCTGGTTGCCTGGGGTCCATGGACCCCTGGTTAAGAAACGTGCGAATTTTCATCATCGAAGTCTATTGTATAACTAGTTCAAAGGCTTAAATGAATGGGGGTATTTAGCTTATGGCAGCCCAGCCACTTAACTGCCTTTATCTGAGAGAGAGAAGAAGGCCTCTTGTGTGTTGGTGACTTGATTCTATGTGTTTAGATGTAAATCACCCATACTGATCTCATCCGCCCTTGATTGTGGAGGTTACTGAGCTTCAGAGAGAAAGGCCATGGTCACTTAGCACCGCAGAGTGAGAGGTAATAGAGGCTGGTGTTAAATTGCTACTGTTATCCCATGAAATGGGGTTCAGGCCTGTTTAGAGGGAGACATGCTAATTTTGTTGTGCTTCATCTAGATGCAGCACTAATGTATTAACACCAGTTACTACTGTAGTTACTTTCCTTGCGCCGCCAATATTGTAACCTTATCATTGGTATTCTGATGGTAGCTAATGGTTACCTGTGCAGCCTCATTGATCTCTGGGGCAGGCTGATTGCACTGTCGTAGTTGTGAGGAGACAACATCGTCCCTGGCTTCATCTGGCTTCTTACTTGGCAAGAAGCACACTAACTGCTTTTTCGGAATTATGGCAGTCCTTTGAGCTAGAGGCATTAGTGTCTCTAGAGCTTGTTGAACCTGTAGAATTTGCAAATAATGTTTTACTGATTTCATTTGTCTTAACCTTTCTTTTGCTTGTTAGATACACTGTGAGAGTTTTGCCCTTACTGGTAGTGATGTTGGTGCTAGCATGAGAGGAGTGAGGCTGCACTGCCAGGGTTGACTGTGCTGACTCTGCCTTGATCGATAAGGTTGTTTCTAGGGGGAGCAGGGGTGGTCAAAGTGTCTGGACCCATTTTGCAGGAGCTGCCGCTGAAATGTCCTGTGTTGCAGGGGCCCGTCTGCTGCAGCCACCCATCCCAGCAGCGGCAAAAGCAGCAGAATAGGGTCTTGGGGGGCAGCCGACAAAAGGGAGGTATGCCCCTCGGGATTATTTAGGGGGTGCTGCAGTCCAGGCGATTGCCAGTTTAATTTTGGGCTCCATTCCTCTCCAGGCGATAGCCCATGGGTTTTATACTGGGCTGTTTTGGGCTCCTTGCCACCATATTGGTTACAGGTGACCGGGTGGCAGGTGGCAGGAAAAGCTGGGCCATTGGCAAAGCATGCTGAAAGGAAGGGGGTGAACAACCTCTCACCTAGACGAGGCAGGAAGTTAAAGGTTGCGTATGCAGACATGCTGTAAGATGGCCCCCAGATGGTTGAGCATGTAAAAAGCTCTGGGGCTTGGGCTCAGCTTTGGGTGTATATCCCTGCTTAGCCTGCCTTTGGTACCCCATTTCAAAGGAGACAACCGCTCCCTACCGCTGCTGCTTCGCATCTAAATCCTGGAGGATGCAGATGCCCCAGACAGCATCTTTTGCAGCACTCTTGAAACAAACTCATGCCGCCCTTGCCGAAGCGGTACCAACAGAGCCAAGTGAGCCTCCCACAGTGGCTCCCATGGGCAGTTGGCGATTCACTGGAGGGGCCGGCCTCAGGGACGCTGGGGCTGCAAGTATCGCTCTTACCCTTACTCCCTCTATTCGCCCAAGCTGCAGCGCAGATACAAAGGAAGGAGCCCACCATCTTTTGCACTGTGGTGGAGGAAGGGATCCTACCTCTACTTCTGTGCCATCCAACTGGCCCCACAGACTGGCCCCACCACGTCACCTCTCCTCGACGCACTGCTTGTGAAAACGCCCTGCTCCCAATGCTGGACCTACATGACATGGGGTCTAGCCCGTAGAGTTGCTCCTTTTCCAAACACCGCTGGGCCCTGCTGTGAGTGGCTGCCGATGTCCCAGCTGCTTATTCCAGCCGGTAGGCCCTGGGTTTACAGGGTCCACGAGGTATGGACTGCCGGTCCCGGCAATATCGGGGTATTAGGGAAATACTCTGTTAATTTTGGACATTCCGGTCTTTCCTAGACCTTGAAATAATGGTTGATAATGGAAAGAGTTGTGTAGTAATCTGCTTTAGCATTAACTAGCTTCACTAAGCTGATGTCATTTAGAGTTTAGAATGTTACTTTTTGAATCTAGGGGACTGCTGTGCCAGTTCCCTGGAAGCTGTGGAGACAAACGGTCATTAAACTCTGTGTTTCCTACACTTACCTTTGGTGTGGTGATTACCTCAAGTTGTCTGGGTGAAATGACTGTAAAGGCTCTAGTACGAGCTCAACCATCAATCATCTGCAAAGCTACTTACAATTCTGCATCCAAAGTACTGGCCAGTGGCTCCAACTGCAAGATAAGGGGGACCACAGGGTCTGCACGGTCGAGTTTTCATTTGGGAAAAGCTCTTTAAAAGTGCCAGTCTCACCTTGAGCCTTAAATTTAACGCTCTGAACGGAAAGAGACTGTTGGGCCACCTTGTTAAAAATTACCGTAAAGGCCCTAATACGAGTCCAATCTACTGTAATGCACTGCTGGATCTTCCAATCGCTTACAAAATGAAAGAGACTGCTGGGCCACCTTTGTAAGAAATTACCATAAAGGATCCAGTACGAGCCCTTTTCCTCTGTGTCCTCCGAATGGAGGGAGACTGCTGATGCCACCTGTAGGAAAGTTTTGCCTGGTGCATGATGTGATTTCAAATTGAAAATGCACTGGGTCCCTGCTAACCAGGTTCCCAGTGTCAGATCCCTTTCCTAAAACTGTACCATGATTGGCACAACTTCACCCACCCCTGTAAGTCCCTAGTAAAAGGTACCCCTGGTACCTAGGGCATTGGGACAGAAGAGGGTCCACTGGGGCTGCAACACAAATTGTGCCACACCAGAGGCCCCTCACCAAGACTATGTAAACTGCCATTGCAGGCTGAGTGTCTTGGTGCAGAGAAAACCGAAGAGTCAACCATGAAACTCACGAGACCCTGGAGGAAGGTAGTCCTCTCCACCTTTCTCCCTGCCTTTACCCCTCCTATCATATTGGGCTACGAAGACACGAATCATGCACTAAAAGCCCTTGAAGACTCTTTTATAAAGTCTTTAGACACCATTGCCCCACTACAAAAGGTCAAAAATGAAAAAGGAAACCCACCCCGCCCCCTGGAACTCCAAATATCTAAAGGAGAAGTCCGCAGTTAGGAAATTAGAACGTAAATGGAGGAAATCCAAATCAGAGGAGGGAAGACTCACCTACAAAATAGACCTAAGGAAATACCTAAAATATTGTAACATTGCTAGAAGAACTCACAAAGCTGGGGGAATCAATTCAGCAAAATACTCTTCCAAAGAGCTCTTTAAAATCCTTAAGGAACTCACTAATCCGAGCAGCTGTAATCCTATAATACTGACTTCTCAATCACATTGCCATAATCTCCCTGTGCACTTCGAACAAAAAATTAACAATATCTACAATTCCCTTGCAAACAACACGATACCTATGACTCAGGAATTTCAGGAAGTCAAGATTAACTTCAATCTTCCACCCTTCAATTTGTCAATCCCGTTACAGAGGATCAACAGTCCTGCCAAGTACCACGCATCAGGCGTTAGTCTAACACATTTTGGTGTGGTGGTCCACATCACCGCACCAAAATGCGAAGTCACGCATTTATAGCGCCTCCTGAAGTTGCTGACAAATGGAGACGTAGCGCTGCTGTTAGCTCTCATTGAACAATGCACGACCGGGTGCTGCTCTGGCAGGCCACAGTGTGTTACAGACTGCACGACACTGTGCAGTGCAGCTACTGCACTGCTCTGCTGTTTAATTAATAATGTACATCTTCATCTGCCAGGAAGGAGGTGGTTCCGGTCGCGCCAGCCGGCCAGGCTGGATCAGCTGAGCTCTCACTGGGGCTGCAGCACCACAGCAGCGTTTGCAACATTGTACATTTCCCGCCCGAGACAGAAAATTAAGACATTAAATGGGCGGTGCGAGCGGGCGGAAGTTATGTTTGTAAGTTTCATTTTTGAAGCCCCCACTGCTTGCACCTGTGCCTCTCATGCCTTGCTGTGACTAACTGGACCAATCTGCTTGGAGGCTCCTCGTCGTGGCCTTGGGTCTCTCAGTCACTCTGGAGACCGAGGGCCGCCTGCCCGTGAACCGGCTGCTGCTTCTACTATCATGCTGTAAAGGAAATAAAGCTGACGGTTTTGAGGACACACATGCACAGCGCTGGTGAAATAGGAAGGGCCAGCAGCCACGCTGCCAGATAGTCAGCCAGCCGACACTGCTGTGCAGGTGAGGACACCACTCCGGGCCGCTGTCAATTAAGTTGCTGATCGATTCGCTTACAAAGTAGAGATCCTCCCACCTTGTCCTTACACTTCAAAACATTTTGCGGATGGTGATTAATTCACCGTAATTCGGGATGGATCTATGAGGATCATCCTCCCCCACTTTCTTTGATCCTTGGAATTGGGTCAAAAAACCGCAACGTGGATGCGGGTGGCTACACTGAGAGCCCAGATCTACATACACGGCGAATAGGTTGGTTGAATAGGCATATTTAGGCCCTTTTAATTAATTGTTGTAATTATTAGGGAATTAATCAAATTGCCCTTCTTTATCATTAAGGTTGCTCCCCCCCGTCCCTTGTCCTGAGCAAGACCTGCCGGCCGAGGCTACAATTACCCTCTATGCCCTTAAGCTGGGTCGAAACGTCGACGCTCATCCCTTAGCAGGCTTGTACCACACGTCCCCTCCGCCCCGCCCTCGCTGCAGATGATACCTCTCTGTTCAGTTACAAACCAAATTGAATTAATTTGTTGCATATTGATTCATGTTGGACAGGCCTACTTCGACTGATTTTTGTTATCGGTCAAATTTAGAATATTTTGAGAAATGTCTGTTTTTTGATTTCTTTTGGAATCTTTTCCCTTTCCTTCTTCCTTATTCACTTCACAATTGAGCACTTTTTCCATGCACCTTCCCGTGGAGCTACCTCCTTCTTCTCAAGTTATGAGTATGGAAGGGTGTCTACCCATCTGTTGAAATTATTTTGTGAATAATACATATATGGATTTTTGAAACAATCAGGAGATGTCAAGTATGTTTTTAGGTTGTTTGCACATCAAAGAAGATTTATTTAATTGGATTTATTAAACCTTGTGCTGACTGTATGCATGCACTAAGTCACTTCTAAGCAATAACTTCTCCCAGAAATTGTTTGTCTTGTAAAAAGAAAGGTCCAGGACCATTTGTTTTTTGTACCACTCAGTCTGGTCGACAGACTGGTGGCCATCAGAGCTGGGTTTACCACCTACCCCTAAAAAATATGTAAAGAACCTAGGAGTCCTCTTAGATGATAATCTCTCCATGAGTGAGCATGTAAAAAGCATCTCCGGAACCTGTTTTGGCCTCATGAGAATGCTTAAGAAAGTGTTTCAGTGGACCCCTCTACAGTCCAGGAAAACTCTAGTCCAAGCTCTGATAAACAGTTGCATCGATTACGGAAATGCCTTATTAGTGGGAATTAATGAAAGCCTCCTTGCTAGGTTCAAGGTGGTGCATAACACAGCTGCACGCCTTATCTTGAACCTCCCTCCTCGCTCTCCATCGGAACCCACGTTGCGCTCCCTCCATTGGCTACTGATCAAAAAACATGCCCTTTTCAAACTTCTTTGTCTAGTCTGCAAAACTTTGCACGGAAACAGACCGTGTTACCTCAAAAACAAATTGCAGCCGTTTATCCCTGTCCGTCAGCTTAGATCCAACGATCTATTGTTACTACGCCCCAAACGTATCAGAACGACCAGATTTGGGAGCCGCTCGTTTTCTTTCCTGGCCCCACATCACTGGAACCTGCTGCCCTTGTCCATTCGCGCCTGTCCCGATCTCACTCTCTTTAAAAAACTTCTGAAAACTGTTTAACCTGTAACCCTGCCATCGTACGGTGATATGTCCCCTGCTGCCATGGGGCCTAAAGATCCCCTCTGGGATGATTTGTGCGCCCAATAAATAAATAAATAAATAAATGGCACAAAGCCCCGTGTGTCATGCCCTCATACACTGCATGAGGTATAGGTAAGTCATCCCTACTGGAAGCCTTACAGTTATAAGGCAGTGCATCCTGCACTATATCCCATGTGTGGACATATCTTCATGAGCAGATATGACCCTATAATATCTATGTCAATTCTTGGATATTGTAAGTGCACAGGGAAGCCATAGAAAGTACATGGGCTGGATACTTGTCGTCACTGGTTTCCCAGCTCCATGATGGCTTCACTGTACCCTGAGATATTTGGTACCAAACATCTCATCTTAATAAATCCTCACTGATGTCAGTGTTGGATTATTAATTAATGCACGCAGGAGACACCTCAGAGAGTCCCCTGAAAACCTAACAAGCATTGGTGTGGTCTCTGACTAGTCTTAGCCAGCCTGCCACCACTAGACATGTTTCTGACCTCATAGGGTGAGAGCCAGTGCTCTCAGAGGGCAGAAACAAAGCCTGCTCTGGGCAGTATGGCCTTTCGAGGCAGGAAGCTTCAAAGGCGATGCAGCCTTTGAAATGCAACCCAGCCATCTCCAGATAGCGGAGGACGCCAACCCCTTCCGTCCTGCTCCACATTTGGCGGGAGGACAGACTGGAAACTTACTTAACTTAGGAGGAGGGTCCCCATTCTGCCAGCACCAACCCTAAGGGGGGGCGGGTGATATGGAGCACACTTTTAATTTTCCTCCATTTCGGTTTGAGAGGGAATTAGCCAATTAGGGCTAGGGTAGTGTCCCTTCCCACAGGAAGTGGTCACTTAGAGGGTGCAGACACCCTAAAGGTAGGTAGACCATTGGCTACTACCTGTCAAGCCCTTTAACGCCCCTATATTTAGTATTTAGGCGGCATTCCTGGACCCTGAACTTCAGACCCAAGAATAGAAGACCTGCTGCAGAACTTTGGTGCAAAACCCTGCCTGCTGCTTCCAGGACTCAACAATCGTGGTGTGCTGTCTCGTCCTGCTGTTGTGAGAACTCCAAGAACCCCGGAGCACCCCCAGCACTTCGCTAATTGCCAGAGTACTCCCTTAGGGTAGAGGAACTACTCCCCTGCATTCCACAGGCACCGAACCCGCAAAGTCCGATTTACCGACTTGCTGCTTCCCAGCGACTCTGTTGCAGCATCCAAGCAAAAAGAGGTATATCAGCTCTGGAGGGTCAGATCTGTCTCCTCACCAAGTATGGAGATACCAGGACCTACCGAAGCCATGCAGCACCAATACCTGGGGTACCGGATCCCCTGCAACCTACACCGAGAGGAAGCAAGCACCCATTGAAGGACGTCGAGACCCCTGAGATCCACTTCATAAGTGGCTCAGCTGTCCCAGAATTGTCCCTGCAACCTGCCTGCCCCTGACTGCGAAGTCATCTTGATACAAGCTGCCCAGCCGACCTACCTGCTCTGTATCCAGCCCACCCGGCCTGGGCACCAACAAACCAACTGTGCTTTCTTCGTCCTGAGGCCCTTGCGACCTGCTTTCTCGAGTGGGACCCTTCATACTTACCTTTAAGTCCCCTTGTGCAGTGTGTTTTCAGGTGGCCCTCTTCTTCATAGCGTGCCAGCTTCCAACAACCTCAGCATCCTGCTCCTGGCCGAATACGGGAAGCTCCAGAGAATCTGCTGGTGGAACATTGGACCTGGCCTAGCTACATACCTAATTCCCAAAGGCGAACCTCGAAATACAACTGTATGATTTTATACACATTTTTCTATTTTCTCCCATTTACTTCAATGGTGTGTAATTGTGAACGAAAGTGATTTATTTTTCGAACTTGAAAAATTCATATCTTGAAAAGTACTTACTGTAGAATGAAGTTCTTGGTCTGAAACATTATATAAAAATCGGTGTTATTTTTGCAAATTGGTCTCGGATTTATTCTTGAGTGTGTGTATCATGTATTGCCTCTGTAAGTACAACAAATGCTTAGCAGTACCCTCTGATAAGCCTGACTGCTCACGCACTCTACCACAAATAGAGCGTTAGTATAATCCACTTTTGTCTCTGTATACCAATCCGGATCTCACTGGACTCTCTGCACAGTGTACTTCATTTTAGTGCACTATATAGAGAGCCAGCTTCCTACACCAGTCTTCTGCAAAGCATTGTTGGATCTTCCTATTGGGTACAAAAAGAAAGAGACTGATGCGCCTCCATGTAAGAAAGTACTGTAAAGGCTCTAGTACAAGCCCCATACCTCTGTAAAGCACAGCTGGATCTTCCTATTGCATACAAAAAACAAAATACCTCTTGAAGTACTGGCCACTGGTTCCAGCCATAAAGCACTGTGACCACAGTGCCCGTGCGGTCAGGACTGTTGGTCCCTGCGACAGAGGGGCTTATGATGAAATACTTTGTTAAAGTAACTTTCCAGGCTCCCCAGGGAAGAAACTACTGTACAATAACAATGTTGTCACATGTCAGTGTTGCGCCACCAATCTTTCACCTACACCTTGTGATGCCACTAACCATGAGCTTCAGACAAGCAAACCACTAACTGTGAGCTTCAGACAGGCAAACCATCTCCCACAGAGAGCTCATGGAAAACTCATTTTACTCCACTCACACTCCCTTACCACTCTTAGTATAACAGGCTCCAGACACAAGCATCTCAGCAATCTACTTCTAGTCGGAGTCCGTGTTAAGCTCAGTAGTCCACTCTTGTAGAGGGATATCTCAATGCACTAACTACACCTGCATACATTAGCTGGGAGCTCACCCCTAAACTCTCAACAGAATCCTAGAAGAGCCACTCGAGGCCTACCTCAAATGGGGCCTCAGAAGCAATTTCAAAGTTCCATATCAAGTTCTGGAGCCTACTGCTGGGACAATGTCCCACCGAAACACTGTCATGGAAAGATACAGCCCCAACTCATACTGCATTAAATTTCTCCACCTCCTCCCCACCCACAACCTCTTCCACATCTAGACACCCTGAAGCGCTGGTCTCGTTACCAGAATCATGCTCCCCCTCTCCATGGCACACCACCACTGCCCAGCTGGATTTATCTATCACAGCCGAATCCCCTCCGCCCATCAGCCTCAGCAGGCTAGATGCAACCCTAGCCTCCGCCCCAGACTCCGAGGAGCTCCATCGTACTCCACTCGCCACCACTGACCCCATGGCCTCCCAACTGATCCCTATAATAACTTGCCTAGAACATAAAATCAACACTATTCTAGATTACATTTTGTCACTGCATAAGCAAGCAAAGATTAGCTACATCCTGCCCCAACCTCACACATCAATGGTGAACACTGATCTTGCCACAAATATACACTCTGACCCACTATCCCTCACCCCTAGGCAAACTATCCCCTACATTCACCGGCATCTCAAACAGAGATGCACCACTCCTGGACTGTCGTAGCGGGAAGCCAAATTGTTGAGCAACACTTATGACAATGCTCCTACCCAACCCTGCCATAGCAAGATCCCGGTCATTCTTGGCATGTGTAGGACCCCGGAACACGACTTGCCTCCCCAGACCTCCCGCCCAACTAACTTCCATCCAACCCAGTCAGCCTGGTCCGAGATCTCTACCTACTGGTCAGTAGTCAAGCATGCCACTGTTATAGCTGAAACCATCTTAAGGTACAAAATTGACATATGTTTTCTAACTGAAACCTGGCTGAACGACCACTCATCCCCTCTTGTTGATCTCCTGACCCTGCCTGGCTTCTCTTTCATTCGCTGCAACTGCAAGGATCGCACGGGGGTGGATTAGCCATCTTACACAAAAGCGACCTCTGCTTAAATCCTCTCCGCATTACAAAGTACCCCACCTTTGACTATTTAGGAGCTCAGCTATCCTCCATAGGCCCCAACCCCACCAAATTTCATGTTATATATCACCCTCCAGGGGAAAACTCACAATTCCTTGAAGACCTAACAGACTTAATATTGCAAAACTCCCTAAAAGGCAGCACAGACATTATACTAGGAGATCTAAACCTGCACTTGAACAATGCAGAAGATCCAACAGTACAAGCGCTTTCCTCCATCTTGGAAGCGGGCTCTACCCTTGACGCAATCATCTCTAAACATAACACCTTATCCCTCCACTCTATCCTACTTTCTGACTGGACTGACGACCACCTAATCCTTTTTGATCTCAATGCCATCCAACCTAAGGCCATCCCCTAAGCTATCCGTGCCAAGCACTGGGCGAGGAACACACAGCGAATCCCCCATGGAGAGTTGGAAGCATTAGTCAGTTTGCAAATTCTACCTTCACCCGACCTCACCTCCATTGATGACCTACACACTACAACACAAAAATGACAGAACATCCTGACTCATTCGTCCCTTTGAAACTCAAGAAATCAAGGAGTATCCCGTACAGGTCCTGGTTTATTAAAGACCTCAACAATGAGAGGCGACAACTCTGACTGGCTGAAAGAAACTGGAGACAGTAACCCGCACTAAGTAATTTCTTGAGCCTCTGAGCGGAACACCAAAAATACAAAAAACACATCTTCAGAGAAAAATCCTCCTTCTTCCGAGCCCAACTTGACCACCTAGAAACAGACATCATCAAGCAGCAAATCTCCTTGCTACCTCAACATTCAATCCAGGACTCTACCAAGTGCTGTGAAAAGTTTGCAACATTCTTCTCGGGGAAAAAAAACTAACCGATCTCTCCCTTGACCAACGCACCTCCATACCCTACACCCTGGACACCACCTCTTGCAAAGCTTTACCTCTGACTAATGGCTTTGTTCCAAAACTTCCCCTTTCAGCAACTCAGAACACCAACCTCAACCCCTTGCAATTGAGAAACAATGCAACTTGAACTGAATTCGATTACCTCCCTGAAGAAGTCCTCAAACTACTCGCATGTATTAAGCCGACATCGCACATCTCCGACCCCCTCCCTGCTGCGCTTGTAAAAAATCTCAGTCACATCATCTCTGCTACGTGGGCCAAAATTATTAACTCCTCCTTATCGAGCGGCTCCATGCCGGCCTCTCTCAAACTCGATCAACTTACCCCCCTCATCAAAAAAACAGTTGCCGACCAGAACGACTTTGACAGTTATAGACCTATAACGAACCTCCCTCTCCTGGCCAAAATCACTGAAAAATGTGTGTTGGCACAACTCAACAACCACATTGAAAAATACAACCTACATGACCTCTTCCAATTTGGGTTCAGGAAAGGCTGCATCACAGAGACTGCAATACTGAACATCATAGACGACCTACACAGATCTCTGGATGAAGGCCAGGCCTGCCTCCTAGTCCTCCTGGACCTCTCGGCTGCCTTTGATACTGTCAACCAGGACATCCTCCTAAATACCCTCTCACAACGTGCTGGTATCAATGGAACTGTCCTTCTGTCCTTTTTGAATGAACGCTCAAAGTTAATTAAATTAAACAACTCCACCTCAAAAGCAACACCAGTCTCGCAAGGAGTTTCTCAAGGGTCAATCCTGTCTCCTACTCTATTCAACGTCTATATGGGACCCCTTGTATTGATCCTGAAACAAGCCAGAGTTGCTTATAATCTCTATGCTGATGACACCCAAAGCTACATGAAAATCTCGTCACTTAAAGACATCCAGCACCTAAACAGCGCTCTCTTAACCGTTCAATCCTGGCTGACCAACAACCATCTTAAGCTTAACCCCAACAAAACCGAACTCCTGTTCATCCAACCCCACAGAAAAGTCCTTTCCTGTTGAGATTTACTTGGCAACCTCACTACATTAACTGCAAACTTCCCGTCTCCAACTCTGTAAAATCTCTGGCGATTATACTTGACAAAAAGCTAACCATGAAAGAGCATATTAATGCCTTAGCTAAAAGTGCCTTCTACACTTTGAAACACCTTAAAAAAATCAAACCCTTCATCCCCAATGAAGACCTAAAGACTGTGGTACAATCTTTAGTCCTTTCCAAACTGGACTACGATAACACAACTATCAAGGGTGTCTCAAAAACACACATAGCCCCTTTGAAAGCTACAGTCAGACTACTGTCAGGGGAGAGTCGCTGAAACCACATCACACCCACTCTTAGGAAGCTCAACTGGCTACCCATCGAGGCAAGACGTATATACAAACTGCCTGCATAACCCACAAAGCTCTCAACTCGGAAAAAACAGTTTACTTTGCAAACAAAAGAGACCTCTTCAAAGCTCTAACAGTCTACTCCTGATTCCGCCCAAATTCAAGAAGGAAAAATCATGCACCTGCACCTTCTTTGGGAATGCTACCAGATTCTGGAACTCGTTGCCTCTGGAATTACGTGACAATCACTCATTCCCTTACTTCAAGAGGAAACTTAAACTTCTTCTTCTCAATAACTACCTAAACCCCCCCCCCCCCCACCCAAGCGGGCCGATTGGCCTAATTGCTCCTACCCCACACCCTCCATCTCAATTTGAATACCAGTACCTTGGGAAAAAACTGTGACTCTACTCTCCCCACCTTAGCAACCCCTTACCTTAATCTACCTCAGAACTACAGCGTTTGCATATCTTACTAACCGTCGTATACTTATCTTTATATGGCTACTACGTATTTCCTCTCACTTTTTTATGTAAGTCACGCCATTGCTCCTATATCGCTCACATATCCTATTGTCTATCGTACACCTCCTTTTATACTGTTACTATGTACTGTTACTTTTTATGCAACTCATGTAAGTGCTGCTATATCGTTCACATATCCTGCTGTCTATTGAATACCTCTTCTTACACTTTTACTATGCATTGTTGTTTGCTTTTTATGTAACTCATGTAATTGCTGCTGTGCTAACCCTGTAAAGCTTTCTGATGCCTTTGGTTCAAGTTTGCGCTATACAAAACTGGATAAATAGCTAAATAAATAAGTATAGGAAGTTAAGTTGGTTAGATCTTAATAGATGCAGTCATAGAATGTAGGAGAAAGTTAAGGTTAGGAATTGTAGAACGGCAGTACAGTAGGAAGTTGATAATTGTGGGGTTAGGTATGTGGGTAGGACATAAGGGGAAAGGGTAGGCAAATAGATAGTTGATGTTTTGTAAAGTGAGTCTTTAGTTTTTGTAAGGAGGAATGCCCAGGTAAAGTATTGTCATATGCACCTGTTTCATCAAAGTGACCCTTTTCACTCAAAATTACATTGTCAGTGGTCTGTGCTGTGCCCCTCTCTCCCAATCAGCAGGAGTGCACCGGAATGCACAGTGGATGCAAGATAGGTACATGGAGCCCCAGAACCAGGAGGATGATTAGGGAGACCGGGGTGCAGCCAGGGTCCAGCAACAAGACTCTGCCACCTTGGTAAGTATATTCTATCTTGAAACGGTCTCCCCTCCCTTCTCCCTCTGCAGGAGCTATTGGGTCGACAGCTGTATTTTTGCAAGTGTTAGCACACTAGTGAGCTGGCACCATCTTCGTATACCACCCTCTATCCTATTCTCTATTCTCATATTTTACATTATGAATAGTAAAATATGCATTTATTATAGTTTGTTTTAATAATTTTATTTATATTGTAATTGGTTTTATTATGTTGGTTACATTTCAAGAATAATATTTTTTTTGCTGTGTTATTGTGTTTGTGTAGAAGTAGGGTTGGAAAAGCTGATAAATATATATTTTTTAATTTTTAATATTTATGTATTAATTTACAGTCTGTGTTCATAATTAATTTTTAAATATTTTATATTGAGTTTATATATATTTTTTTATTTAGTTATAATGTTTCATTTAAGTATTATTTAATGCTTATTTTTATATTTTGGATATATATTTACATGTTATTTAATTTTGTGAAGTATTTTTGACTTGATATTTTTTTATTTTATAATATTTGTTTTATTTTGCAAATATATATGTGACTTTCTTTTATCATTAATTAATTGATATTTATTTAAAGTAATTAATATGTACTGTTTTAGTGGTAATAATGTTTTAATATTTTTTTAATGTTTAGATGGTTGAATTTTATATAATTTTATTTTTCCTGTTACTTAAGATTGTGAATAGTAAATGGGATTTTTAAAGGTTTTTAACTTTTTCTACTTCTGGTAGGTCTGATCGTGAATTGTAAGTATCATTCCTCCAAAGTTCAACATTTTTGTTAGTTTTACCTAGGTTGGAAGGGGAATAGTAACTGAGTGCTCTAAAGTACACAACTTTCTCTACAGTTGTCCAGTTTGGTATGGGAATAATAAAGCTGATGCCTCCAAATTCTGACATTTTCACTACTCTTTCTCAAGTTGGAGTGGATTAGTAAATTCGATTTTGTTTGAAGTATCTGTTTTTTATAATTTTGTTTGGATGGTGTTATGGTGGTTTTTAATTATATTTATTTTTTATGTTTATTAGATTGAAGTTCGAATTGTAAATATGTCACCCTTTTATCTAGTATGTATCTATTTTTTTTAATGTGTGTTGGATTTTATTTGGGGTTGGAATTTTTTAAATTATTTTTATTTAAATTTTGTTTATTATTTCATATTTGTTTTAGTATAATAGCTGTTTTTTTGTAATGTAATTTAAAAGTGTATATTAATTTAAATTGTATATTTTTATTTTACATGGTTAATTATTTGGGGTTTTATTATTTGACACATTTTAGTTTTAGCAATATGTGTTTTATTTTTAATTATGTAATAACTATATTGTATAATTTGTAATTGTTTTTATAATTTCTCATTTCTCATTATATCAACTGTGAGGGCATTCTGGCACTGTAGCAGATGTGTGTGCTAGCCTCTGGAGTGCTTACCTATTTATCTATCTATCAATCTATCTATCTATCTATCTATCTATCTATCTATCTATCTATCTATCTAGCTATCTATCTATCTTGTGTTTCATAAAATTTAAATTGTTTTCAATTATTTTTATATATTATATTTCTACTTAATATACTAATTATTTTTTTTAAAAATTGGTATCTTTTTATTTTTGATTAAATTTGTTTTAAAGTTACACATTTTATATTATTTTTAAGTGATTAAAAGTGTCTTTTCACTTTTCTTAATTATATATATTTTAAATTTAGAAACATTTCAATATATGTACTTACCTAAGTAATGCTAATATTTTTGTCCACTATGGGGTCGATTCCGATTCGGGCCGGAAAAAGCACCGACCGACTCGGAGCCGGAAAAATTACCGACCGACACGTACCAGTGGCGCCCGACACGCCAAGTACGATGCAAGCCGCGATAAATCCGACCGACACGTCAGGAAACCAAGCCGACCGACCGAGCCGCTCGGAAAATAGCAATCCGGCCGGAAAAACACGCGAATCCAACCGACCGACACGCACCCGGAACAAATCCGACCGAATCGTACCCGCCAACTCCAACCCGCAAAGTACGATGCAAGGCGCGAAAACACGACCGAGTCGGACGGAGGACAAGCCGTACGACCGACACGCATACAAAACCGAGCCGAAGCAACACAATACACCGCGACCGACGCGTACGCAGCATACAAAACTGCACAAACACAGCGTGAACGAAACGGAAAACACCGTACGAGACCAATGCAGGGTCCGACTCGGTCACAAGAACGTTTCCAACATATACAAACAGCACAAAGGAAAAATCAACCAAAAAAGGCCAAACAAGCAATTACCAAGCCAATAAATACTGGGGGGTGGGGACAGAGAACAAAGACACACCCACAACTCCACCTATATAAAGGACACAAATCACTACCATGAGCCTTTGCAAATGCCATTTCACTGCCAGCACCCAAGAGAAAGCAACCACACACCCACAGCTCATCCCTCACACAAGCCACACACCATCAGCACACCAACAAATACCTACCTCACATACACCCAGCACAACACACACCCACACACCCTCACCTGCACACCAACACACACATCACCCACCATCACCACCCATCACCATGCCCCCCAAGAAGAATCACAAGTTCCTAGATTGTGAATTGGAAGTCCTGGTAGACGAGATCCTCAGTGTAGAGCCACAGCTGTTTGGCACATTGGTCCAACAGACCCCCATGTCACAGAAAACCAAGATGTGGGAGAGGATCATCAACAGGGTGAACGCCCAATCACCATGTCGGCGCACAAAGACCGACATCCAGAACAGGTGGTATGACGTGCGCAGGAGGGTACGGAAACTGCTGAAGCAAGACTACATCAACAGCCAACACACCGGCAGTGGCCCTCCTGCCAAGCCAATATACCTCAGGCCCTGGGAGGAGAAGGTGCGGGCCATCCTACCGCCAGTGAGCATATATGGACTAGAGGACATCCCAGAGCCTGGTGAGTACACAACAAATGTACACAATATACTGCCACAAAACACACACATCACTGTCAAGGGGAGAGTCAAACCATGCACTCATAGCAATTACACAGCAACTAGAACAGAATCATCCCAAAATGTGTATGTCAGTCAGATAAACACAACACATGCCATCCAAAAAGTCACATCCAACTGTGCCAACACATGTACAAACACAACCACAACTACAGCTAGGCAGTGGCACAAATAGAACTAACACACACATCCACACATGTAGCCACCACAACAACACCAACACACAGTGAAGACCACTCAAAGGAAGGAATTCTGTGTATGCTGGCCAAGTCAGTGTAGCCAATAGCATCATGGGAGTCGCAGTCACACATATTGCCCCCCACAACTGTCCCATCAACACCACCATGAACCATGCGCACATCACAGGGAGTGGAGAAGGACTCACAAGATGGCTGACACTGGCTACTGCTGTGAGGAGCACAAGGCCCTGCTGGCAACTGTGCACCAACAAACAGCAGGACACCACTGACTGACATCCTGAGAGACAACTTACACTCCCTGCAATGCAAGCACGTTCCATGGTGGGATATCTGGCTGGCTGGGTGGGAAGGTGGACTTGCAGCACTGACCATAGTCACCAGCACCTCCCCTCACACCCCCCCCAACACAAACTCCACAGTACCCACCTGGTAGAATGCAATGCCCTCCATCCTAACACAAGATCCCACAAAGCACCACCACCCTGGGTTATGTTGTGTGAAGCACAGGGACACTCTTGGGACTCTTAGCCAAACAACTGCCAGGACAACACTCCCAGCCATCCTGTCAGCACAGCCAGCCCACCCCACAGGGAAGCAGAGTCAAAAGGAAGGAAGCATGGGCATGCTGGGAAGGGGGTGGAGGCAATAGCATGATGGGAGTCGTAGTCACAGACATTGCTCAGCCTCACAACTGGCCCATCAACACCACCCTGAACCATGCTCACATCACAGGGAGTGGAGAAGGACTCACAAGATGGCTGACACTGGCTACTGCTGTGGGGAGCACAAGGCCCTGCTGGCAACTGTGCACCAACAAACAGCAGGACACCACTGACTGACATCCTGAGAGACAACTTACACTCCCTGCAATGCAAGCACGTTCCATGGTGGGATATCTGGCTGGCTGGGTGGGAAGGTGGACTTGCAGCACTGACCATAGTCACCAGCACCTCCCCTCACACCCCCCCCAACACAAACTCCACAGTACCCACCTGGTAGAATGCAATGCCCTCCATCCTAACACAAGATCCCACAAAGCACCACCACCCTGGGTTATGTTGTGTGAAGCACAGGGACACTCTTGGGACTCTTAGCCAAACAACTGCCAGGACAACACTCCCAGCCATCCTGTCAGCACAGCCAGCCCACCCCACAGGGAAGCAGAGTCAAAAGGAAGGAAGCATGGGCATGCTGGGAAGGGGGTGGAGGCAATAGCATGATGGGAGTCGTAGTCACAGACATTGCTCAGCCTCACAACTGGCCCATCAACACCACCCTGAACCATGCTCACATCACAGGGAGTGGAGAAGGACTCACAAGATGGCTGACACTGGCTACTGCTGTGGGGAGCACAAGGCCCTGCTGGCAACTGTGCACCAACAAACAGCAGGACACCACTGACTGACATCCTGAGAGACAACTTACACTCCCTGCAATGCAAGCACGTTCCATGGTGGGATATCTGGCTGGCTGGGTGGGAAGGTGGACTTGCAGCACTGACCATAGTCACCAGCACCTCCCCTCACACCCCCCCCAACACAAACTCCACAGTACCCACCTGGTAGAATGCAATGCCCTCCATCCTAACACAAGATCCCACAAAGCACCACCACCCTGGGTTATGTTGTGTGAAGCACAGGGACACTCTTGGGACTCTTAGCCAAACAACTGCCAGGACAACACTCCCAGCCATCCTGTCAGCACAGCCAGCCCACCCCACAGGGAAGCAGAGTCAAAAGGAAGGAAGCATGGGCATGCTGGGAAGGGGGTGGAGGCAATAGCATGATGGGAGTCGTAGTCACAGACATTGCTCAGCCTCACAACTGGCCCATCAACACCACCCTGAACCATGCTCACATCACAGGGAGTGGAGAAGGACTCACAAGATGGCTGACACTGGCTACTGCTGTGGGGAGCACAAGGCCCTGCTGGCAACTGTGCACCAACAAACAGCAGGACACCACTGACTGACATCCTGAGAGACAACTTACACTCCCTGCAATGCAAGCACGTTCCATGGTGGGATATCTGGGTGGGTGGGTGGGTGGGTGGGAAAGGAGGTCTGGCTGTCAACCAAACACAAGCAATGCAGACCATGTTCACACCCCAGAGAATACATAGAAATGCCCAAATAATGCAGGACAATGTGCCACACCAATATCAACCCCTGACTGTGACGACTTAGGACAATACAATGTACAGGCCCGCACCCCGAGGCACAGTCACAACTGTCAGGTGTGTCAACCACTGATGCCTGCAGAAACATGACATACATTGTTTGTGTCTCCCAAAAACAGGTGATGATAGGGACACAGCAGCAGACGCTGAGGAGTCCCAGTCCCAGGCTCAAGAGGATGCCGAGCTCACTGGCGTCGTACAGCCTCTGTCCTCCTCGGACGATGAAGAACAACCTGGCACATCCGGTGCAAGTCAACATGCTGCACCAGCAGGACCACCAGCTGCAGCACCAGCAGGTCCACCAGCTGCACCCCCTGCACCCACCCCTCCAACGACTGTCACCACGAATACCATCCCTGCCGACATGGACAGAATAAGGAACAACACCAGCGCAGTGACCCTGGACCAACCTGGGGCCATGGACACCACCACCACCAACCCCCAAGGTGGACCAGGGTTATCTGTGCGTGCAACTGCACACACTGCACATGTCAGCAGGGGTGGTGGGAGGGGTGGGAGACAGAGGTCGCTGCTTGCAGACGTTGCTGGTGTGCATGAAGACCCACAACTGGTACGCATAGCTGATGCGTACCAGTCCAGCACCGGAGAGCTCAGCCAGGTAGTGGGGCTCCTCAGAGACATCAAACAGCAGCAGGCTGCCCATCATGCCCGCTTGGACTCCCACATGTCCCACGTGGAGTCACACATGTCACGTGTGGACTCCCACATGTCACGTGTGGACTCCCACATGACCCGCGTGGAGTCCAAGTGGGATGTACTACATGAGATGACGGCGGTGCACAGGGACATTTTACAATGCCTCCGCCAGATGAACAGCAACCAGTCCACACCTCCCTGTGTGCCAACAACATCTGGTACCGAACAAACTGCAACTGCCACAGGGAGGGAGGAGGACTCTGGCGGAGAGTCCCCTGCACCGCAGCAGCCTGCACTTGAGGGCCCCCCCCAAGAAGAGGGGTCGTCCGAGGAGGGGAAAGTGAGAGGCTGATGGCCAAGCGCAACTCCCAGGAAGCCTGAACCTGTTCTGGATTTTCGCCTTTGTGCACAGACTGTTCACCCTGTTGATGGCAACACTACTCCCACACATTGCATGGGGAGTACAAGTTGGAACAATGTGTCAGACAACTGTGGCCCCGATACTGGGGATCCTGTCTACCTGGACTTTCTATTCATCTAGGAACTTGGGATTGCAAGATTCATGTACAGCACAATCCATCCTATGCACTATTATCACAGATGTATCACAATAAACACAATAATACACCATACTTGCCTCTGTCGTGATTCCAACGTGGGTGCTGTTATGGGGATGATGAACAGCAAAATTACACTGTGTATGCGAACTGCAACAGCAAGGACAACACAGGCATGTGAGTACAGGCAACGTGACACATATGAGGGAGACACACCACCAGGGCTACACAACACATACACACCTAGGCCATCTGACTCATTGCCTACACTGATGTTGCCAGGGAAGACGGTGCAATGCACAGACACCACACCCATTCCCAGTTGTAGTCAAGTAGCCCACAGGTGCAGTAAGCAAATGGCAGTCAAATGTGTGACCACAGACAACGCACATCACTAAGTGAAGCACAGGTTTATTACACAGTAGCAACATGCCGTAACCACTACAGATGCAAGGTAACCCCACCTGGTAGCGGGCACACAGTCAACAACTGTAGACAGAAGGAAGTCCATGGGTGTGGCGCACATCACCTGTAGGGACACAACAGCTACCAGCCTGGATGTGCAATCACGTCGTCGGTGGACACAGTTGACCAAACGAATCTGAAAGTACCCTGTGAAGGACAGAAATGACACACAGTCAAAAGCAATGCAGTACAGGACAGAACAGCAAAACTCATGCACAATACATGTTACAAGATACCCACCCAGAACCAAGTTAGCATGTCAACACTGTTGGGGAGTACAGCCCACCTGTCACCACACATCGCAACACACATCCTGTCAAGTAGCCCATGGACACACTCCAACAGCACCAGAGCACCACCCACACATCATGCCAACTCACATCATTCACATGACACCTCAGGATACTCACATTCAGCTAAAGAAGTTGGTGATGAGCTGTGTGCGGACATCACCATCACCATCATCATCATCATCGTCACTGGCATCGTGGTCCAGGCCAGGATCCTCCACAGGTGGCGGATGTTGGTCATCGTCATCCTGGATGAGAGGCAACTCCTTCCGCACTGCCAGGTTGTGGAGCATGCAGCAGACGATGATAATCTTGCACACTTTCGCAGGGGCATATGGGAGGGACCCTCCGGTCTTGTCCAGGCAGCGGAAGCGGCTCTTCAGGAGACCAAAGGTCCGCTCAATCACTCTCCTGGTCCGACCATGTGCCTCATTGTAGCGCATCTGGGCAGGTGTCACAGGGTTCCTGAGGGGTGTCAGCAACCACGGCATGTTGGGGTATCCCGAGTCACCTACGGACAGACAAGTGCACATCAGCTGACTTGGAAAAGTGGGCGGAATACTACAGATCAGATCACACACAATGGCACAAAGTCAGTACACACCGACAAGCCAGGCACGCTGGTTCTGCATCTGTGCCATCAACCTGGGGATGCGACTACTCCTCATCACAAAGGCATCGTGTGCTGAACCAGGGAAACGGGCACACACGTGTGTGATGGTCATGTCTGCAAGACACACCACCAGTGCATTGACCGAGTGGTAGTGCTTGCGGTTCCTGTAGGCCTGCTCCTGGGCCTGTGGTGGTACCAAAGCCACATGTGTCCCATCAATGGAGCCAATGACATGCGGCATCCTCCCCAGGGCATAAAAGTCACTCTTCACGTCAGTGAGTCGTCGCAGTCTAGGGAAATAGATGTACCGGTTCAGGAAGAGCAACATTGCCGCCAAGAAATCGCGGAGCACACGGCTGAACATGGTCTGTGACATCCCACCAGCAGACGCCACAGTATGTTGGAAGGTACCGGTGGCAAAGAAGTGTAGGGCTGCCATCACCTTCACCTTGGGGGTCAGCGCTGTAGGATACGGCCGGCCAGGCTGCAAATGTGGGGACAACTGCACTGCAAAATCCTCAATCAGCTGCCTGGTGAAGCGGTACCGTCGGATGCTGTCCCGTTCCACCATCGTTGCCAGGTCTGGGAATGGCCGATGGACAGCAGGAGCCCTGCAGTGCAGAGGAGAAGTAAGCAAGATCGTCAGTCACCCCACATGTGCGGCATTGAACACACTCAAGATCCCAACATACATCATCATGAGGCACAACTACATGAAGTGTGCAGTACCGGAACGACATGTATGGTACATACATGGCCAACATCTGTCAACACGGTCCTACAGGTGGCATCAATTTGTCCCAGGTTGGCCCATTGGATATCATGATGCTGTGTCACAGTCACCCCCCAGTGACATGTGAGGACAGATGTGCCCCAGGCACCACAGCTCAACGACAGGCACATTCCCAGGGACCCTGTAATGCCACATGGACACTGGCATCACCTGGAGTATCATGTGTACACCACAACAAAACAACCATGACCCCCACAGGTAGTGGCCCCACTTGCCATGGCAGGAGAGCCATGGACGTCTGTGACACACACGCACAACATCAGAGTCCATGCACACACAACGTGGATGTGGAGACTGTCTCCCATTGTGCACATGAAATCAGAGACATTGTAAACACTACATGCACAAAGACTGTGGAGGGCCATCACTATTGTGCCACTGGGACACCCTGGCTCAAACATACCGTCCCACATGGGACTCACGGGGTATGTGACATGACATACACAAACACCACTGTGAAATGTGACCATGGCACATGCACAGATATGAACAGTTGCACATCACAGTGGTCACGTACACGTAACACCCAGGATCCTGTCCCCATTAACACGTGCACAGCCTGGGGGTGGCTGCCCACAGGTGACACCCACAGGACAACATGTACACCAACATACACACAATAGGAAATGCAGCCTTACATGCCTTATGATAAGGTTTGGACAGGCTGTCGTGATGTAGGTGTGCCCCTCACTCCCTGGGAGCTATCTGTGGCTGGCATATGTCCATCTGAGACAGGCATGCTGACATATGCCAGTCACATGTACAGTGATGCGTTGAACAGCAATGGACCGATCGGTGCCTCCGGCCGGCCCATTGCTTTCAATGTGTGCGGGTACGCGTTGTACCCCTGTGCGCGTTGAACAGCAATGGACCGATCGGTGCCTCCGGCCGGCCCATTGCTTTCAATGTGTGCGGGTACGCGTTGTACCCCTGTGCGCGTTGAACAGCAATGGACCGATCGGTGCCTCCGGCCGGCCCATTGCTTTCAATGTGTGCGGGTACGCGTTGTACCCCTGTGCGCGTTGAACAGCAATGGACCGATCGGTGCCTCCGGCCGGCCCATTGCTTTCAATGTGCGGGTACGCGTTGTACCCCTGTGCGCGTTGTACTGCAATGGACCGATCGGTGCCTCCGGCCGGCCCATTGCATTCAATGTGTGCGGGTACGCGTTGTACCCCTGTGCGCGTTGAACAGCAATGGACCGATCGGTGCCTCCGGCCGGCCCATTGCTTTCAATGTGTGCGGTACGCGTTGTACCCCTGTGCGCGTTGAACAGCAATGGACCGATCGGTGCCTCCGGCCGGCCCATTGCTTTCAATGTGTGCGGGTACGCGTTGTACCCCTGTGCGCGTTGTACTGCAATGGACCGATCGGTGCCTCCGGCCGGCCCATTGCATTCAATGTGCGGGTACGCGTTGTACCCCTGTGCGCGTTGAACAGCAATGGACCGATCGGTGCCTCCGGCCGGCCCATTGCTTTCAATGTGCGCGGGTACGCGTTGTACCCCTGTGCGCGTTGAACAGCAATGGACCGATCGGTGCCTCCGGCCGGCCCATTGCTTTCAATGTGTGCGGGTACGCGTTGTACTCCTGTGCGCGTTGTACTGCAATGGACCGATCGGTGCCTCCGGCCGGCCCATTGCATTCAATGTGTGCGGGTACGCGTTGTACCCCTGTGCGCGTTGAACAGCAATGGACCGATCGGTGCCTCCGGCCGGCCCATTGCTTTCAATGTGTGCGGGTACGCGTTGTACCCCTGTGCGCGTTGAACAGCAATGGACCGATCGGTGCCTCCGGCCGGCCCATTGCTTTCAATGTGTGCGGGTACGCGTTGTACCCCTGTGCGCGTTGTACCTCAATGGACCGATCGGTGCGCACCCATTGACAATGGGCTTGCCTGGCAACGGACGCGTTTTCGAATATTCGAACGAGTCGGTTGCTGGAAAATCAGTTGGTCACCCACAACAATGTTGCAAAATCATGTATGTCATGAAGTTGAAATTTTGAAGGATGCTGTGGGCGTGTTTTGGTGCTGCTATTCCATGGATTGGCCAGATTCAGAAGATGCAAACGACTTGGACCTATCACTTTGGACACAAGGGACAGTATCTGCCTCTCCAGCACATATATATTGCTGCATGTTCCCCTGAGAGCCCACTTGCCTGCACTACATGCTCCAGGACGACATCTGCCACTGCACTGCTGCTGTCTCTGCCCCTCTGGACCCTGCAATGGCACGTACTGTGGAGAGAGCCCCAGCCTTCAGCCTTGAAGAGAACCAGGCCCTGCTGGACAGCCTACTTCCACAGTACAGCAAGCTGTATGGGACACCAGGGGAGCAGGTGAGTGTTCTGTGCACTGCCTTTCTGAATGTGCATTTTGTCTGACTAGCAAGGCTGAGAGTCAGCACACCACTGGCTAGCAGGCTCACTGAGTAGTTGTCACCCCCCATAGTGTGTAGTGACTTGCACTGGACAGGTATGGTGCAGTGACAGTGCTTCTGAACAGGGTTTTACTCCCCATGCAATGATACCATGTAGTGACTTCTGGAAAACTGTCCATGGGCAGCCGTGCACTGCCTGGGTACACCATGTGCCCCTGTGATTGCGACATGTATATGCAACTGTGTCATGCACGGATATGTTGCATGTGTAGTAATGGCCTTATCACTTTGTCATCCTGACAGGCTTCTGCCCATCGGAAGCATGAGATCTGGAAGGACATCGTCCGGGCTGTCCGGTCCGTGGGGGTCTACAAGCGCCGGATCCGCAACTGCCAAAAGAGGTGGCAGGACCTTCGGGGCTGGACCCGGAGGATTGCACGGGTCCAGCTGAAGCTGTCGCCTCCTCGCAGGAGGGGCGGAACACGGACCCTGACCCCCCACATGCTCAGGATCCTGGCGGTGGTCTTTCCAGACCTGGATGGGCAGCTGAAGGCCAGAGAGCAGCAAGGAGGGGTGAGTCAAAGACTGCACTGTGTACTCTGTCTAACATGCTATGTGCCCTCCTCGGGCCAGGTTGAACTGCCACAGTACAGCAGTCATGTTGTCCAGGAGCCATGTCCCTCTATTGTGCACTGCCCACTCCTCATCTGATACCCAGGTGTGGCCCTTACATGCAGGGAATTCTGTCACTTAGGACTGTGTCCTTGCAGTTTGCTTGACTCAAGGTGGGAGACAGCATCTGTTTCCCTGACTCTGTGGTGGGCATCATGGGTGGGTCCATTGCTTACACAATGCCTGTATTCTGACATGTATTCAGCGTGTTACTTTGATCTGTGGTCCAATTGCTGAGCTGATCCACCACATGTGGCTGGGGTACCTGGCACACACCCATGCTGCGGGTGGGAACAATGTTTGGGCCCCAGGAGTATGTATATGACGTGTGTCACACATACTTAGCCAGCTGCCTACAGTCCAGGGCTCATCCCTCATTCATGTGGGGCTGGACAGTCATGCCTACTCCAGGCCATACAATACACTCTGTACTCCCACTCCCGTGTATCAGAGGACACATTGTGCACAGTGATTTGACCCCTCAGGTGTCTGCCTCTGTGTCAGTGTGCTGTGGATTAGTCGCCAGGACTGCTGTGGAGTTTCTTGGTAGGGGCTCAGCATGCCACTGGAGATGTGACCATAGGAGACGATACTTGTGTGACACATAGGTGTCTGATCAGCTGCCCATGCAGACTGGGGCATGTAAATGTGAAGTTCAGGCAGCTGTTCCCCATGCACAGCAGAGTGTGAGGGGCTCAGGTTCAGAGGGTAGTGTCACAGGTCTCCCATATGTCCAATAGGTATGACCTGGACAGATGAGGGTTAAGAGGATGTGTTGTGGGGGGATGTACATGTGCACTTGTGCAGCTCCAGGACTTGCATTCCCCATGACCTACTATTGTGACACAGTGCAGAGTGTTGTTGTCTGGCTGCAAAGTCATACATCACTGAGACAGTGATGTATGACTTAGCAGTCATGCCTCCGCCATGGCATGTGTCTACTGATTGGTGATCCTGCAGGGGAGTGACATGTGCTACATGCACACCATAGTGGCGCTGGCTATCAGGACATGGGTGCATCATGGTGTCTGTCGCTGGTATGCATCACATGCATTTCCTATTTGACTCTGGGCATCCCTTACATCCGTAAACCTGTACTGACTCAGTGGCAAGAGCTGTGATGTGTCCACACCGTGTCCTCTGCACTGTCCAACTACTGTGTACTTGGTGCATGTGTCAACACTGGGGTGTTGCAATCCAACAGACACCAGACAGATGGGTGCAAGGCCATGTGGGATGTGAGTGCCATGCTTGGCATCAGACTGACAATTGACTTCTCCTGTTCAATTAGTGCACTTTTAGCAATGTACAACTAATGATGCCAGGGCTTGCTCTGTGATGTGCTGTGCTCACAGTGGTGTGTGCGTTATGTGCAGGTGACTGATGTCTGTCTGTTTCCCCATTGTTTGCAGATACATCCACGGCCACGGAAGGGGACAGCTCCACGGACCAGGAGGAGCCGGAGAGCCAGACTGGGTCAGCAGCCGAGGAGTGGTCGGAGGGACCCAGTGGCACGGAGGGCGAGGGGAGCCACACCGAGGAGTCCTCAGCAGCATCCACCTCAGCTGAGGACCAGAGCAACTCAGAGGATGACTCCCTTGTGGAGGCGGGTGTCAGCAGCCACCACACCCCAGCTAGTGTTGCTGTCCCCGCCACCACCAGCACCACCACCGCCCTCCCATCGGCTCCCATTCCCCAGGTCCGTGGAGGCTCCCATGTCCGGGAGCGTGTCTCCTTTGGGCCAGGCACCGCACCCCCTGCCCCTGTGTCCCCTGCTGCCCTGAGTGAGGAGTCTGTGTACCTCCTTCGCCAGCTCCATGTAGGGCAGACAGCCATGCTGAGTGTCCTCCATGCGCACACCGCGCTGTTGACTCAGCTGGTGTCGTTCATGGAGGGCATCTCATCGGGCATGTCTGACCTACAGAGGGGCAATAGGTCCATGGACTCCTCCCTGACGGCAGCAGTGTCCCTCCTCAAACGGTCCCTCACCCCTCCTGCCTCTGCTCCATCCACACTCCCCAGCACCTTACCCATCCCAGGCACACACACACTGGCACAGGCACACACCAGCACACACACATCCAGCACACTGACACACACGCCAATGACAAAACGCACACGCACGCACATTCAGGGGACTGAAGCCAGACTCACAGGGGATGGGGCCCTGGAACACACACACGCATCCACATGCACTGCGCAGTCCTCAGTTCCCTCTCCCTCCAAAGCACCCTCCCTTGCCTCACCTGCAACCCCAAAGTCACAGCAGCTCTTCCTCTGTGACCTCGGCCTCTTCCCCACCGATGAAGCTGCTCCAGCATCCCGGGGGAAGAGGAAGCCCACCCACACGGAGCAGAGTGCCCCTCGCCCCCGGACACCCTCCCCCAGGCGCAGACGGACTGAGGCCCCCACCCGCAAGTCCCCCGGAGTGCTAAGAGCAAGACCCCGCCACCGCCCTGCAGCTCAGGCACAAGGTCTCCGTCCTCCATCCCTCAGGCCCCCACTGCACAGGTGCCCCCACCACACCCTGCCCCAGGTTCCCCCACCCACAGATATACCATCCCCAAGATGCTCCGGCCTTCTCCCCCTGCCACTTGCTCTCCCAGCACCACACCCCCCGCTGCGCTTGTCTGTGCCACTGATGTGGTGAGGGTGTCCTCCCCTCTGTCCAACCCACCTTGCCTGTTCCCCATTCTCCTCCCCTGGAGGTAGGCACTGCAGTGGAGTCCACTACCGCCCTGTCTGACTTGGGCACTGCAGTGGCGGACCTGTCCACCCCATCTGCAGGGTCCACTGCAGTTGTGCCGGCACCCACGACATCTGTGTCATGCCCCCCAGTTGTGCCGGCACACACCATGTCAGACACCTCCACTGCAGTTGTCAGTGGCTCTCCAGCACCCACCACCCCTTCCCTGACTCCCCTGGTGAGCCCTGATCCTGTCCCTGCGGTGCCTGGCCTGCCCCCCGGTTGCCCCTCCTAGTGGATTGTCCCTGGTATTGTGCAGGCATGCGTAGGGTGACATCTGCCAGTGTCACCCTGTTTGAACTTTGACAATGGACTGGCCATTGGCCTTTGCTCTAATTTCTTCTGGACGTCGTTATCAGACAACACATATGCTGAATAAAGCAACTTTCTTTTCTCTAGTGCTCATGCTTCAGATGTACATGTTGTTGGTGCAGCTAACCATGCCCTTGCTGCAGTGATGGTGATATCTGGTCTCATGATTATGAAGTGTTACTGTGCAGGAACCCATGTGGTCCAGGGGGAATGTGTCCTATCATGTGGTGTATCCATGTCATCAATAGCAGCATCTGAGGGTGTCATGTGTTCAGTATTTGGCAATGGGTTTCCTACTTACATTGGCAATTTCATATCTGTGGCTTCCACCCCTGCACATCTGTTGTGCCTGCCATCGTTGCATTTGTCTACTTCCCTGACCGTGTTGCCATCTCCAGTGGACATGCAGGTTTGGGCATCAATGGGGAGGGACTCATTCGTGTAGTCAGTGCAACATTGCTATACAAGTGTGTTGGATCTGTGCTGATGATTCCGTTGGCACATCCATGACCAGGCTGATGTGATGGGAGCCCTCATTTGGTGCTAATTGTTGATTGTGTGACCAAGTGCTCAGCTGACATGATGGGGCCCTACTGAGGCAACATATGGCACAGCTTTCCTCACACAGGAGTGGAGTCCCCTCATGGCAGTGTGTACACGTGTGACATTGCCTGCGCCCAAGGTGTGTGTTGTATGTGCATGTCTGTGTGTTCACTTTCATTCATCTGCGCATGCTGTGATCCCTAGTGTTGTACCTGTTTGTGATGCTTGCTGACTTGAGCTATGTTCCCCCAAAGTCTTCTCCCTGTGTTCTCTGTGATGTGGGTGCATGGCACATTACTGGTCATCAGGGTGTCACCCATAGGTGTGTTTGCTGTCAGGGCAGAGTTTGTGTGCTGACGCAGATGGGTCACAGTCAGGTTTCCCTTTGGCACTTGTTGTTTGCCCCTGTCATGTGATTTCCAGTTTGTGTTATCTTTCAGTGATTGTGACACGTTGTGTGTGTGACTGCTGGCACTCCTTAGGGTCCGGGCTGCAATGTTGGTTGTTGTCTATGTGTGTTCTTTGTGGGTGACCTTGGCTTCTTCATTGGTGTGTGACTGTGGCTGGGATCCCATTGGTTGGTGTGGTATTGCCGTCATGTCCATGTACAGCGTAGTGTGCAGTGTGTCAGACATTCAGGAGTCTTGTTGAGTGTCCATGTGTGATGTGTTTCTACACCTTGGTTCCCACCCACCACCCTGGAATAGTCATGGGTGCATGTGCAATGTCACCAGTGCATGTGTACTTCACTGCTGCACATTGTTGGAGGTCGAGGGGTGTGGTCTTGAGTGTGTGCAGATGAGAGTTGTTGCCCGGCTAGTCCCCTGCCTCCATGTTGGCCTTGGCTTACTGGCCATGCTGATTGATTTGTGCTTGTGTAGGTGTGATGGTAGTTAGTTGCTCAGGACACCTGACTGTGGTTCACAGTGTGAACGACATTTAGCTTTGTCATCACAGTGGTATTTTTATTCAGCCCAGGGTCACCACATTGTGGGGGCCCTGGGGGTGGTGCTGTGGTGTGTCTGTGACTTGCTGTGTCAGTTGTTGTTCCTACGTGCCTGTGTGACATGTGTGTTTTGTGCTCCCTCTCACCTGTCAATGCCTGCTTGCCCACATAGGGGATTTGGATCCATGAGTTACCTTAGTGTGGCAGTGTATGCACATCTGTATGATTGGTATTCAGCTCTCCTCATGTGTTGTGTTGTTGCCTGGGGACACTGGCACCCCCACCCCTCACCTGCTGTGTATGATGACAGTGTTGGTCTGCCTGTTTGTGTTTGTGCATCTGCACCACTGCATTGGCATATCTTGGGTGTGCCATTGGATGTATGTTGTTTGGTGTGTTTCCCCTGCTGTCCCTGGGACTCCTAGGTCATCGGTCAGCACAGTGATCATGGTTTGTGTGTCCCATTGCTGCCATGGTATGGTATCTGTTCACCTCACATCTCCTGTCTCCACAGGGTATCTGCATTTGTGTGCCCATTGGTGCAAATATGTGGTTCTGCATTCTGATGGTCACTTCTGTCATTGTGTCATTGATGACTGTTGACGGTCTCAGCCCCCATGGGTGTTGTTTGTCTGCACATGGCCAAAGGAATGTTTCATTTGCACTGCAGTATTTGGCTCCCCCAATTTATGTTGCAATGGGACACATACACTACTTTGCCACAGATGAGTTTTTGGTTCTGTGACCAGGAATGATCCATGCAGTTTGGCAGTTGCAGCTCTTTCTTTGTCAACAATTACCTTTTGGTCACTGTGATGATGAGGGTGTAGACCCCATTGCCACAATGGTCAAAATGTGCTTCAGCTATGGACCCCACACTTACCTTTTGGTCACTGTGATGATGGGGGTTTAGACCCCATTGCCACAATGGTCAAAATGTGCTTCAGCTATGGACCCCACACTTGCCTTTTGGTCACTGTGATGATGGGGGTTTAGACCCCATTGCCACAATGGTCAAAATGTGCTTCAGCTATGGACCCCACACTTACCTTTTGGTCACTGTGATGATGGGGGTTTAGACCCCATTGCCACAATGGTCAAAATGTGCTTCAGCTATGGACCCCACACTTGCCTTTTGGTCACTGTGATGATGGGGGTTTAGACCCCATTGCCACAATGGTCAAAATGTGCTTCAGCTATGGACCCCACACTTGCCTTTTGGTCACTGTGATGATGGGGGTTTAGACCCCATTGCCACAATGGTCAAAATGTGCTTCAGCTATGGACCCCACACTTGCCTTTTGGTCACTGTGATGATGGGGGTTTAGGCCCCATTGCCACAATGGTCAAAATGTGCTTCAGCTATGGACCCCACACTTACCTTTTGGTCACTGTGATGATGGGGGTTTAGACCCCATTGCCACAATGGTCAAAATGTGCTTCAGCTATGGACCCCACACTTGCCTTTTGGTCACTGTGATGATGGGGGTTTAGACCCCATTGCCACAATGGTCAAAATGTGCTTCAGCTATGGACCCCACACTTGCCTTTTGGTCACTGTGATGATGGGGGTTTAGACCCCATTGCCACAATGGTCAAAATGTGCTTCAGCTATGGACCCCACACTTGCCTTTTGGTCACTGTGATGATGGGGGTTTAGGCCCCATTGCCACAATGGTCATGGGCTGCTTGCATTGTGGGTGCCACACACATATATGTGTGGCACATGTGCTAGGGGGTCACATTGTATGTTCAAAGTCATGTTCGGTGTTGTAGGCATTTGACACAGCCTGCTCACACGCTTGTCATGGTGGTGGGGGGATGTCTTAATCTTGCATTCCCTAGGTTGTGGAGTGCTTGTTGTGTCATGCATTGTCCATCCTATGAGTGGGGGTGGTAGTAGTGGTAGGCATCCAGCCCCCCTGGCTAAGGGTGGTAGTAGTGGTAGGCTTCCTGCCCCCTGGCTAAGGGTGGTAGTAGTGGTGGGCATCCTGCCCCCCTGGGTGAGGGTGGTAGTAGTGGTAGGCATCCTGCCCCCCTGGGTGAGGGTGGTAGTAGTGGTGGGCATCCAGCCCCCTGGCTAAGGGTGGTAGTAGTGGTAGGCTTCCTGCCCCCTGGCTAAGGGTGGTAGTAGTGGTAGGCATCCAGCCCCCTGGCTAAGGGTGGTAGTAGTGGTGGGCATCCTGCCCCCCTGGGTGAGGGTGGTAGTAGTGGTAGGCATCCTGCCCCCCTGGGTGAGGGTGGTAGTAGTGGTGGGCATCCAGCCCCCTGGCTAAGGGTGGTAGTAGTGGTAGGCTTCCTGCCCCCTGGCTAAGGGTGGTAGTAGTGGTAGGCATCCAGCCCCCTGGCTAAGGGTGGTAGTAGTGGTGGGCATCCTTCCCCCCTGGGTGAGGGTGGTAGTAGTGGTGGGCATCCTGCCCCCTGGCTAAGGGTGGTAGTAGTGGTGGGCATCCTGCCCCCCCTGGGTGAGGGTGGTAGTAGTGGTAGGCATCCTGCCCCCCCTGGGTGAGGGTGGTAGTAGTGGTGGGCATCCAGCCCCCCTGGCTAAGGGTGGTAGTAGTGGTAGGCTTCCTGCCCCCTGGCTAAGGGTGGTAGTAGTGGTGGGCATCCTGCCCCCCTGGGTGAGGGTGGTAGTAGTGGTAGGCATCCTGCCCCCTGGCTAAGGGTGGTAGTAGTGGTAGGCATCCAGCCCCCTGGCTAAGGGTGGTAGTAGTGGTGGGCATCCTGCCCCCCTGGGTGAGGGTGGTAGTAGTGGTGGGCATCCTGCCCCCTGGCTAAGGGTGGTAGTAGTGGTAGGCATCCAGCCCCCTGGCTAAGGGTGGTAGTAGTGGTGGGCATCCTGCCCCCTGGGTGAGGGTGGTAGTAGTGGTGGGCATCCTGCCCCCTGGCTAAGGGTGGTAGTAGTGGTGGGCATCCTGCCCCCCTGGGTGAGGGTGGTAGTAGTGGTAGGCATCCTGCCCCCCTGGGTGAGGGTGGTAGTAGTGGTGGGCATCCAGCCCCCTGGCTAAGGGTGGTAGTAGTGGTAGGCTTCCTGCCCCCTGGCTAAGGGTGGTAGTAGTGGTAGGCATCCAGCCCCCTGGCTAAGGGTGGTAGTAGTGGTGGGCATCCTGCCCCCCTGGGGGAGGGTGGTAGTAGTGGTGGGCATCCTGCCCCCTGGCTAAGGGTGGTAGTAGTGGTGGGCATCCTGCCCCCTGGGTGAGGGTGGTAGTAGTGGTAGGCATCCTGCCCCCTGGCTAAGGGTGGTAGTAGTGGTAGGCATCCAGCCCCCTGGCTAAGGGTGGTAGTAGTGGTAGGCTTCCTGCCCCCTGGCTAAGGGTGGTAGTAGTGGTAGGCATCCAGCCCCCTGGCTAAGGGTGGTAGTAGTGGTAGGCTTCCTGCCCCCTGGCTAAGGGTGGTAGTAGTGGTAGGAATCCAGCCCCCTGGCTAAGGGTGGTAGTAGTGGTGGGCATCCTGCCCCCTGGCTAAGGGTGGTAGTAGTGGTGGGCATCCTGCCCCCCTGGGTGAGGGTGGTAGTAGTGGTAGGCATCCTGCCCCCCTGGGTGAGGGTGGTAGTAGTGGTGGGCATCCAGCCCCCTGGCTAAGGGTGGTAGTAGTGGTAGGCATCCAGCCCCCTGGCTAAGGGTGGTAGTAGTGGTGGGCATCCTGCCCCCTGGGTGAGGGTGGTAGTAGTGGTGGGCATCCTGCCCCCTGGCTAAGGGTGGTAGTAGTGGTGGGCATCCTGCCCCCCTGGGTGAGGGTGGTAGTAGTGGTAGGCATCCTGCCCCCCTGGGTGAGGGTGGTAGTAGTGGTGGGCATCCAGCCCCCTGGCTAAGGGTGGTAGTAGTGGTAGGCATCCAGCCCCCTGGCTAAGGGTGGTAGTAGTGGTGGGCATCCTGCCCCCTGGGTGAGGGTGGTAGTAGTGGTGGGCATCCTGCCCCCTGGCTAAGGGTGGTAGTAGTGGTGGGCATCCTGCCCCCCTGGGTGAGGGTGGTAGTAGTGGTAGGCATCCTGCCCCCCTGGGTGAGGGTGGTAGTAGTGGTGGGCATCCTGCCCCCTGGCTAAGGGTGGTAGTAGTGGTGGGCATCCTGCCCCCCCTGGGTGAGGGTGGTAGTAGTGGTAGGCATCCTGCCCCCCGTGGGTGAGGGTGGTAGTAGTGGTGGGCATCCTGCCCCCCCTGGGTGAGGGTGGTAGTAGTGGTGGGCAACCTGCCCCCCTGGCTAAGGGTGGTAGTAGTGGTAGGCATCCTGCCCCCCCTGGGTGAGGGTGGTAGTAGTGGTGGGCATCCTGCCCCCTGGCTAAGGGTGGTAGTAGTGGTAGGCATCCTGCCCCCCGTGGGTGAGGGTGGTAGTAGTGGTGGGCATACTGCCCCCCTGGGTGAGGGTGGTAGTAGTGGTGGGCATCCTGCCCCCTGGCTAAGGGTGGTAGTAGTGGTAGGCAACCTGCCTCCCCTGGGTGAGGGTGGTAGTAGTGGTGGGCATCCTGCCCCCTGGCTAAGGGTGGTAGTAGTGGTAGGCATCCTGCCCCCCGTGGGTGAGGGTGGTAGTAGTGGTAGGCATCCTGCCCCCTGGCTAAGGGTGGTAGTAGTGGTAGGCATCCAGCCCCCCTGGGTTGGGGTGGTGGCGCGCATTCAGGCCCCTGTGTGCATATGTGGCATTGGTGATGGGCATCCCGCCCCTATGGTGCTGCTGTTGCTGGTGTAAGTATATTCAGATTCCCAGTGTATGTGTGTGATGTGTCGTGTACGTGTTGTATGTGTTTTGTGGTTGGTGTCTGACTTACCTTCTGCGCCGTACGCGTCCGTGCCTGTTCCGGTAGTAGATGTAGAATATTGGTATGATCGGGACGAAGGGATTCATGGTTGGTTCGTGTCGTTCGTCCTTCTCGTTGCTTCGCGTCGTCCTCGTCGCTTGGCTTCGTCCTCGTCGCTTCGCTTCGTCCTCGTCGCTTCGCGTCGTCCTCGTCTGTGCCGTGTTCGTCTCGTAGCCGTGGATCGTGTTGTGGCGCGATTCGGAGCTTATGTGCGCCTCTCCCGGATGCTTTGACGTGCCGTGCGTAGCGACGGGTTCGGCGCGTACGGAAAGCGCATCGTACTTGTCCGGCCGGACGGGGCTGCATTTTCCCTTCCGTGCGACTCGATTCGGCGTTTCCGGATTCGCCTCGGTCGGAGAACAGGACCTGGTTTGGGTGAGTACGGCTCGGCCGGAATTTTTGCTGTTGTGCGCATCGTACTTACTCGTTCGGTGTGCTGTACGGATCGGTCGGGAAACTGGCTTTCGCATGGCTTTTTTCCCGACCGAATAGTATTGGGTGCGCCTCCGACCGAGATCGGAATCGGCCCCACAGTCGTTTAAGTCAATATTTTTCAATATTATGTAATTGAATCAATCTCAGTCCAGCGCCTTAACTACGCGGCCACCTTGTCATATGTCATAGAATCCATGCACCCTAGTGATACCCCATATGCTAATCAATGCGATGATTTGCTGCAGGCACACATTTGGGGGCCGAATCCGATTCGGGCCGGAAATCTCTCCGACCGAGCCGGACCCGGAGAGATTTCCGACCGAATCGGACCCTGGCAGTCCGACCGAACGAGTACGATGTGCACGCATGCAATCGGACTCGAGTCGGTCGGACTCCCATTGAAGTCAATGGGAGCCGGACGTACAACGCGTACGCGGGCTCCCATTGACTCAATGGGTGTGAGGCGAACAAGGGTGCCCCCTACAGCGGGTACGCCTCGAAGCGACTCGCGGCGTACATGCACAGGTAGGGGGGACCCATGGGTCCCCCCTGTGTGCGACTCGCGTGGCTACGCGTACAGGGGGGTCCAACACGGACCCCCAAAGTCCGGCTCCGACTGCTCTTTCGAGCCGGACGGCACGAGTCGGTCGGACTGCTCGAGGCGTGCATCGTACTTGCCCGGCCGGGGAACGTCTCCATTGCGCGATGCGAGCCGTGTCCGTGCGAGTCGGTCGGAGCGCTTCAGACCCGCGAACGAGTCGGTCGGCGATTTCTCGTGCGCTCGCATCGTACTCGCTCGGCCGGACGCACGTACGAATTGGTCGGGAGAGAGGGCTCCGAATCGGATCCGGTTAAGCCGAATCCGATTCGGAGCCCTACCGGCCGAGATCGGAATCGGCCCCTATGTCTGTCAATATCAGGTGCCCACCCACATTACAGTTACAGTCATAAGAATTTTCTTCTTGGTAATCTGAACGTCCTGGTAACCCCTTCCAAACTCCTTTCTTTTTTTCTTTGCTTGGTATAATACTCATTAGTTGCTCACTGTTAAATTCCCTTTTGTTCAAGCCTTTTCTATATTTTGACCACAGTAACAGCTCACCCCACTAATTTTTGCTTCCTCCTCCTTTATCTCAGTCACTGGTTTTCCAAGAGACTACTTACTTATCCATACTCCTTTTGGACAGTGCAGACATCTTTGATTTGAGGCTCTTAGTTGTCTCTATCATCTGATACGGCCAGCAGAGACTCACAAAATTGGGCACACCCTGCCAGATTGTCTCTGACATCCGTGTTTTTTTTATGCTTCCTATCACTTTTCCATTCATCACTGTAAATCGTTGCTTGGTGGCTGGCTCTAAACCTGCAGCTCCCTTTCACGGTTTGTGGTGATCCTCTTCAAACCCAACCATGGTCTGTTGCGATTCACCTTGTTCCTCTTCCTTAACAGTTCTCAGCCCTGCTTTCTTTCTCATCTGTGATAAGCCTGTCCGTCTCTGCCCTGCCATTCCATCATCTAATGGAACCCCTCTCTCCCTCTTCATGATGCTCAACAACCCTTCTTTGGCCAGCCCCTTAATTAACACACATATGTAGACTATGTACTGAATACCAGTGCCATTCCCAGATACCCCCAAACCCTTTAAAACCATATCAGCCACCACCAATGGCCTGCCGCCCTTTACCGGGATGCCTGGGCTGGACAGTCCAAAGGATCTGTTTACGTAGGAGGGAAAGCACTAGTAGTCATGTGACCAACCCTAGCAATCCAGAGACCTGGGTTCAATGACAGCACTAACCCTAGTAATCAGGTCATCTGGGTCCAATGGAAACTCTAGCAATCAGGTGACCTAGGTCTAATGGGAACCCTAACCCTAGCAACAGGTGACCAAGTTATGTAAGGTTTATATATCATTATATCATAGTCAAAATAGCGACATGCAAAAATATCCTGTTCACCTTATTGACTATCACTATATCTTCTAGTTCAGTGTTTGTAGGTAAGCACAGATGTACTATTCTTAACTTCACATTTACTTACCATCAGCAGTGGCTCCTCTGCTATGGCGGAGGAGCGTCCCCCCCCACCGTGCCAGCTGCCTCAAAACGGCAGAAAAGGTCAAAACAAAATGATACTAAACACGTTTTTTATTGTTTTATTTTTTCTTTCCTGCCGAGTCTTTGGAGGCGGGGACGATAGGTGCAGGAGGAGTGGTAGTGCACTGGTATCAGTGCGCATGTGGAATTGGCTGGCAGTCATGGGCCTGCCAAACCAACATGTGCTCTGAAGCTGTCTCCAACCCAGCTGCGTTGCCGGGTTGGAGACAGCAGGCACAGACTCTGAGTCTCCCTGGGAGCACAAATCCTGAGTGCTCAGACCAATCCTGATGCTGCTCTCATGGCATGAGAGCAGCGTCAGGATTGGCCGCAGTGGAGTCTGGGAGCCAGTGCCTTGGAGGACAGGAGCAGAAGACCACGATGCAGCAAGCTACAGGTAAGTTTTTTAAAATTTATTAATTTTTTTATTTTGTCCTCCTGCAGCCCCTTTTCTTCCCCCTCACCCCTCCACTCTTCCACAACACCAGCCGCTACTGCTTACCTTGACTATACAGAGGCGATCAATAGTATGGATGGGTTTTTTGTGTGGGTTGATAATTCAACCACAAAACAGTGGTATAACACGTGCAAAGTAATGTTTTGAGATAGCCAGCCTGTCAAAAAAATGGAAAAGTTGCTTACCTGTAATGTGCAGGATCCTGGAACACTTTATATATATATATATATATATATATATATATATATATATATATATATATATATATATATTCACTGAAAAAACCATAGGTTTTAGGGACAGTTATAGTTAGTTGGACATTGCACTCGTACAAAACCCGTGAAATTCCCCCGTTATAGTTAGTCCAGCTAACTATAACTCGCGCCCCGCAATGCACTGCTGATGACGTCACATATTACATCACTCATGACATGGTCAGTGACATCACTGATGACATCACTGATGACATCTCAAATGACATCATCCAGTGACTGTGTGTTTCTGTAAAGTTTATATATTTTTAATATATATAGGAAAAGACGTATTGAAGAATGAGTGGGTGTGTAAGTGTCTGTATGGATGATTTAGTAGGTGCGTGACTGACTCTATAAGTGAGTGATTTAACGTATCTTACTGAATGCATGGGTTAGTGACTAAACTGGGTGAATGTCTGTGTCCGTCTGTCTGTTGCTGTGTAAGTGGCTGCATGTGTTTGTGAATAGCTACATGAGTGTCTATATGAGTTATTGACTGCTTGTCTGAGTATCTGTATGGGTGCCTGAGTGTTTGTGTGGGAGGGGTGTGTGCAACTCTGTGCATAGATGTGTGAGTGGGTGATTCACTGGGTGGATGGTTTCAAGAGTGCAACTGTGATAGACTGTATGGGTGGGTAAGTGTGTGTAAGAGTGTGTTAGTGAGTGAATGTATGTCCCAGTGGTACATGTGTGAGTAACTACATATGTGAAAGGCAGTATATATGTGTGTTGGAGTATATAAATAGCTATAAGCGAGAGTGAGTGATTGTGATAGTGGCTGTATGGATGAGTGTGTGCTTGTATCAGTGATTGTATAAGAGCGTAAGAATGTGCTACTATTTGTATGAGTAAGTGAGCTGGTGTGTGTATAACTGTATAGGTGAGTAAATGGTAGTGTGTTTAATTATTTGCATGACTGACTAGGTGTGTGAGTACCTCTATGGATGAGTGGCGGTGTTTGAGTGTCTATATAGGAGTATGAGTGCATATGATAGTCCTGTACTGAGTGACCGTAAGTATGAGTGACTGTACGGGTGAGTGAGTGGATGTGTGCGTAGACCTAAGAATCAGTGAGTGGGTGTGTAGTTATTGGTGTTGGAGTGTCTATGGTTTTGCGAATGGCAGTCTGTAATTTAGAGTGGGTGTATCAAAGGTTATATTAGGGTGTGAGGAGGTGCATCAGATTATCACGTGGATGATGTCATCAGTGATGTCATTTGAGATGTCATCAGTGATGTCACTGACCATGTCATGAGTGATCTAATATGTGACGTCATCAGCAGTGCATTGCGGGCGCGAGTTATAGTTAGCTGGACTAACTATAACGGGGGAATTTCACGGGTTTTGTACGAGTGCAATGTCCAACTAACTATAACTGTCCCTAAAACCTATGGTTTTTTCAGTGAATTTCAAAGGTTTTTTAAATGCTAATTTGTAACTATAACGTCCCTGAACCTATGGTTTTTTCAGTGAATTTCAAAGGTTTTTTAAATGCTAATTTGTAACTATAACATGTCTGAAACCTACAGTTTTTTCAGTGAATTTCAAAGGTTTTGTAAATGACAATTTTTAAATGTATTAATTGTTATATAAATTTTTTTCATACTGATTTCCAAATTTTTTAGAAACAATTTTTTTTTACATATTTTATTTTTTAAATTACATTGTAATTACATTATACATTACATTACAAAAAATACTTTCTCAGAATGAATTACTTTAGTTTAATTACTTTGCACATAGGCAATAGACTTTTAAGTACAGTAGTTACAGTTGTTGCAATGGGCAACACATTTTCAAACACAATGCAACATTCAGCTCAATGTGAATTTCTAGTTAAATGCAATTAGTTACTTTATGGATTACTTTTCTAACCACATTACTGGATCCTAGATTCAGTCCTGGGACATCTCCTGTAAACAGTTGAGTAAAAGCGTTTTGGTTACAGTCGTGATTTTTAAGGAATATTATTGTACTTTAAAAGTTCACACTTAGAAACTTTTTCTCATAGAATCACCAATGTTATCCTATGGAAGGAAATTCACTTAGAAGTTAAAAACTGTTATCGTTACTTTTTCTTACTCAGTGTTGGATCCTGGATCCAGCACTGGTGCATCTCCTGTAAACAGTTGAAAGAATGCGTTTAAGTCATACAGGCGATTTTTTAGGAATATTTGTAGTTTGTGAAAATCGACACTTTGAAACTTTTCTGCTGAAAACCAGACAATGGATTCCTATGGAAGGAAATTCAAGTTACTGGTAAGTACGGTTAAAATTACTTTTGAGGATCAGTACTGGGCTGAAAGATGCAGCACTGAGGTCTCTCCTGATAACAGGTGAGAAAATCGGAATTCGTATTTCGGCTGATTTTAGAGGAATATTTTAAAGTTCCAAAACTCCACACTTAGAAGAATTTCCAAGTGAAACCAGTCAATGTTAGCCTATGGAAGGAAATTCAAGTTACTGGTAAGTACGGTTAAAATTACTTTTCAGGACCAGTACTGGGCTGAAAGATGCAGCACTGAGGTCTCTCCTGATAACAGGTGAGTAAATCAGAATTCGGATTTCGGCTGATTTTAGAGGAATATTTGTATGTTTCAAAAATCAACACTTAAAAACTTTTTCAGCAAAAAGCAGGCAATGATATCCTATGGAAGGAAATTCAAGTTACTGGTAAGTACGGTTAAAATTACTTTTGAGGATCAGTACTGGGCTAAAAGATGCAGCACTGGGTTCTCTCCTGATAACAGGTGAGTAAATTGGAATTCGTATTTCGGCTGATTTTAGAGGAATATTTTAAAGTTCCAAAACTCCACACTTAGAAGAATTTCCAAGTGAAACCAGTCAATGTTAGCCTATGAAGGAAATTCAAGTTACCGGTAAGTACGGTTAAAATTACTTTTCAGGATCAGTACTGGGCTGAAAGATGCAGCACTGAGGTCTCTCCTGATAACAGGTGAGTAAATCGGAATTCGTATTTTGGCTGATTTTAGAGGAATATTTTAAAGTTCCAAAACTCCACACTTAGAAGAATTTCCAAGTGAAACCAGTCAATGTTAGCCTATGGAAGGAAATTCAAGTTACTGGTAAGTACGGTTAAAATTACTTTTCAGGACCAGTACTGGGCTGAAAGATGCAGCACTGAGGTCTCTCCTGATAACAGGTGAGTAAATCAGAATTCGGATTTCGGCTGATTTTAGAGGAATATTTTAAAGTTCCAAAACTCCACACTTAGAAGAATTTCCAAGTGAAACCAGTCAATGTTAGCCTATGAAGGAAATTCAAGTTACCGGTAAGTACGGTTAAAATTACTTTTGAGGATCAGTACTGGGCTGAAAGATGCAGCACTGAGGTCTCTCCTGATAACAGGTGAGTAAATCGAAATTCGTATTTCGGCTGATTTTAGAGGAATATTTTAAAGTTCCAAAACTCCACACTTAGAAGAATTTCCAAGTGAAACCAGTCAATGTTAGCCTATGAAGGAAATTCAAGTTACCGGTAAGTACGGTTAAAATTACTTTTCAGGACCAGTACTGGGCTGAAAGATGCAGCACTGAGGTCTCTCCTGATAACAGGTGAGTAAATCAGAATTCGGATTTCGGCTGATTTTAGAGGAATATTTGTATGTTTAAAAAATCAACACTTAGAAACTTTTTCAGCAAAAAGCAGGCAATGATATCCTATGGAAGGAAATTCAAGTTACTGGTAAGTACGGTTAAAATTACTTTTGAGGATCAGTACTGGGCTGAAAGATGCAGCACTGAGGTCTCTCCTGATAACAGGTGAGTAAATCGGAATTCGTATTTCGGCTGATTTTAGAGGAATATTTTAAAGTTCCAAAACTCCACACTTAGAAGAATTTCCAAGTGAAACCAGTCAATGTTAGCCTATGGAAGGAAATTCAAGTTACCGGTAAGTACGGTTCAAATTACTTTTCAGGACCAGTACTGGGCTGAAAGATGCAGCACTGAGGTCTCTCCTGATACAGGTGAGTAAATCAGAATTCGGATTTCGGCTGATTTTAGAGGAATATTTGTATGTTTCAAAAATCAACACTTAAAAACTTTTTCAGCAAAAAGCAGGCAATGATATCCTATGGAAGGAAATTCAAGTTACTGGTAAGTACGGTTAAAATTACTTTTGAGGATCAGTACTGGGCTAAAAGATGCAGCACTGGGTTCTCTCCTGATAACAGGTGAGTAAATCGGAATTCGTATTTCGGCTGATTTTAGAGGAATATTTTAAAGTTCCAAAACTCCACACTTAGAAGAATTTCCAAGTGAAACCAGTCAATGTTAGCCTATGAAGGAAATTCAAGTTACCGGTAAGTACGGTTAAAATTACTTTTCAGGATCAGTACTGGGCTGAAAGATGCAGCACTGAGGTCTCTCCTGATAACAGGTGAGTAAATCGGAATTCGTATTTTGGCTGATTTTAGAGGAATATTTTAAAGTTCCAAAACTCCACACTTAGAAGAATTTCCAAGTGAAACCAGTCAATGTTAGCCTATGGAAGGAAATTCAAGTTACTGGTAAGTACGGTTAAAATTACTTTTCAGGACCAGTACTGGGCTGAAAGATGCAGCACTGAGGTCTCTCCTGATAACAGGTGAGTAAATCAGAATTCGGATTTCGGCTGATTTTAGAGGAATATTTTAAAGTTCCAAAACTCCACACTTAGAAGAATTTCCAAGTGAAACCAGTCAATGTTAGCCTATGAAGGAAATTCAAGTTACCGGTAAGTACGGTTAAAATTACTTTTGAGGATCAGTACTGGGCTGAAAGATGCAGCACTGAGGTCTCTCCTGATAACAGGTGAGTAAATCGGAATTCGTATTTCGGCTGATTTTAGAGGAATATTTTAAAGTTCCAAAACTCCACACTTAGAAGAATTTCCAAGTGAAACCAGTCAATGTTAGCCTATGAAGGAAATTCAAGTTACCGGTAAGTACGGTTAAAATTACTTTTCAGGACCAGTACTGGGCTGAAAGATGCAGCACTGAGGTCTCTCCTGATAACAGGTGAGTAAATCAGAATTCGGATTTCGGCTGATTTTAGAGGAATATTTGTATGTTTAAAAAATCAACACTTAGAAACTTTTTCAGCAAAAAGCAGGCAATGATATCCTATGGAAGGAAATTCAAGTTACTGGTAAGTACGGTTAAAATTACTTTTGAGGATCAGTACTGGGCTGAAAGATGCAGCACTGAGGTCTCTCCTGATAACAGGTGAGTAAATCGGAATTCGTATTTCGGCTGATTTTAGAGGAATATTTTAAAGTTCCAAAACTCCACACTTAGAAGAATTTCCAAGTGAAACCAGTCAATGTTAGCCTATGAAGGAAATTCAAGTTACCGGTAAGTACGGTTAAAATTACTTTTCAGGACCAGTACTGGGCTGAAAGATGCAGCACTGAGGTCTCTCCTGATAACAGGTGAGTAAATCAGAATTCGGATTTCGGCTGATTTTAGAGGAATATTTGTATGTTTAAAAAATCAACACTTAGAAACTTTTTCAGCAAAAAGCAGGCAATGATATCCTATGGAAGGAAATTCAAGTTACTGGTAAGTACGGTTAAAATTACTTTTGAGGATCAGTACTGGGCTAAAAGATGCAGCACTGGGTTCTCTCCTGATAACAGGTGAGTAAATCGGAATTCGTATTTCGGCTGATTTTAGAGGAATATTTTAAAGTTCCAAAACTCCACACTTAGAAGAATTTCCAAGTGAAACCAGTCAATGTTAGCCTATGAAGGAAATTCAAGTTACCGGTAAGTACGGTTAAAATTACTTTTCAGGATCAGTACTGGGCTGAAAGATGCAGCACTGAGGTCTCTCCTGATAACAGGTGAGTAAATCGGAATTCGTATTTTGGCTGATTTTAGAGGAATATTTTAAAGTTCCAAAACTCCACACTTAGAAGAATTTCCAAGTGAAACCAGTCAATGTTAGCCTATGGAAGGAAATTCAAGTTACTGGTAAGTACGGTTAAAATTACTTTTCAGGACCAGTACTGGGCTGAAAGATGCAGCACTGAGGTCTCTCCTGATAACAGGTGAGTAAATCAGAATTCGGATTTCGGCTGATTTTAGAGGAATATTTTAAAGTTCCAAAACTCCACACTTAGAAGAATTTCCAAGTGAAACCAGTCAATGTTAGCCTATGAAGGAAATTCAAGTTACCGGTAAGTACGGTTAAAATTACTTTTGAGGATCAGTACTGGGCTGAAAGATGCAGCACTGAGGTCTCTCCTGATAACAGGTGAGTAAATCGGAATTCGTATTTCGGCTGATTTTAGAGGAATATTTTAAAGTTCCAAAACTCCACACTTAGAAGAATTTCCAAGTGAAACCAGTCAATGTTAGCCTATGAAGGAAATTCAAGTTACCGGTAAGTACGGTTAAAATTACTTTTCAGGACCAGTACTGGGCTGAAAGATGCAGCACTGAGGTCTCTCCTGATAACAGGTGAGTAAATCAGAATTCGGATTTCGGCTGATTTTAGAGGAATATTTGTATGTTTAAAAAATCAACACTTAGAAACTTTTTCAGCAAAAAGCAGGCAATGATATCCTATGGAAGGAAATTCAAGTTACTGGTAAGTACGGTTAAAATTACTTTTGAGGATCAGTACTGGGCTGAAAGATGCAGCACTGAGGTCTCTCCTGATAACAGGTGAGTAAATCGGAATTCGTATTTCGGCTGATTTTAGAGGAATATTTTAAAGTTCCAAAACTCCACACTTAGAAGAATTTCCAAGTGAAACCAGTCAATGTTAGCCTATGAAGGAAATTCAAGTTACCGGTAAGTACGGTTAAAATTACTTTTCAGGACCAGTACTGGGCTGAAAGATGCAGCACTGAGGTCTCTCCTGATAACAGGTGAGTAAATCAGAATTCGGATTTCGGCTGATTTTAGAGGAATATTTGTATGTTTAAAAAATCAACACTTAGAAACTTTTTCAGCAAAAAGCAGGCAATGATATCCTATGGAAGGAAATTCAAGTTACTGGTAAGTACGGTTAAAATTACTTTTGAGGATCAGTACTGGGCTGAAAGATGCAGCACTGAGGTCTCTCCTGATAACAGGTGAGTAAATCGGAATTCGTATTTCGGCTGATTTTAGAGGAATATTTTAAAGTTCCAAAACTCCACACTTAGAAGAATTTCCAAGTGAAACCAGTCAATGTTAGCCTATGGAAGGAAATTCAAGTTACTGGTAAGTACGGTTAAAATTACTTTTCAGGATTAGCACTGGGCTGAAAGATGCAGCACTGAGGTCTCTCCTGATAACAGGTGAGTAAATCAGAATTCGTATTTCGGCTGATTTTAGAGGAATATTTGCACAATGGTGAAGGGAGGGGGCGGGGCCTGAGGTGACATCTGTGCAAACGCGCCCCGTGGCGCGTTTTAAGTTGGGGGATTAAGTCCCCTTGAATCATGAGGGTCCCTACGGGCCAACTAGCCCACCAGGAACCTCCAGTATGCGCCAGGGGGCTGCGTTGCAGAGACATTTACAGAGGCCACACCCCTTTTTACACCTCTCTGCAACGCAGCTCTGTGGCGCTTTCTGGACGTACCTGTTGGGCTAGTTGGCCCCCAGGGACCCTCAGGATTGAAGAGGATTTAATTCCCCATCTTAAAACGCGCCACGGGGCCTGTTTGCACACATGTCACCTGAAGCCCCGCCCCCTCCCTTCACCACTGTGCAAACGCGCCCCGTGGCGCGTTTTAAGTCGGGGGATTAACTCCCCTTGAATCCTGAGGGTCCCTGGGGTGCAACTAGCCCACCATATACCTCCAAAAGCGCCATAGAGCTGCGTTGCAGAGAGGTGTAAAAGGGGCGTGGCCTCTGTACACCTCTCTGCAAGGCAGCCCCTGGCGCATACTGGAGGTTCCTGGTGGGCTAGTTGGCCCCCAGGGACCCCCAGTATTCAAGGGGAATTCGTTCCCTCTCTGCAAACGCGCCAGGGGCGCGTTTGCAGAGTGGTGAAGGAAGGGGCGGGGCCTACGGGCCCGATCGTTTTTTTTTTGTTTGTTTTTTTTCCCCCTGAAGGGGGCTGTGTAGCCCCCTTCCTTTTTCCTATTTTTAGGCCCTGGGGACCCCATCCCCCAGGGCCTTTCCCTTTTTTTTTTAATTAAAATAAAAAATAAAAAACGGGAAGGGGCCGCGTGGCCCCCTTCCCTGGGCCTGTATTGGCCCCGGGGACCCCATCCCCCGGGGCATGGCCTCTTTTTTTTATTTGGAGGGGGCTGCGTGGCCCCCTCCTCAGGCCATTTAAGGCCCCGGGGACCCCATCTCCCGGGGCCGGCCTTGCACTTTTTTTTTTTTAAATTTTTTTTCCTTTGGGGAGGGGGCTGCGTGGCCCCCTCCCGGGCCACTTATGGCCCCGGGGACCCCATCCCCCGGGGCCTGGCCTCTCGTTGGGGACTGTGGGGGGTCCCCAAGCCCCCAAAGTGCCGCCGGCTCCCCGTGTCCTACGGGAGCCGGCATTGCTTTTACACATGGGGAGCAGCTAACATGCTGCTCCCCATGTGGAAAAGCAATCGGCTATGGATATTGGAAGAGAGAGCAGGTTTCCTGCTCTCTCTTCCAATATCCAAAGCAAGTTTGCAATGACAGGACGGGAGCCGCGAGGCTCCCGTCCTGTCATTGCAAACAGCAGTGTCCCGGGGTAGGCACCCCGGGACACTGCAGGAGCCGGACCTGGGGGTGGCGGTCCCCAGGGCCACCACAGGCTCCAGGAGGGGGCCGCGCGGCCCCCCTCCCTACATTTTTAAAGCCCCGGGGAGGTGGTGGTCCCCGGGCTTTGGGGGTCCAAAACGGACCCCCATTTTAATTTTTCTTAGTGCCCCGGGGAGGTGGTGGTCCCCGGGGCGTGTGGGGGGTGTAGAGAGCCATCCGGGCTCTCTCCTACAATGTAGCAGTACACATACACGCACGCACCCCTCGGGGCGGGCTTGTCCCGAGGGTATAAATAAACGGCGGAAGACCGCTCGGGGTCTTCGCGCCAACAGAGAGTGACCAACTGTGTGTGTGCGTTATTGCTGTGTGTCCCCGCTGCGGCCTAGAGCCTTCGGGTGACACATTACACTGGCGACGAGGCCGGTTGGACCGGCACGCGTGCACGCTTCGTATCGCAGCGGCCGCTGCACTCGCCCTACCTTCTGGGGCTGTTTTGCCTGACCGGGTGCGGCGCCCGCCCACGCGTCTCCTGGCCCAAAGGGAGCGCCCGCACGGAGGCACGACGTCGGTGTTGGCTGATCCCGCTTGCACTGCCCACGCGTCTCCTGAGCCCGGAGGAGCGTGTTCAGCTGGCGGTGCTGCGTGCCCAACAAAGCCGACTGTTCCTACATGCGCCCGCCCACGCGTCTCCCCAGTCAGAGGGAGCGCGTTCAGCCGGCGGCGCAGCGTCTGCATCGGCAACGTGAGGGAAGGTGAGTGCGGCCCTCCGCGCTACCGTGGGGATCTTCCTCTCCGCTCGGCAGTGCCCCGTGTGGCAGGCCACGCCCCTCAACACACCCCTGCCGTCTTCTCTGGCCCAGGACACGTGCACCACTGCCTGGAGAGACAACAGACAGCCCAGCTCGTCTGTGGACAATAAAAAAAAAAAAAAAAAAAAAAAGGGGGAGAGGAGAAGAGGCATCCCACCCACTTATCCAGGACAGATAGCCAGGCGGCCCAGGAAAGGAGAAGAGTCCTAACAACGGCGCAAGAGGCCCCAGCCTGCTACCTCACCGGGCTGCAGCGAATACCTTGCCCCAACAGGTGGCTAATCACCAAGAGAGGGGGAAGATGAGCATTACCCAGTCGGCCGGCGCGACAGCTGGCGCTCAAGCTCAGGACGCAGACCAGGGCGCGCTGCACCCCAGGAGTCATCACACCGCCATCGCCCCTTTGCCGCCGTCCAGCGAGGCGTCAGACCCGGCGACGGCCGCACCGCGATGGAAGGCGTGGGTAGGAAGGTTGAACTTATACTTTAAAGGGACAAGGGAGACAGACGGAACAGTCAAGAGGTCGCTCCTCATTTACTACGGCGGGCCAGAAATTTACGACCTATTCGAAACGCTCCCAAACACGGGGGACGACGATGACTACGACGCGGCGGTGAGGGCGCTAGATAGGCACTTCGATCCGCAGCTGAATCCAGAGTTTGAAAAATTCAAATTCCGAAGAGCCTCACAGACAGATTCAGAATCTGTGGACATGTTCTATGCCAGGCTGCGCAAGCTGGCCAGCACATGTGCATTCACAGCCCCGCAAGGGGAGATCAGAGACCAGATCATCCTGGGTTGTCGCTCGAAGCTCCTACGAAAACTCATCCTGCGACAACCAGGAATCTCACTGGATGAGATCCTGGTGTTAGCCCGCTCGCACGAGTTGTCAGATGTCCGGGCAGAAGCAATGGAGGCGGCCCTCCATACGCCCGTGTCGGCTCCAAGCACCCCAAGATACCCGGTTATCAAGGAGGAAAGGGTGGACGCGATACAGAGGAGACCTGCCCAGGCCCGGCAAGCGCAACCGATGCCGCGAGGAGGCAAATGCGGATACTGTGGAGACGAACATGCCAATACAGCGGTCTGTGGGGCGAAAGGAAAACGTGCTCCCGGTGTGGGAGGCTTAACCACTACGCGAGAGTTTGCAGAGGTGGACGGTTCCGACAGGGCCCGGCAAGGTCAAGGAACATGTCACAACGGATACAACAGGTGTCCCTAGAGGACTCGCCCCGCGTGAAGACGCCAGGCAAGTGTGGGACGATGAAGAAGATGACGTATTTGTGGTGTCCTATGTCAGTAGAACAGACAGGCGACGGAGACCTCCCCCGATGTGCTCGGTGACGGTGGAGGGCACGGACGTGCAGGCCCTGATTGACACGGGTGCCTCGGTTAACGTCATGGACGCGGAACAATACGACTGCCTGTCACCAAGGCCCGCGCTTGAGCCGTCAACAGCGAGAATCTACGTATATGGGGGAACCGATCCGCTCCCGCTGAAGGGGGTCATCCAGGCCAGTGTCAGCAGTGGCACATACACCACGAACACCCGGTTCCACATAACGGAGGGAAGGAAGGGGACCCTGCTCAGTTGCCACACTGCCGAGGATCTAGGACTGGTATTCTTCGCGCATCAAATACATGAGTCGCATGCTGAGACCATACTGAAAGACTTCCCCGCCCTTTTCACAGGCCTGGGGAAACTGAAAGGGAAGAAGTTCCGGTTACATATCGACCAGACAGTGAGACCGGTGGCCCTCCGACATCGGAGAGTGCCTTTTAATCTGAGGCCGCAAGTCGAAGAGGAGCTGCGAAAACTGGAAGAACTGGACGTGATTGAAAAAGTCTCGGGTCCCACACCGTGGGTATCCCCGCTGGTGGTGGCCCCAAAGCCCAAACAACCGGGGGCCATACGGCTCTGCGTGGACATACGTTTACCCAACGTGGCAGTGAAGAGGGAAAGGCACATAACCCCAACAATGGACGACATTGTGGCCGACCTCAATGGGGCCAAATGGTTCTCCAAATTGGACCTAAACGCTGGGTATCATCAGCTGGAGTTAGAACCGGAGAGCCGGTACATTACCACGTTTTCCACCCACGTTGGTCTACGGCGGTACAAGAGATTAAGCTTCGGGATTTCCTCAGCAGCTGAAGTTTTTCAGAACGCGGTGAGAGAGGTATTGTCAGGACTGACAGGGGTAATCAACCTGAGTGACGATATCCTTGTCTTCTCGAGCACGCTGGAAGACCATCACAAGCATCTCCGGGCCACGTTGAAAAGGCTAGAGGACTCAGGTTTGACGTTACATAAAGCGAAGTGTTCATTCTATCAGGACACCGTGGAGTTCTTTGGCTACATATTCACGAGAGAGGGGCTCCGAGTGGATCCGAAGAAGGCGACCGCCATCCGGGTAGCCAGCACGCCGAAAAACCCCACGGAAGTGAGAAGTTTCCTGGGCATGGCAACGTATTGTGGGCGTTTCATCCCGAACCTCGCAACGTTGTCAGAGCCGCTTCGGGCCTTGACGAAACAAGGACAACCATGGGAATGGTCGAGTGTGGCGAACAAGGCATTCAATGACATCAAGGAAAGGCTGCAAGATAAAACGATCATGGCGTATTTCCATCCGAGGAGCCGCACGGAACTGGTTGTGGACGCTAGCCCTACAGGTCTAGGAGCGGTGCTCCTACAAGAACAGGATCCGGAAGTATGGAAGCCGGTGGCCTAGGCCAGCAAGGCCCTCACGGATACCGAAACCCGGTATGCCCAGATAGAGAGGGAGGCTCTCGCCATCAAGTGGGCGTGCCAACATTTTCATCTGTACCTGTGTGGACAGGAATTTCAAGTAGTGACGGATCACAAGCCCCTGATCCCGCTGTTCGCGGGTTCATCATGACTGGCGCCCCCGAGGATTGAGCGATGGGCCGTGCAATTACAGGCATATCAGTTTAAGGTCGTGTACCGACCCGGAGCCCACAACCCCGCTGACTACCTTTCCCGTCACCCGGACCCTGCATCGCCCAGGAAGCAGTCCATTGAAGAAATGAGCACTGAAGAATTCGTGAGGATGGTTTCTCAGCAGGCATGCCCGAAGGCGATGACCCTGGAAGAGGTCGGGCAGGCCACGGTGGTGGACGGAACACTGTCAAGGGTGAAGGAAGCGCTTGAAAATAACACGTGGGCTCGCTTCATGGATGGAAGTCGCCTGTTACGACCGGAGGTTAGACATGACCGACAGCAGCTCTGGAGAGTGCGGCACGAGTTAAGCGTGGGAGAACATGGCGTCATCCTAAGGGGACACTTGGTCGTGATACCGGAGGCCCTGCAACAACACGTTCTAGAGCTCGCCCACGTTGGCCATCAGGGCATGGCCAAGACGAAAGCTCGGTTGCGCCAAAAGGTGTGGTTCGCGGCCATGGATACGAAGGTGGATAAAATGGTCCGAAGCTGCCATGAATGCACTATCACAGGGAGGGACCCCCCGCCGGCGCCGGTGATCACCGAGGACCCGGTCACTGTTCCTTGGACCCATGTCAGTCTTGACTTCGGAAGTTTCCCAGATGGCCGCCAGATGCTGGTTCTGGTCGACACGTTCTCAAAATTCCCAGTGGTAGAAATTGTGGAGTCAACAGCGTTTTCCCACGTGAGGAGGGCGTTGGACCGGACCTTTGCCATGTTCGGGCTGCCTGAGGAGCTGAGGTCGGATAACGGGCCCCCATTTCAGGGCAGGGAATTTCAGGAGTATCTGAAGAACAAGGAAATCCGTCACCGGAAGATCACTCCACTCTGGCCCCAAGCCAACGGGGAGGTGGAACGGCTGATGAGGACTCTCAACAGGGCCCTGCGCATATCCGTAGAACAAGAGAGAGACGTGGAAGCAGCGTTGGACCAATTCCTCGGAGTGTATCGATCAACGCCTCACAGTACCACCCGGTGTGCACCCTCCCACCTGATGTTTCAAAGACCACCGCGGGACAGCATACCCGTTGATCCGACATGGACTCCACCGAGGCGAGACGATGAGGCCGTCCAAGCCCGCAGAGAAACTACAAACCGGAAAGCAAGTGAAGTCCGGGGGGCTCATGAATCCAACGTCCAAATCGGAGACAAGGTGGTAGTCAAAGATCGACACCCTGGGTGGAAGTTTCGAACTCCGTTTGAGCCCGAAACATGGACCGTAACAGAAAGGCAAGGAACGATGGTGACAGCCCGCAAAGGACACCTCCAAGTCACCCGAAACGTGTCGTGTTTTAAACGAGTGATCGGGGGTGGTCAAGGTAGTGAAGATGGTGATGATGATGCTGAGAATCCCTGCGGGCCCTCCCCGGCATCTTCTGAAGCCAGTGACCACATCCCCGAAGGAGGGTTCCCTGGGGCCCGAGAAGCGGTCACCCGACCAGGGTTGGCCATGTCGGAACACGATGGTGGCTCACCCGGGGGTGCCCCAGAGGCTGCCGGAAGCAAGGCGTTAGCCAGAAGTCAGCGATACCACCTCCGGGCTAACCCGGTGCCGAGCCAAAAGTTTAGGGACTTTCTGTGCCTGTCCCCATGAACCTTAATGACTTTGGTGACGTCAACCAAAAGAAGGAAGGGATGTAGAGAGCCATCCGGGCTCTCTCCTACAATGTAGCAGTACACATACACGCACGCACCCCTCGGGGCGGGCTTGTCCCGAGGGTATAAATAAACGGCGGAAGACCGCTCGGGGTCTTCGCGCCAACAGAGAGTGACCAACTGTGTGTGTGCGTTATTGCTGTGTGTCCCCGCTGCGGCCTAGAGCCTTCGGGTGACACATTACAGGGGGGCTGGAGCCCCCCCACACAGGTTTTTTTAAATAAAAGAAGCCCCGGGGAGGTGGCGGTCCCGGGGCTGCGGGAGGGCTCAGAGCCCTCCCGCACCATTATACATAAAGCCCCGGGGGTGGTGGTCCCCGGGCTTGGGAGCCCTTAGAGGCCCCCACACATAAAATTAACCCCCCAGCATGCCCCCGGGACTTGGCCCACCCGGGGGCCAGTTAACATCGAAGCGCGGAGACCGCGCTTCGATTTTTTTCGGCAGGGTTCGCGCTCCCTGAGCGCATCCTGCCGATTTAAAAATAAAAAAAATAATTTGTTTTGCCCAGGGGGTCCTTGTGGGACCCCTGAGCAGACCTAGGGGGTCAGGGTGTTTCTACCCTGCCCCCTTTGTGCGCTTTGCGCACTTGTTTCTGTCCTCGGTTCTACCGAGGGACAAAATAACTGCCAACACTTCCTGGTTTGGAGTGTTGACAGCCAATTAACATAAAGCTCGTGCTCGGGAGGATCCGCGGCCCTAGATATCACTATCTTTTTACTTTTCATTTTCTCAGCAACTACTGAACGGATTTACACCATTTAACAAAAGGGTTCTTTCTGAACCAAGAACTACCTCTTTGCCAAATTTGGTGTAATTCCGTTCAGCAGTTCGAGCTGTAGCCGTGTCTAAAGTTTCCTATGGAAAATTGCATGGGGAAAACGCGTTTTGGGACCCCCTTTTTCTCGGCCCCCGCTTGAAGAATCCCCGAGACTTTCAGGGTAGGAGCGGACCGGAGCGGGCCATAAAGTTTGAAAATTTTGCGAAGATACGTCAACCGGCAAGAGAGTTATTTCAAATAGAATGTCGCAGGATTTCCTATGGATAATAGGTTGTAACTATAACTATCTACTGGCGACCGCTCAGTAGATAATATATATATATATATATATATCTATATATATATATATATATATATACATCAAAAGATTGCCCTGAAGCAAGGACGCCCTACGCAGATGAGTGCTTTCACCAAAGCTTTTATTTTCAAAACCGGCATTTCAATTCCAACATCAAAATCTCTTACGCGTTTCAGAGCTTGGGAGCTCCTTCGTCAGAGGGTGACGCTGTGGAAACTGACAAACTCGCTGGGGCGCCATTAGCTGCATGCACAAATACTGCCCTCGTGGGCCTCACAGGTGAGTCATATTTCAGGCATGCTGGAACTCGTAGTTCAATACCTGCAAGAGGTTTTTCCCAAGCAAGGTCTGAGGGCAGACTGAAACGCGTAGGGGTTCTTTACTGGTTGGAGAATGTTGCCGCTTTAATAAAATCTAAGAGCGTGCAAAAATACCCGTGAGTGCGAGTGGTTCTTTCCTCAAAAGGGAATCCTTGGTGATATATATATATATATATATTTATTTTTTTTCTAACATTTTACCAAATTTGGTATAATTCCATTCAGCCATTTTTTCTGTATTGCTTCCCAAAATTTCTTATGGGAATTAATATGGCAAATCAACATTTTGGGACCCCTTTTCCTTACCCTGCTTGACGGATAGCCCCAAAACTTTCCTGGAAGGAGCTGAGGTTGATAAACCCTTTTTTTGTATTGTTTTGTAAAGATTTGTCAATGTCACCAAAGTTATTTGTGAAGCAAAAAATGCTCTTCCTATGCAAACTGTGGTCTAAGAGAGTCCAAGTGCTACTGCAGTATATTGACTTAGTAACTCATTTAATATGTAACCACAGAGTGTGACTACAAGGTTCACCCGTCTATAATCCCCCATGGGGCATGACTAGCCGCTGGCACCATTCCGTATATATCCATCATTACTAATAAGAATCTAGACAACCCTGAAAATCCTTCCCTTCCCCCTAAATTAATCCCCGAAGGTAACCCCGTAGGGGAGGGGCCTGGCCTAGTAGCTTTTGCCACTATGTCTGCCGTTAACAGTACACCAGTGGGTTTGGTGAATCGGAGACATACCACTCTTCCCCTCAAATTTATTTCCTGGAACATTGCAGGAATTCGCCCCAAACTGACCAATGAGGTATGGCTAGAATACATCAGGGGTTTTGACATCATCTGTTTCCAGGAAACTTGGTATAGGGATGGCATTGTGTTGGACAGTGATCCAGCGCGACTAATATAAATTCTTCTCCTTTGGACATAACCTCCAGGTAAGAATCACTCACAACAACTATACCATATGACGGTGGGGCCCATAACACCGCATAACCATACACTCCCTCAATCGTTCCCTGGGTCACATCCACTTTTACCAAAGAGAAGAACTAAATTGCTGGAGGAACGGGATACCTTATTATAATTAACAGGATATTTTCTTAAACATCATACATAATCAGTTTTAATCCTGTCGGTTCTAAGACATTAAGGTATTCCGCTCTTTGGTCGATGGACCAACTAGTAGAATAAGTTGATGGTGATTAAGACCAGCTCAATCACATCCAAAACCTATTAAAACATTATACTTATTATTGAGCTAAAGAACCACAGACTCGTAGTTTTAATTATAATAAGATTTATCTATTTTCTTAAATGCATGAATAAGATTCAATTTTATTAATCGTTTTAATACATTTCAATATCATTATAAGAAATAAGCTTTTAGAAAGAATTTTATGCATACCCTTTTCGATGAAGAATAAAAGTTCACCAAAGCAGATAAATTGTAGATCACAGCATAGAATTCCCAAAACTGACTGTCTGTCCCGCTAAACAGGCCTCCTCGACGGACCTCCTATACAGGTTTCCCGCATCGGTCTCGTTCCTTCCCAGTCAAGTTTAAAGTTCAAAATGAATATTTCTATCAAGAAAATGGCCTATATAGAATAGCAGCAGTCTCTTCAGCATCAACGTTCAGCGCTCAAAAATTATGCATGAATAGCGCTCCTCCTACTTAAGAGTAGGTCCTCTTATACCCTACTACTAGCTTACTAAACATAAAGTTGCAATCTTTGGGGGCGAGAATCACGCTAATTGGTCCATTGGAGGGGTGGCAAGAATCACCTCATTGCCCTCCTTGTCCAAACCGGTTCTAAAATTGTTTATGATTTATACTTTCACACGACCTTTGGGTAATAGCAGTCCGATTGACAGTTCGTTTATTGTTTCTCTTTTGTTGCTTATACTTAAACAGTCCATTGTTAATTCACTGGGGCTCATCCCCTGTTCTCACGGATGAACGCTGAGTCTTTCTTGGCATTCTCCTCGTGTCAGGTCAGCCTGACCTTGACACTTCTCACTCTGGGCTCGACTCGTACCCACGTGGTATGGTTCTGCGGTTTTCTTCCGCTTAGAGGCCATCTTTGCGTCTGCGCATTGAGCTCATCTGCCTCGGCAGCCATTGTTACAGCACGGCCTAACAGGCCCTAACGAACTATCATGAAAACAAACACAATTATAATTAAAATAAAGAAAATAAGCCTTTCTGTTTCCCACCTGTCATTCTAAGTACCCCAATTAGGTGTTACCTGGCAAAAGCGACATTTAAAGCCATGTTTACTTACCATCCGCATTCTTTTGCCACAATACAAATTTACTACATAGCACAAATCATGCAAGTTTACTCTAATTAGTACGCAAATCACTATATTAGTATTACTTCACTTTTACAATTGTCAATAGGTTTTACTTTGCACATAAATTGCGATTACCGCTTATGTAAGTGTTTACCAAAGGATGTAAAATGTTGATTAGTCGATCAAACAATTAGTAACATTAATTTATTAGCATGAATATTAGGGAGTTCCAAACATTTTTATTTACCTCGCTCCATCAACTCCCCCTTTGGTGATTTTTAATATCACCACAAAAACCCATGTTACACAATTTTTCAGATAGAATGTTTCTTGTCCACTTGCTTTTGTTAGTTCACACATCAGTGTCCTTTTCATCTTGTCTTTTTGTTCTTTCATACATGTTTTCTTTTAGTTCTTCAAGTTCTATTTCTCCCAATTCTCGTTCTCTTTCTTTATTTCTCTTATTTTCTCTTTTTATTTTATTTTGTCTTTTTCTCCTTTTAATACATATAACAACTAATTTCACTAATAACACCACTAATATTACTACTGTTGCTGATATTAAAACTTTCCCTACAATAGAACCACCTATTTCAGTGAACCATTTTGGTATTGAGGAAAAACTCTTACCAAGTTTCTCCCAGGCACTTTCAACCTCCAGTGGAGCAAGTTCTTTGTGCAAATTAGTAATATTCTTTATATACTTCTGTATATTTTCACTTTTATCTGGAATGTAAGTGCAACAATGTTGGACTTTCAGCATTCCACAGACTCCACCCTCTTTTGCCAAAAGAATGTCAAGGGCAAGTCGATTTTGCATCACCATAGCTCTCATGGCAACCATCTCGGTATTTACCATCAAGAACCCTCCAGCAGTATTCGTTGATAAACGATCTACTACTGTAGACAATTTCCGAATTTTAAATGCATTCAAAGATATACTCACTGCTGGTATCATTGCTACAAAAATGTCACCAACTATTTCTGAGAAGCTTTCCCTTTTTCTACGTGTGAATGTTTCACCCATTTCGTGTGTTCCTTTCTCTCCTCTCTCCACATGAAAAATCTTTGGAAAGACCAGGCCTAAATAGCACGACCCATACCAATGATCCGGCAACCTGTAATAAGCTCTATTTCCACAAATATAATAGATCCCTGGAAATATTGGATCTTTTCCTCCTTTGAATCCCCATCCTCCTAAAATTTTGTAATTGTCTCGGCATTCACTGGAACCCACGAAATAGTTATCATACCTAGTCCTATTTCTACTAATGCACAACTTTCCCTGTTGGGGCCAATCTAGGGTCATAGCTGCGTTTGTCTCTCTCTTATCATTACTTTCTCCTTCAAACGCCCAAAGGGGTGTTTTTGTCTCCTCTTCTATTACTTTTCTTTGAAACTTAACTCTTCTGTTTTCTACCATCGCTAAAAATACCTTTTCTTCTTTCTTTAATTCACAGGTAAGATTGTGCCTAGCTATATACTCTAATGTTAAATCTTTATTTTCTAGGAAAAATTGCATACAAACATAACAATCCCTCACATCCATTGTTTCTACGTATTCATATAATAATTTTGTGAAAGCGTTCTTTGAAAAATCAGTTATGGATCTATCCTTATGTAACTCGGCAATATCTATTAATGTTGCTGTGTTCTGTATGTTAGCTTCTTTATCCTTTTTCGTGTTGTTTCCTAATATGGACATTTCTTCTACAGCTAGTCTAATTGGAATGGTGATTGCTAAGATAAGCCAGACAAACATTAATAATCCTGTATAAAAGAAACACATCCTACACCATCTACGTAAAAACTCACATCTAGATTTTCTATTCTCTGTGGCTACCATTTTGTTCTATTACTTAACTATTTATATATGTACAGAAAATGTGTCACCACACCTCAGAATGACGTATCAGCCACTCTACCCTCTCACTTTGTCTCGTTTGGTACTTTCTTTAGTCCTTTTCAGAACTCTTCCTTGTCTCGTTCAGGTTTGGGTGTCCAGTCCAGGTTTTCTCTTTAGTCTTTTCAGACTTGTTGCACTTCACTTTCACCCATTTGTTTGCAGCTTTCTTCTGGGCTCTCGTGAGTGTTATCTTCTTCTTTGATGTCAGTCAATGCGATGTATAGCCACTCAGGTGACTTATATTTCAAATTAGGTTTCTTCGCTCTCTTCAATTGTTTTCCACTTTGTTTTCCTTGTTCTCTCTGACTTGTTATCTCATTTACCTGTTCTGCATTATCTCTATTTAAGTTTATAATTTTGTATCTCAGTCTTTTAACTTCGTGGGGCCAATTGTCTCCTTTTCTCGGCCTTTTTGGTTCACTTTCCTTTTCCTCTCGTTCAGCTCTCCAAGTCCTCTTTCTTGGTCCTAGTTTCTGTTTTCTCTCTTCTTCACTTTCTTCTGATTCTGTTTCAGACCTTATTTCACTTCCTCTTATTTTGAACTTTATGATTTCACCTTCATTATCTAAATCTGAACCTTCCTGTGTCTTTTCTGTTTGGACACTTGTTTCTATCCCTCCTCGAGTTTCTTCCGGATTCTCGTTGATCTCTCTGTCTGTTTCTAAATTTCCCTGTTGTTCTTTTATTTGTTGGTCTGTCCCTATTGCTCCTCGGGGTTCTTCCAATTCTTCTTCTATCTCTCTATCTGAATCTATCCCTCCCTCGTCTAATTCGACAATCTTTGAAGGAAATCTACCATAGCTTGTGCTTGGCTGATCATTGTCACTGTCTCTTGGTTCAGTTTCTTCGTTTATAATGTCATTTTTCCATTTATTCTTTAGTTTTTCATCACAATCTGATTGGTCTGCTTCAGATGCTGAACTAGTATCTGATATTTCCAGATGTCTACTTACAGGTCGATCTTCAAGTTCTGGAACCTTCGTTATTTCAAGTTCTCCTTCTGATGCCACATTTGTACCTGGGTCTTCCAGATGTCGACTTTCAGGTCGAGCTTCAAGATCTGGAACCCTGTTTGTTTCGACTTCTGCATCGGATGCTGAACTGGTATCAGATATCTCCAGATGTCGACTTACAGGTCGAGCTTCAGGATCTGGAACTCTGATAGTATGGCTGGCATACACCCAGTTTTTCACTCCAGCACATTTGACAGCAGTTGTTGTCACCAGGATCACTTGTCGTGGTTTAACCCACCGAGGAACCAAACAGTTTCTTCTTCTGTGGACTTTTATGCGGACCCAGTCTCCTGGACTCAAATCATGAGCTGGTTTTCTTTCGAGAGTGGTCGCATCCGGTCCAACCTGAGGAAACACAGAATGTACCACATCAGCCAATCCTTTGCAATAATCCAACACGAGATCATCAGTTATAGTCAGCAGTTTGTTGACAGGTACATGTGCTTGTCTCATAGCTCGTCCCATGATTATTTTGTGGGGACTTAGACCTGTTTTTCTGTCAGGTATGCTTCTGATAGTCATTAGCACCAATGGTAGGGCATCAGGCCATTTGAGTCCTGTGGCTTGACACATTTTCCCTAACCTATTCTTTATTGTTCCATTCACTTGTTCTACTACTCCAGAAGCCTCTGGTCTGTATGCACAGTGCAATTTCTGTTGAATGTCAAGAGCTTCACATATCAGTTGAATTAGCTCATTTTGAAAATGTGTTCCTCTATCTGTTTCAATCGTTACTGGAAAGCCGTATCTTGGAATGAATTCTCTCAGCAGGAGCTTGGCTACAGTAACTCCATCATTCCTTCTTGTCGGATAGGCTTCCACCCAACGAGAAAACAAACAAACGACCACAAGAACGTACTTCAGTCTATTGCTTGGGGGCATTTCGATAAAGTCTAGTTGCATTCTAGTAAAAGGACCTCCTTCTCGCCCTATTGTTCCTAGACTCACTACTGTTTTCCTTCCTGGATTTATCTGTTGGCAAGTAAGACATCTTTGACAAAGACTTTCAGCTATAGCTCTGAATTTTGGGTTATACCAGGTTTGTCTGAAAAGTCGGATCATGGCATCCCTTCCAATATGAGCTTGTCCATGGTACATCCGTGCCATGTTAGAAATCATGCTATCAGGCATAACTGGTCTTTCATCTCTATAAACCCAAACGCCATCTTCCTCCCTCTTTCTGAATCCTGCTTTTATCCAACCATCTTTTTCCTCATCATTTGCTTCTTCCTGTAGTTGTCTTACCTCATCCCATGTTTCAACAATGTTAGTAAACAGCAAGGGACATGGAACATGCTCTCTTTCTCTTCTTCGGTTTTACGAAACCACATTTTTAGCACAATATTGGACTATCTCGTCGGCATACCTACGGTAATGTAATCCGCCTCATTTTTGTGTGCAGCACATTTCACCACTGCGATCTGTTTAGGCAGCTGTATCGCCTCAAGCAATTTCTTCACAAACTCACCATTTCTAATTGGAGTTCCTGCAGACGTCAAGAAACCTCTCTGAGACCAGATCTGTCCAAAGTCGTGGACCACTCCGAAGCCATACTGGCTATCCGTGATCACCGTAATTCGGACATTCTTTCCCAGTTTGCACGCCTGAATCAGAGCAATCAGCTCAGCCACTTGGGCTGAACGTATCCCTCTCAAACAAGATGCTTCCATTATTGCAGCTACTGTACACACAGCATACGCCGCACTCAAAACTCCTTCACTTGTCCTCAGACACAAACTATCCACAAACATCACATAATCTGATTCTTTTAAGGGCTCATCCTTAATATCCGGCCTTGGTTTCGTACAAAATTCAAGCACATCCAAGCAATTATGATCGACTTCATCTTTGTCTTCTACACTCCCCTCATCTGGCAATGATGTCGAAGGATTCACACTTGTGCATCTGTCAATGGTTACATTGTCTGCACTCAAAATCACTTTTTCATACCTAGTCAGCCGACACTGGGGCCGATTCCGATCTCGGTCGGAGGCGCACCCAATACCATTCGGTCGGGAAAAAAGCCATGCGAATGCCTGTTTCCCGACCGATCCGTACAGCACACCGAACGAGTAAGTACGATGCGCACAACAGCACAGAATCCGGCCGAGCCTACTCACCCAATCCAGGTCCTGTTCTCCAACCGAGGCGAATCCGGAAACGCAGAATCGAGTCGCACGGAAGGGAAAATGCAGCTCCGTCCGGCCGAACAAGTACGATGCGCTTCCCGTACGCGCCGAACCCGTCGCTACGCACGGCACGTCAAAGCATCCGGGAGAGGCGCACATAAGCTCCGATTCGCGCCACAACACAATCCACGGCTACGAGACGAACACGCCAGCGATGAGGACGACGCGAAGCGACGAGGACGACGCGAAGCAACGAGAAGGACGAACGACACGAACCAACCATGAATCCCTTCGTCCCGATCATACCAATATTCTACATTTACTACCGGAACAGGCACGGACGCGTACGGCGCAGAAGGTAAGTCAGACACCAACCACAAAACACATACAACACGTACACGACACATCACACACACACACAGAGGGATGCAGAATATACTTACACCAGCAACAGCAGCACCATAGGGGCGGGATGCCCATCACCAATGCCACATATGCACACAGGGGCCTGAATGCGCACCACCACCCCTACCCAGGGGGGCCGGATGCCAACCACCACAACCACCCTTAGCCAGGGGGTGCCAGATGCCCACCACCACTACCACCCTTACCCAGGGGGCTGGATGCCTACCACTACTACCACCCTTAGCCAGGGGGTGCCAGATGCCTACCACTACTACCACCCTTACCCAGGGGGCTGGATGCCTACCACTACTACCACCCTCACCCAGGGGGGCTGGATGCCTACCACTACTACCACCCTTAGCCAGGGTGGTGCCAGATGCCCACCACCACTACCACCCTTAGCCATGGGGGTGCCAGATGCCTACCACTACTACCACCCTTACCCAGGGGGGGCTGGATGCCTACCACTACTACCACCCTCACCCAGGGGGGGCTGGTTGCCTACCACTACTACCACCCTTAGCCAGGGTGGTACCAGATGCCCACCACCACTACCACCCTTAGCCATGGGGGTGCCAGATGCCTACCACTACTACCACCCTTACCCAGGGGGCTGGATGCCTACCACTACTACCACCCTCACCCAGGGGGCTGGATGCCTACCACTACTACCACCCTCACCCAGGGGGCTGGATGCCTACCACTACTACCACCCTCACCCAGGGGGTGCCAGATGCCCACCACCACTACCACCCTTACCCAGGGGGCTGGATGCCTACCACTACTACCACCCTTAGCCAGGGGTGCCAGATGCCTACCACTACTACCACCCTCACCCAGGGGGCTGGATGCCTACCACTACTACCACCCTCACCCAGGGGGCTGGATGCCTACCACTACTACCACCCTTAGCCAGGGTGGTGCCAGATGCCCACCACCACTACCACCCTTAGCCATGGGGGCTGGATGCCTACCACTACTACCACCCTTACCCAGGGGGCTGGATGCCTACCACTACTACCACCCTTAGGCAGGGGGTGCCAGATACCTACCACTACTACCACCCTCACCCAGGGGGCTGGATGCCTACCACTACTACCACCCTCACCCAGGGGGGCTGGATGCCTACCACTATTACCACCCTTAGCCAGGGGGTGCCAGATGCCTACCACTACTACCACCCTTACCCAGGGGGCTGGATGCCTACCACTACTACCACCCTCACCCAGGGGGGGCTGGATGACTACCACTACTACCACCCTTAGCCAGGGTGGTGCCAGATGCACACCACCACTACCACCCTTAGCCATGGGGGTGCCAGATGCCTACCACTACTACCACCCTTAGCCAGGGGGCTGGATGCCTACCACTACTACCACCCTCACCCAGGGGGCTGGATGCCTACCACTACTACCACCCTCACCCAGGGGGCTGGATGCCTACCACTACTACCACCCTTAGCCAGGGGTGGCTGGATGCCTACCACTACTACCACCCTCACCCAGGGGGCTGGATGCCTACCACCACTACCACCCCCACTCATAGGATGGACAATGCATGACACAACCAGCACACCACAACCTAGGGAATGCAAGAAAAAGACATCCCCCAACACCATGACAAGCGTGTGTAGACTGTGTCAAATGCCTACAACACTGAACATGACTTTGAACATACAATGTGACCCCCTAGCACATGTGCCACACATATATGTGTGTGGCCCCACAATGCAAGCAGGCCATGACCATTGTGGCAATGGGGTCCAAACCCCCATCATCACAGTGACCAAAAGGTAAGTGTGGGGTCCATAGCTGAAGCACATTTTGAACATTGTGGCAATGGGGTCCAAACCCCCATCATCACAGTGACCAAAAGGTAAGTGTTGACAAAGAAAGAGCTGCAACTGCCAAACTGCATGGATGATTCCTGATCACAGAACAAAAAACACATCAGTGGCAAAGTAGTGCATGTGTCCCATTGCAACATAAATTGGGGGAGCCAAATACTGCAGTGCAAATAAGACATACCTTTGGCCATGTGCAGACAAACAACACCCATGGGGGCTGACACTGTCAACATTCATCAATGACACAATGACAGAAGTGACCATCAGAATGCAGACCCACATATTTGCACCAATGGGCACACAAATGCAGATACCCTGTGGAGACTGTAGATGTGAGGTGAACAGATACCATACCATGGCAGCAATGGGACACACAAACCATGATCATTGTGCTGACCGATGACCTAGGAGTCCCAGGGACAGCAGGGGAAACCCACCAAACTACATACAGCCAATGGCACACCCAAGATATGCCAATGCAGTGGTGCAGATGCACAAACACAAACAGGCAGACCCACACTGCACATCATACACAACAGGTGAGGGGGTGCCAGTGTCCCCTGGCAACCACACAACACATGAGGAGACCTGAATACCAATCATACAGATGTGCATACAGTGCCACACAAAGGTAACTCATGGATCCAAATCCCCTATGTGGGCAAGCAGGCATTGTCAGATGAGAGGGAGCACAAATCACACATGTCACACAGGCACGTAGGAACAGCAACTGACACAGCAAGACACAGACACACCACAGCACTACCCCCAGGGCCCCCACAATGTAGTGACCCTGGGCTGCATTACAATCCCACTGTGATGACAAAGCTAAATGTCGTTCACACTGTGAACCACAGTCATGTGTCCTGAGCAACAAACTACCATCACACCTACACAAGCACAAATCAATCAGCATGGCCAGTAAGCCAAGGCCAACATGGAGGCAGGGGCCTAGCCGGGCAACAACTCTCATCTGCACACACTCAACACCACACCCCTCGACCTCCAACAATGTGCAGCAGTGAAGCACACATGCACTGGTGACATTGCACATGCACCCATGACTATTCCAGGGTGGTGGGTGGGAACCAAGGTGCAGAAACACATCACACATGGCCACTCAACAAGACTCCTGAATGTCTGACACACTGCACACTACGCTGTACATGGACATGACGGCAATACCACACCAACCAATGGGATCCCAGCCACAGTCACACACCAATGAAGAAGCCAAGGTCACCCACAAAGAACACACATAGACAACAACCAACATTGCAGCCCGGACCCTGAGGAGTGCCAGCAGTCACACACACAACGCGTCACAATCACTGAAAGATAACACAAACTGGAAATCACATGACAGGGGCAAACAACAAGTGCCAAGGGGAAACCTGACTGTGACCCATCTGCGTCTGCACACAAACTCAGCCCTGACAGCAAACACACCTATGGGTGACACCCTGATGACCAGTAATGTGCCATGCACCCACATCACAGAGAACCCAGGGAGAAGACTTTGGGGGAACATAGGTCAACTCAGCAAGCATCACAAACAGGTACAACACTAGGAATCACAGCATGCACAGCTAAACGGAAGTGAACACACAGACATGCACATACAACACACACCTTGGGTGCAGGCAATGTCACAGGAGTACACACTGCCATGAGGGGACTCCACTCCTGTGTGAGGAAAGCTGTGCCATATGTTGCCTCAGTAGGGCCCCATCATGTCAGCTGAGCACTTGGTCACACAATCAACAATTAGCACCAAATGAGGGCTCCCGTCACATCAGCCTGGTCATGGAAGTGCCAACGTAATCATCAGCACAGATCCAACACACTTGTATAGCAATGTTGCACTGACAACACAGATGAGTCCTTCCCCATTGATGCCCAAACCTGCATGTCCAGTGGAGATGGCCACACGGTCAGGGAAGTAGACGAATTGAACAATGGCAGGCACAACAGATGTGCAGGGGTGGAAGCCACAGATGTGAAATAGCTAATCTAAGTAGGAAATCCCATTGCCAAATACTGAACACATGACACCCTCAGATGCTGCTATGGATGACATGGATACACCACAGGATAGGACACATTCCCCCTGGACCACATGGGTTCCTGCACAGTAACACTTCATTATCATGAGACCAAATATCACCATCACTGCAGCAAGGGCATGGTTAGCATCATCAACAACATGTACATCAGAAGCATAAGCACTAGAGAACAGAAAGTTGCTTTATTCAGCATATGTGTGTAATGAAAACAAAGTCCAGAAAAAACACAAAGGCCAATGGCCAGTCCATTGTCAAAGTCCAAACTGGGTGACAGTGGCAGATGTCACCCTACGCATGCCTGCACAAAACCAGGGACAATCCACTAGGAGGGGCAACCGGGGGCAGGCCAGGCACCGCAGGGACAGGATCAGGGCTCACCAGGAGGAAGCAGGGAAGGGGTGGTGGGTGCTGGAGAGCCACTGACAACTGCAGTGGAGGTGTCTGACATGGTGTGTGCCGGCACAACTGGGGGCATGACTCAGATGTTGTGGGTGCCGGCACGACTGCAGTGGACCCTGCAGATGGAGTGGACAGGTCCGCCACTGCAGTGCCCAAGTCAGACAGGGTGGTAGTGGACTCCACTGCAGTGCCTACCACCAGGGGAGGAGAATGGGGAACAGGCAAGGTGGGCTGGACAGAGGGGGAGGACACCCTCACCACATCAGTGGCACAGACAAGCGCAGCGGGGGTGTGGTGCCGGGAGAGCAAGTGGCAGGGGGAGAAGGCCGGATCCTCTTGGGGATGGTATATCTGTGGGTGGGGGAACCTGGGGCAGGGTGTGGTGGGGGCACCTGTGGAGTGGGGGCCTGAGGGATGGAGGAAGGAGACCTGGTGCCTGAGCTGCAGGGCGGCGGCGGGGTCTTGCTCTTACGACTCCGGGGGACTTGCGGGTGGGGGCCTCAGTCTGTCTGCACCTGGGGAGGGTGTCCGGGGGCGAGGGGCACTCTGCTCCGTGTGGGTGGGCTTCCTCTTCCCCCTGAATGCTGTATCAGCTGGATCGGAGGGGAAGAGGCCGAGGTCACTGAGGAAGAGCCGCTGGGTCTTTGGGGTTGCAGGTGAGGCAAGGGAGGCAAGGGAGGGTGTTTTGGAGGGAGAGGCAACTGAGGACTGCGCAGTGCTCGTGGATGCGTGTGTGTGTTCCAGGGCCCCATCCCCTGTGAGTCTGGTTTCAGTCCCCTGACTGTGCGTGCGTGTGCGTTTTGTTTGTGGCGTGTGTGTCTGTGTGCTGGATGTGTGTGTGCTGGTGTGTGCCTGTGCCGGTGTGTGTGTGCTTGGGACGGGTAAGGTGCTGGGGAGTGTGGATGGAGCAGAGGCAGGAGGGGTGAGGGACTGTCTGAGGAGGGACACTGCTGCCATCAGGGAGGAGTCCATGGACCTATTGCCCCTCTGTAGGTCAGACATGCCCGATGAGATGCCCTCCATGAACGACACCAGCTGAGTCAACAGAGCGGTGTGCGCATGGAGGACACTCAGCATGGCTGTCTGCCCTACATGGAGCTGGCGAAGGAGGTACACAGACTCCTCACTCAGGGCAGCAGGGGACACAGGGGCAGGGGTGCGGTGCCTGGCCCAAAGGAGACACGCTCCTGAACATGGGAGCCTCCACGGACCTGGGGAATGGGAGCCGATGGGAGGGCGGTGGTGGTGCTGGTGGTGGCGGGGACAGCAACACTAGCTGGGGTGTGGTGGCTGCTGACACCCGCCTCCATAAGGGAGTCATCCTCCGAGTTGCTCTGGTCCTCAGCTGAGGTGGATGGTGCTGAGGACTCCTCGGTGTGGCTCCCTCGCCCTCCGTGCCACTGGGTCCCTCCGACCACTCCTCGGCTGCTGACCCAGTCTGGCGCTCCGGCTCCTCCTGGTCCGTGGAGCTGTCCCCTTCCGTGGCCGTGGATGTATCTGCAAACAATGGGGAAACAGACAGACATCAGTCACCTGCACCAAACGCACACACTACTGTGAGCACAGCACATTACAGAGCAAGCCCTGGCATCATTAGTTGTACATTGCTAAAAGTGCCCTAACTGAACAGGAGAAGCCAATTGTCAGTCTGATGCCAACCATGGCACTCACATCCCACATGGCCTTGCACCCATCTGTCTGGTGTCTGTTGGATAGCAACACCCCAGTGTGGACACATGCACCAACTACACAGTAGTTGGACAGTGCAGAGGACACGGTGTAGCATGTGGACATGCACACATCACAACTCTTGCCACTGAGTCAGTACAGGTTTCCGGATGAAAGGGACGCCCAGAGTCAAATAGGATATGCATGTGATGCATACCAGCGACAGACACCATGATGCACCCATGTCCTGATAGCCATCGCCACAATGGTGTGCATGTAGCACATGTCACTCCCCTGCAGGATCACCAATAAGTAGACACATGCCATGGCGGAGGCATGACTGCTAAGTCATACATCACTGTCTCAGTGATGTATGACTTGGCAGCCAGACAACAACACTCTGCACTGTGTCACAATAGTAGGTCATGGGGAATGCAAGTCCTGGAGCTGCACAAGTGCACATGTACATCCCCCACACAACACATCATCTTAACCCTCATCTGTCCAGGTCATACCGATTGGACATATGGGAGAACTGTGACACTACCCTCTGAACCTGAGCCCCTCACAATCTGCTGTGAATGGGGAACAGCTGCCTGAACTTCACATTCGCATACCCCAGTCTGCACGGGCAGCTGATCAAACACCTATGTGACACACAAGTATCGTCTCCTATGCTCACATCTCCAGTGGCATGCTGAGCCCCTACCAAGAAACACCCCAGCAGTCCTGGCAACAAATCCACAGCACACTGACACAGAGGCAGACACCTGAGGGGTCAAATCACTGCGCACAATGTGTCAGCTGATACACGGGAGTGGGAGTACAGAGTGCATTGCATGGCCTGGAGTAGGCATGACTGTCCTGCCCCACATGAATGAGGGATGAGCCCTGGACAGTGGATAGCTGGCTATGTATGTGTGACACACGTAATCTGCATACCCCTGGGGCCCAAACATTGTTCCCACCCGCTGCATTGGTGTGTGCCACATACCCCAGGCACATGTGGTGGCTCAGCTCAGCACGTGGACCGCATATCAAAGCAAGACGCAGATTACATGTCCGAACACAGGCGTTGTGTGAACAATGGACCCACCCATGATGCCCACAACAGAGTTAGGGAAACAGATGCTGTCCCCCACCTTTAGTGAAGCAAACTGCAAGGACACAGTCCCAAGTGACACAATTCCCTGAATGTAAGGGCCACACCTGGTTATCAGATGAGGAGTGGGCAGTGCACAATAGAGGGACATGGCTCCTGGACAACATGACTGCTGTACTGTGGCAGTTGAACCAGGCCAGAGGAGGGCACAAAGCATGTAATACAGAGTTCACAGTGCAGTCTTTGACTCCCCCCTCCTTGCTGCTGTCTGGCCTTCAGCTGCCCATCCAGGTCTGGAAACACCACCGCCAGGATCTGGAGCATGTGGGGGTCAGGGTCCGTGTTCCGCCCCTCCTGCGAGGAGGCGACAGCTTCAGCTGGACCTGTGCAATCCTCCGGGTCCAGCCCCGAAGGTCCTGCCACCTCTTCTGGCAGTTGCGGATCCGGCGCTTGTAGACCCCCACGGACCGGACAGCCCGGACGATGTCCTTCCAGATCTCCTGCTTCCGATGGGCATTAACCTGTCAGGATGACAAAGTGAAAAGGCCATTACTACACATGCAACATATCCGTGCATGACACAGTTGTATATACATGTCTCATTCACAGGGGCACATGATGTACACAGGCAGTGCAACGCTGCCCATGGACAGTTTGCCAGACGTCACTACATGGTATCATTGCATGGGAAGTAAAACCTTGTTCAAATGCACTGTCACTGCACCATACCTGTCCAGTGCATGTCACTACACACTATGGGGGGTGACAACTACTCAGTGAGCCTGCTAGCCAGTGGCGTGCAGACTTTCAGCCTTGCTAGTCAGACAAAATGCACATTCAGAAAGGCAGTGCACAGAACACTCACCTGCTCCCCTGGTGTCCCATACAGCTTGCTGTACTGTGGAATTAGGCTGTCCAGCAGGGCCTGGTTCTCCTCAAGGCTGAAGGCTGGGGCTCTCTCCACAGTACGTGCCATTGCAGGGTCCAGAGGGGCAGAGACAGCAGCAGTGCAGTGGCAGATTTCGTCCTGGAGCATGTAGTGCAGGCAAGTGAGCTCTCAGGGGAACAGCCAGCAATATATATGTGCTGGAGAGGCAGATACTGTCCCTTGTGTCCAAAGTGATAGGTCCAAGTCGTTTGCATCTTCTGAATCTGGCCAATCCATGGAATAGCAGCACCAATACACGCCCACGGCATCCTTCAAATCTTCAACTTCATGACATACATGATTTTGCAACATTGTTGTGGGTGACCAACTGAATTTCCAGCAACCGACTCGTTCGAATTTCGAAAACGCGTCCGTTGCCAGGCAAGGCCATTGTCAATGGGTGCGCACCGATCGGTCCATTGCGGTACAACGCGTACAGGGGTACAACGCGTACCCGCACACATTGAATGCAATGGGCCGGCCGGGGCACCGATCGGTCCATTGCGGTACAACGCGTACAGGGGTACAACGCGTACCCGCACACATTGAATGCAATGGGCCGGCCGGGGCACCGATCTGTCCATTGCGGTACAACGCGTACAGAGGTACAACGCGTACCCGCACACATTGAATGCAATGGGCCGGCCGGGGCACCGATCGGTCCATTGCTGATCAACGCGCATAGGGGTACAACGCGTACCCGCACACATTGAATGCAATGGGCCGGCCGGGGCACCGATCGGTCCATTGCGGTACAACGCGTACAGGGGCACAACGCGTGCACGCACACATTGAATGCAATTGGCCGGCCGGGGCACCGATCGGTCCATTGCGGTACAACGCGTACAGGGGTACAACGCGTACCCGCACACATTGAATGCAATGGGCCGGCCGGGGCACCGATCGGTCCATTGCGGTACAACGCGTACAGGGGTACAACGCGTACCCGCACACATTGAATGCAATGGGCCGGCCGGGGCACCGATCGGTCCATTGCGGTACTAACGCGTACAGGGGTACAACGCGTACCCGCACACATTGAATGCAATGGGCCGGCCGGGGCACCGATCGGTCCATTGCTGATCAACGTGTACAGGGGTACAACGCGTACCCGCACACATTGAATGCAATGGGCCGGCCGGGGCACCGATCGGTCCATTGCTGATCAACGCGTACAGGGGTACAACGCATACCCGCACACATTGAATGCAATGGGCCGGCCGGGGGCACCGATCGGTCCATTGCGGTACAACGCGTACAGGGGCACAACGCGTACCCGCACACATTGAATGCAATGGGCCGGCCGGGGCACCGATTGGTCCATTGCTGATCAACGCGTACAGGGGTACAACGCGTACCTGCACACATTGAATGCAATGGGCCGGCCGGGTGCACCGATCGGTCCATTGCTGTTCAACGCATCCCTGTACAAGTGACTGGCATATGTCACCATGCCTGTCTCAGATGGACATATGCCAGCCACAGATAGCTCCCAGGGAGTGAGGGGCACACCTACAACACGACAGCCTGTCCAAACTGTATGATAAGGCATGTAAGGCTGCATTTCCTATTGTGTGTATGTTGGTGTACATGTTGTCCTGTGGGTGTCACCTGGGGGCAGCCACCCCCAGGCTGTGCACGTGTTCATGGGGACAGGATCCTGGGTGTTACGTGTACATGACCACTGTGATGTGCAACTGTTCATATCTGTGCATGTGCCATGGTCACATTTCACGGTGGTGTATGTGTATGTCATGTCACATACCCCGTGAGTCCCATGTGGGACGGTATGTTTGAGCCAGGGTGTCCCAGTGGCACAATAGTGATGGTCCTCCACAGTCTGTGTGCATGTAGTGTTTACAATGTCTCTGATTTCATGTGCACAATGGGAGACAGTCTCCACATCCACGTTGTGTGTGCATGGACTTTGATGTTGTGCGTGTGTGTGTCACAGACGTCCATGTCTGTCCTGCAGTGGCAAGTGGGACCACTACCTGTGGGGGTCATAGTTGTTTTGCTGTGGTGTATACATGATACTCCATGTAATGCCAGTGCCCATGTGGCAATACAGGGTCCCTGGGAATGTACCTGTCGTTGAGCTGTGATGCCTGGGGCACATCTGTCCTCACATGTCACTGTGGGGGGTGATTGTGACACGGCAGCAGGAGATGGGAACTGTGACACGGCCTCATGATATCCAATGGGCCAACCTGGGACTTATTGATGCCACTTGTTGGACCGTGATGACAGATGTTGGCCATGTATGTACCATACATGTCCTTACGGAACTGCACACTTCATGTAGTTGTGCCTCATAATGATGTATGTTGGGATATTGAGTGTGTTCAATGCCGCATATGTGGGCTGACTGACAATCTTGCTTACTTCTCCTCTGCACTGCAGGGCTCCTGCTGTCCATCGACCATTCCCAGACCTGGCAACGATGGTGGAACGGGACAGCATCCGACGGTACCGCTTCACCAGGCAGCTGATTGAGGATTTGGCAGTGCAGTTGGCCCCACATTTGCAGCCTGGCCGGCCGTATCCTACAGCGCTGACCCCCAAGGTGAAGGTGATGGCAGCCCTACACTTCTTTGCCACCGGTACCTTTCAACATACTGTGGCGACTGCTGATGGGATGTCACAGACCATGTTGAGCCGTGTGCTCCGCGATGTTTTGGCGGCAATGTTGCTATTCCTGAACCGGTACATCTATTTCCCTAGACTGCGACGACTCACTGACGTGAAGAGTGACTTCTATGCCCTGGGGAGGATGCCGCATGTCATTGGCTCCATTGATGGGACACATGTGGCTTTGGTACCACCACAGGCCCAGGAGCAGGCCTACAGGAACCGCAAGCACTACCACTCGGTCAATGCACTGGTGGTGTGTCTTGCAGACATGACCATCACACACGTGTGTGCCCATTTCCCTGGTTCAGCACACGATGCCTTTGTGATGAGGAGTAGTCGCATCCCCAGGATGATGGCACAGATGCAGAACCAGCGTGCCTGGCTTGTCGGTGTGTACTGACTTTGTGCCATTGTGTGTGATCTGATCTGTAGTATTCCGCCCACTTTTCCAAGTCAGCTAATGTGCACTTGTCTGTCCGTAGGTGACTCGGGATACCCCAACATGCCGTGGTTGCTGACACCCCTCAGGAACCCTGTGACACCAGCCCAGATGCGCTACAATGAGGCACATGGTCGGACCAGGAGAGTGATTGAGCGGACATTTGGTCTCCTGAAGAGCCGCTTCCGCTGCCTGGACAAGACCGGAGGGTCCCTCCCATATGCCCCTGCGAAAGTGTGCAAGATTATTATCGTCTGCTGCATGCTCCACAACCTGGCAGTGCGGAAGGAGTTGCCTCTCATCCAGGATGACAATGACCAACATCCGCCACCTGTGGAGGATCCTGGCCTGGACCACGATGCCAGTGATGATGATGATGATGATGAGGGTGATGTCCGCAAACAGCTCATCACCAACTTCTTTAGCTGAATGTGAGTATCCTGAGGTGTCATGTCAATGATGTGAGTTGGCATGATATGTGTAGGTGGTGCTCTGGTGCTGTTGGAGTGTGTCCATGGGCTACTTGACTGGATGTGTGTTGCGATGTGTGCTTACAGGTGGGCTGTACTCCCCAACAGTGTTGACATGCTAACTTGGTTCTGGGTGGGTATCTTGTAACATGTATTGTGCATGAGTTTTGCTGTTCTGTCCTGTTCTCCATTGCTTTTGACTGTGTGTCATTTCTGTCCTTCACAGGGTACTTTCAGATTCGTTTGGTCAACTGTGTCCACCGACGACGTGATTGCACTTCCAGGGTGGTAGCTGTTGTGTCCCTACAGGTGATGTGCGCCACACCCATGGACTTCCTTCCGTCTACAGTTGTTGACTGTGTGCCCGCTGTCAGGTGGGATTACCTTGCATCTGTAGTGGTTACGACATGTTGCAACTGTGTAATAAACCTGTGCTTCACTTTGTGATGTGCGTTGTCTGTGGTCACACATTTGACTGCCATTTGCTTACTGCACCTGTGGGCTACTTGACTACAACTGGGAATGGGTGTGGTGTCTGTGCATTGCACCGTCTTCCCTGGCAACATCAGTGTAGGCAATGAGTCAGATGGCCTAGGTGTGTATGTGTTGTGTAGCCCTGGTGGTGTGTCTCCCTCATATGTGTCACGTTGCCTTTACTCACATGCCTGTGTTGTACTTGCTGTTGCAGTTCGCATACACAGTGTAATTTTGCAGTTCATCATCCCCATAACAGCACCCAATTTGGAATCACAACAGAGGCAAGTATGGTGTATTAGTGTGTTTATTGTGATACATTTGTGTGAATAGTGCATAGGATGGGTAGTGCTGTACATAAATCTTGCAATCAGAAGTTCCTAGGTGAATTGAAAGTCCTGGTAGACAAAATCCCCAGTATCGGGGCCACAGTTGTCTGAGACATTGGTCCAACTTGTACTCCCCATGCAATGTGTGGGAGTAGTGTTGCCGTCAACAGGGTGAACAGTCTGTGCACAAAGGTGAACATCCAGAACAGGTTCAGGCTTCCTGGGAGTTGCGCTTGGCCATCGGCCTCTCACTTGCCCCTCCTCGGACGACCCCTCTTCTTTGGGGGCCCCTCAAGTACAGGCTGCTGCGGTGCAGGGGACTCTCCGCCAGAGTCATCCTCCCTCCCTGTGGCAGTTGCAGTTTGTTCAGCACCAGATGTTGTTGGCACACAGGGAGGTGTGGACTGGTTGCTGTTCATCTGGCGGAGGCATTGTAAAATGTCCCTGTGCACCGCCGTCATCTCATGCAGTGCATCCCACTTGGACTCCACGCGGACATGTGTGAGTCCACGCGGGACATGTGTGACTCCATGTGGGACATGTGAGAGTCCAAGCGGGCATGATGGGCAGCCTGCGGCTGTTTCATGTCTCTGAGGAGCCCCACTACCTGGCTGAGATCTCCGGTGCTGGACTGGTACGCATCAGCTATGCGTACCAGTTGTGGGTCATCATGCACACCAGCAACCTCTGCAAGCAGCGACCTCTGTCTCCCACCCCTCCCACCACCCCTGCTGACATGTGCAGTGCGTGCAGTGGCACGCACAGATGACCCTGGTCCACCTTGGGGGTTGGTGGTAGTGGTGGTGTCCATTGCCCCAGGTTGGTCCAGGGTCCCTGTGCTGGTGTTGCTCCTTGTTCTGTCCATGTCGGCAGGGATGGTATTTGTGGTGACAGTCGTTGGAGGGGTGGGTGCAGGGGGTGCAGCTGGTGGTCCTGCTGGTGCTGCAGCTGGTGGTCCTGCTGGTGCTGCATGTAGACTTGCACCGGATGTGCCAGGTTGGTCTTCTTCGTCCGAGGAGGGCAGAGGCTGTACGACACCAGTGAGCTCCGCATCCTCTTGAGCCTGGGACTGGGACTCCTCAGCGTCTGCTGCTGTGTCCCCATCATCACCTGTTTTTGGGAGACACACACAATGTATGTTATGTTTCTGCAGGCATCAATGGTTGACACACCTGACAGTTGTGACTGTGCCTCTGGGTGCGGGCCTGTACATTGCATTGTCCTAAGTCGTCACAGTCAGGGGTTGATATTGGTGTGGCACATTGTCCTGCATTATTTGGGCATTTCTATGTATTTGTTGGGGTGTGAACATGGTCTGCATTGGTTGTATTTGGTTGACAGCCGGCCCTCCTTCCCACCCAGCCAGTCAGTTATCCCACCATGGACTGTGCTTGCATTGCAGGGAGTGGAAGTTGTCTCTCAGGATGTCAGTCAGTGGTGTCCTGCTGTTTGTTGTTGCACAGTTGCCAGCAGGGCCTTGTGCTCCCCACAGCAGTAGCCAGTGTCAGCCATCTTGTGAGTCCTTCTCCACTCCCTGTGATGTGAGCATGGTTCAGGGTGGTGTTGATGGGACAGTTGTGGGGGTGAGCTATGTCTGTGACTGTGACTCCCATCATGCTATTGCCTCCACCCCACTTCCCAGCATTCCCATACTTACTTGCTTTTGTGGGGAGTTCAGTGTGTGTGGGTGTGAGGGCAATGGCAAGATGGCTGACAGTGGTGTCCTGCTGTTGGTTGGTGTGCAGTTCCCAGCATGCCCTTGTGCTCCCCACAGCAGTAGCCAGTGTCAGCCATCTTGTGTGTCCCTATCCACTCCCTGTGATGTGAGCATGGTTCAGGGTGGTGTTGATGGGCCAGTTGTGAGGCTGAGCAATATCTGTGACTACCACTCCCATCATGCTATTGCCTCCACCCCCCTTCCCAGCATGCCCATGCTTCCTTCCTTTTGACTCTGCTTCCCTGTGGGGTGGGCTGGCTGTGCTGACAGGATGGCTGGGAGTGTTGTCCTGGCAGTTGTTTGGCTAAAAGTCCCAAGAGTGTCCCTGTGCTTCACACAACATAACCCAGGGTGGTGGTTCTTTGTGGGATCTTGAGTTAGGATGGGAGGCATTGCATTCTACCAGGTGGGTTCTGTGGAGTTTGTGTTGAGGGGGTGTGGAGGGGAGGTGCTTGTGACTATGGTCAGTGCTGCAATTCCTCCTTCCCACCCAGCCAGCCAGATATCCCACCATGGAACGTGCTTGCATTGCAGGGAGTGGAAGTTGTCTCTCAGGATGTCAGTCAGTGGTGTCCTGCTGTTTGTTGGTGCACAGTTGCCAGCAGGGTCTTGTGCTCCCCACAGCAGTAGCCAGTGTCAGCCATCTTGTGAGTCCTTCTCCACTCCCTGTGATGTGAGCATGGTTCAGGGTGGTGTTGATGGGACAGTTGTGGGGGTGAGCTATGTCTGTGACTGTGACTCCCATCATGCTATTGCCTCCACCCCACTTCCCAGCATTCCCATACTTACTTGCTTTTGTGGGGAGTTCAGTGTGTGTGGGTGTGAGGGCAATGGCAAGATGGCTGACAGTGGTGTCCTGCTGTTGGTTGGTGTGCAGTTCCCAGCATGCCCTTGTGCTCCCCACAGCAGTAGCCAGTGTCAGCCATCTTGTGTGTCCCTATCCACTCCCTGTGATGTGAGCATGGTTCAGGGTGGTGTTGATGGGCCAGTTGTGAGGCTGAGCAATATCTGTGACTACCACTCCCATCATGCTATTGCCTCCACCCCCTTCCCAGCATGCCCATGCTTCCTTCCTTTTGACTCTGCTTCCCTGTGGGGTGGGCTGGCTGTGCTGACAGGATGGCTGGGAGTGTTGTCCTGGCAGTTGTTTGGCTAAAAGTCCCAAGAGTGTCCCTGTGCTTCACACAACATAACCCAGGGTGGTGGTTCTTTGTGGGATCTTGAGTTAGGATGGGAGGCATTGCATTCTACCAGGTGGGTTCTGTGGAGTTTGTGTTGAGGGGGTGTGGGAGGGAAGGTGCTTGTGACTATGGTCAGTGCTGCAATTCCTCCTTCCCACCCAGCCAGCCAGATATCCCACCATGGAACGTGCTTGCATTGCAGGGAGTGGAAGTTGTCTCTCAGGATGTCAGTCAGTGGTGTCCTGCTGTTTGTTGGTGCACAGTTGCCAGCAGGGTCTTGTGCTCCCCACAGCAGTAGCCAGTGTCAGCCATCTTGTGAGTCCTTCTCCACTCCCTGTGATGTGAGCATGGTTCAGGGTGGTGTTGATGGGACAGTTGTGGGGGTGAGCTATGTCTGTGACTGTGACTCCCATCATGCTATTGCCTCCACCCCACTTCCCAGCATTCCCATACTTACTTGCTTTTGTGGGGAGTTCAGTGTGTGTGGGTGTGAGGGCAATGGCAAGATGGCTGACAGTGGTGTCCTGCTGTTGGTTGGTGTGCAGTTCCCAGCATGCCCTTGTGCTCCCCACAGCAGTGCACAGTGTCAGCCATCTTGTCAGTTGTTTTCCACTCCCTGTGATGTGCGCATGGTTCAGGGTGGTGTTGATGGGACAGTTGTGGGGGTGACCAATATCTGTGACTACCACTCCCATCATGCTATTGCCTCCACCCCACTTCCCAGCATTCCCATACTTACTTGGTTTTGTGGGGAGTTCAGTGTGTGTGGGTGTGAGAGCAATGGCAAGATGGCTGACAGTGGTGTCCTGCTGTTGGTTGGTGTGCTGTTCCCAGCATGCCCTTGTGCTCCCCACGACACAGCAACAGTGTCAGACATCTTTGATGGGCCTTTCCACTCTCTGTGGGATGTGCATGCGTGAGTCTGAGCTTGCTGGGCCATGTGGTGGGGGATGTAGAGCTGTGACTACGACTCCCATCATGCTATTGCCTCCACCCCCTTCCCAGCATGCCCATCCTTCCTTCCTTTGACTCTGCTTCCCTGTGGGGTGGGCTGCCTGTGCTGACAGGATGGCTGGGAGTGTTGTCCTGGCAGTTGTTTGGCTGAAAGTCCCATGAGTGTCCCTGTGCTTCACACGACATAACCCAGGGTGGAGGTTCTTTGTGGGATCTTGAGTTAGGATGTGTGGCATTGCATTCTCCCAGGTGGGTTATGTGGAGTATGTGTTGAGGGTGTGTGTGAGGGGAGGTGCTTGTGACTATGGTCAGTGGTGCGAGTCCTCCTTCCCACCCAGCCAGCCAGATATCCCACCATGGAACGTGCTTCCATTGCAGGGAGTGGAAGTTGTCTCTCAGGATGTCAGTCAGTGGTGTCCTGCTGTTTGTTGGTGCACAGTTGCCAGCAGGGCCTTGTGCTCCCCACAGCAGTAGCCAGTGTCAGCCATCTTGTGAGTCCTTCTCCACTCCCTGTGATGTGCGCATGGTTCATGGTGGTGTTGATGGGACAGTTGTGGGGGCAATATGTGTGACTACGACTCCCATGATGCTATTGGCTACACTGACGTGGCCAGCATACACAGAATTCCTTCCTTTCAGTGGTCTTCACTGTGTGTTGGTGTTGTTGTGGTGGCTACATGTCTGGATGTGTTTGTTAGTTCTATTTGTGCCACTGCCTAGCTGTAGTTGTAGTTGTGTTTGTACATGTGATGGCACAGTTGAATGTAACTTTGAGATGGCATGTGTTGTGTTTCTCTGACTGACATACACATTTTGGGATGATTCTGTTCTGGTTGCTGTGTAATTGCTATGAGTGCATGGTTTGACTCTCCCTTGACAGTGATGTGTGTGTGTATTGTGGCAGAATATTGTGTACATTTGTTGTGTACTCACCAGGCTCTGGGATGTTCTCTAGTCCATATACGCTCACTGGCGGAAGGATGGCCCGCACCTTCTCCTCCCAGGGCCTGAGGTATACTGGCTTGGCAGGAGGGCCACTGCCGGTGTATTGGCTCAGGAGGTAGTCTTTCTTGAGCAGGTCCCGTACCCTCCTGCGCACGTCATACCACCTGTTCTGGATGTCGGTCTTTGTGCGCAGACATGGTGATTGTGCGTTCACCCTGTTGATGATCCTCTCCCACATCTTGGTTTTCTGGGAGATGGGGGTCTGTTGGACCAGTGTGCCAAACAGCTGTGGCTCTACCCTGAGGATCTCGTCTACCATGACTTCCAATAAACAAACTAGGAACTTGTGATTCTTCTTGGGGGGCATGGTGATGGTGAGTGATGTGTGTGTTGGTGTGCAGGTGAGGGTGTGTGAGTGTGTGTTTTGCTGGGTGTATGTGAGGTAGGTATTTGTTGGTGTGCTGATGGTGTGTGGCTTGTGTGAGGGATGAGCTGTGGGTGTGTGGTTGCTGTCTGTTGGGTGCTGGCAGTAGAATGGCATATGCAAAGGATCATGGTTGGGATTTGTGTCCTTTATATGGGTGGAGTTGTGGGTGTGTCTTTGTTCTCTGTCCCCACCCCCCACAGTATTTATTGGCTTTGTAATTGCTTGTTTGGCCTTTTTTTGTGTAATTTTTCCTTTGTACTGTCTGTGCATGTTGGAAACGTTCTTGTGACCGAGACGGACCCTGCATTTGTCTCGTACGGTGTTCTCCGTTTCGTTCACGCTGTGTTTGTGCAGTTTTCTATGCTGCGTACGCGTCGGTCGCAGTGTTTTGTGTTACTTCGGCTCGGTTTTGTATGCGTGTCGGTCGTACGGCTTGTCCTCCGTCCGACTCGGTCGTGGTTTTCGCGCCTTGCATCGTACTTTGCGGTTTGGAGTTCGCGTGTACGTTTCGGTCAGATTTGTTCCGGGTGCGTGTCGGTCGGTTCGATTCGCGTGTTTTTCCGGCCGGATTGCTGTTTTCCGTGCGGCTCGGTCGTTCGGCTTGGGTTCGGTACGTGTCGGTCGGATTTTGCACGCTTTGCATCGTACTTGGCGTGTCGGGCGCCACAGGTACGTGTCGGTCGGAATAAATTCCGGCTCCGAGTCGGTCGGTGCTTTTTCCGGCCCGAATCGGAATCGACCCCTATGTGTCATGAATTGAGTTTTGGTTCTTGTCAAAAGAATTTCAACAGAATGTGGAACATATACTCTCAATGGATATCCCATCACTATGCCTTCACTTTGTTCCAGACTCACACAAGTAGCAGCTACTGCTTTCAAACAGCCAGGCAACGCCTTTGCCACTGGGTCTAAAACAGCTGAAAAATATGCAATAGGTCTTTTCATTTTTCCATGTCTTTGCACCAAAACTGAAAGTGCACATCCATCTCTCTCACTACAATACAGTTCAAATTCTTTTTCATAGTCAGGCATTCCCAGTGCCGGTGCTTCACACAGTCTTGTTTTTAGTTCTTTGAAGGCTTTCATTTCTTCATCATTCAATTCAAATGGATCTTTAACATCTTTTTTCGTCAATCGCTGCAAAGGTTTTGCAATTAATGAAAATCCACTTATCCACTGTCGACAATACCCAACCATTCCAAGGAACATTCTCACCTCTCTTTGTGTCATTGGAGCTCTCATTCCTCGGATAATCTTTATTCTCTCTGTCGTTACCTTCCACACTCCCTTTTCAATCTTGTGACCTAGGTATTGAACCTCTTGTTGACAAAACTGTAATTTAGATGGAGACACTTTATGTCCTCCTTCGGCTAAATGGTTCATTAAAGCAATTGTGTCGGTAACACATGCTTCTTTGGTCTTTGATGCCACTAACAGGTCATCAATGTACTGAACCATCACATATTTTTCAGGCATTTTCAAATCTTCCAACGATTTCTTTAGGATCTGATTAAAAATTGAGGGACTTTCTGTATACCCTTGAGGAATTCGGCACCATGCCAAAATACGCTCTCCGAACCGGAACGCAAATAATGGCTGGCTATCTGGATGTAATGGAATAGAGAAAAATGCATGGCACAAATCAATGACTGTGTACCATTCTGCATCACGTGGAATCTGATACAGTATTACAGCAGGGTTTGGTACAATTGGACAACAAGGAATAACGATTTTATTGACTTTTTGTAGATCTTGCACTATCCTATATGTCCCATTTGGCTTTTTCAGTCCCATTATGGGTGAATTACATGGACTGCTCATTATTTCTTTCAAGATTCCCTGTTCAATCATTTTATTGATTACAGGTGTTATTCCTTCGATAATTTCTGGCGTCAATTTATATTGTGGAGTATTTGGGTAATTTGTTCCTTCTCTTACAGTAATTTTTACGGGGTCTACTCCTCTCATTAACCCAATGTCTTCGCCTGTAAAATCCCATACTTCAGATCTGACTGTTTCTTTTAACTCAATTGGGATTTTCTCTACATCAAACACAGGAAACATATCATTCACTCCTGGCTCTAGTTCTGCCATTGTCATTTTATATAGTACATCTTCATCTGGTGTCTGAAATGCAATCCCATCCGGGGTACAATAAATGGTGCAATTCATTTTACAAAGTAGATCGCGTCCTAGTAAGTTTACAGGACTGCAATCACACACCACAAATTGGTGCATTTCTCTGAATGGTCCAACTTTCACCTCTACTAATTTGGTAAGAGGCGCCTTAATCTGCTGGTTTGAAACACCTACGACTTGGATATATTCACCTGAGAGAGGAAGGTTTGGTATTTCCCCTGATCTAACAGTAGAACGGGTAGCTCCAGTGTCCACAAGGAATGTAACATTTGCACCATTCACTTCTCCATCCACAAATGGACCTGTCTGGTCTACCTCTAGAGTTGCGCCAAGTACGCACTCTTCCTCCTCTCCTAGGCACCGTCATAAACTTTCATCCGATTCATTCCCATCCTGTCGTAACCAATACTGCGATATTGCAGCTGCGCGCGGCAATTGTGTTACCTGCTCTCCTCCGTAGAATCCTGTCTCTGCACTGTATCTCTGAGGGTTTACACTCTTGGGAAGAGGTGGTTGTGGCACATGACTCTGTTGAGTAACTACCTGCGGTTGCTGCAGCTGTTGGTAACTCACCTCACTCTGCACCTGTGGATTTAATGATTGATTTTCCGTATTAGCTTTTGGAGGAAATTTACACTTGTTTCTCCAATGCCCTAATTTTCCACAGTTGTGGCATGGCCACTTCTTCTTTGCCTCTTCTATACTCATCTGACCTTTGCCTTTACCTATATTCGGTTTGGATTTAGTCTGTCCTGTCTCATTAATTTGATTATTCAGTTGAGCTTCTTGTTTTTCTGCAACCTTCACTTGTGCCCACATTGCCTTTTCTTTTAATTTACGCTGTCTACACTCAATGTCATCGCTACAATATTTAGCATACCTCAACACCTCGTCCACAGTACTGCTCTGCCAACACAACATTTGCTGCTTAATCATTTCACTTATTTCTGGTTTCAATCCATAAACAAATCTATATACAAAATGACTCATGTCCTTTTCACTCAGAGTCTCATAACCGCTATACTGTTTGAAAACCAAAAGCAGCCTTTCATAGTAGGCGTGTACGGACTCCTTACTCTCTTGCGTAGTTCTGTCAATCTTTACCCAATCAGTTTCTTTGGGTGGAATTTTGTTTTTCAAAAATGTAATAACCTGTTCGTACTTCCTCATTACTTCTGGACCTGGCGCTCCAGTTTTTGCATCTCTTGGGTATTCTACTATTGGCCAATCAATGGTAATCTTACATTCCGTCCATAAATCGGCTGGTACTACAATGTCAAACAATCCATCCAGATCTACCCACAAAACTTTTGAAACTTTGACAAACCTTTCCACTTGTCTGTACCATTCTACAG